>JBCNJP010000097.1:0-21101 GCA_039602395.1 Deinandra increscens subsp. villosa | reverse complement strand
TCATGAAAACCGACGTAACTTAAGAACCGTTAAGAGTTACAGAAGCTAATACTAGCCAAAACGACCGTCTCGACGAGATCTATACTTTTCCACGCCTAACGGCCAATACCCTCCGGTTTGACCCCCAAAATCCGCTTTTAAGACCTTTGTTTTTGAGGTTGAAGTTTTGATATCCAATTTCACAATTTTCAAAATTTATGAAATTTATGCATTCATTGCGAGTCATAGTCGGAATGTGCCGAAGTTGATAAATCTTGGAGATTATCATGGTTGGGCAACAAATTTTAGAGCATATATTGTTGATTTGGATAAAACGTTGTGGTTACCGGTTTCAATTGAATATAGGTATCTATCTTTTGGTGGTGATTGTAAGATGAGATGGGATTTTTCACTTGAAGAAAGGAAATCATATGATCAAAATGAAAAAGCTATTGCACTTCATCTGTTAGCTTTGCCTATAACACTTAAAAGTCAAGTCAAGGATTGTCGAAAAGCAAAGCTGATATGAGATATTGTAAAGAAACAGTGTGAGGAACATATGTCTATAATTTCTTAGAAAACAGTTGATCAAGATTTGAAGTTTAAAGGTAAAATTGAAGAATTAGAGAAGAAAGAAGCGAAGTTATCTGAAGAAAATAGTATTCTGATAAAAGAATTGGAGGAATGGAAAAAATAAAATTCGTGATGGTTACGAAGCAAAAATTCAACAGAGTACATCTTCCTCTTGTACAACGTTTTCTAATTTTGTTAAAAATTAAGGAATATTGGTTGAAATAGAAAGAAGTGCTAACTGAAGATTGTAATAAAGCAAAGATTGCACAAAAAGATGCTGAAGAAACATTTGATGCTTTATTTGAGAGATGTTATCCTCTTCAACAAAAATATGAAAATGTTAATAAAATTGTTGTCGAAGCTGCTGATAGAATAATTCAACTTCAAGAGGAACTCTAAAGCTAATGAACAGGAAGCTATTGAAGATTTTGATGCTTTATTTGCGAAATTTCATCCTCTTTAAGAAAAATATGAACATATTAATAAAATTGTTGTCGAAACTGCTGATAGAATAATTCAACTCCATGAGGAACTCACAAAGTTGCATGATGAAAATGGTAAGGTTCAAATGCAAAATAACATTTTGAAACAAGATGTTGTCTATTATAAGAAACAGGTAGAGAAAGTTACTGCAGAAGTTCTTGTTGAATGTGACAAAATGTATGGTCAAAAGCATAAGTATAGAATGTTGTCTGAGAAATTTATTGCTTCCCAGAAAGAGTTACTGGAAGCTAATACAAAGGTTTCTGAGATAAAGATTGAAATGCTTGATCTGCAACGAAAACTTGAGAATGGCAATACGTCAAGTGTGTTTCAGAATTATCTGTACCATCTAGAACGAGATGGCCAACCAAGCAAATATGTTGATAATCGTGAAGTTCCTGCTCAAGTGGTTGATCTGAGTGCGTCATATAATGATAATTCAACCCAGAAGTTGCAAGATTATCCTGAAGGAGATGGTGTTAAGTCTGGAAAAACAAAGAAGTCAAAATCTAAGAAGAATAAAAAGGAGATCGATTATTGAAAAGGATTGAAGTTTGATTCCAAGACTATATTTCTTGATGCTGAGAAAATTTTTGAAGGCAAACCTGAACATGTGAAGATTCCTGATTTTTCTGATATTGTGATTGATGAATCTTTGCTGAATAAGGAAGTTGGTGTTAAAGCTATCAAAAATGAATTTTCTCACCTAGCATCACAAGGGCATTCTGTGAAAGAACATCCTAAGAAGAAGAATGGTGGTTTGGGATTTGAAGAAAAAGAAATGCCGATTAAGAATTCTGACAAGAAGGAATTCAAAACAAAGCAGATAAAGAAACAGAAGGTGTTTTCAGATAAGAAGCCTCAATGTTGGAAGAAGAAAGTATCTTTACCAGATGAAAAGATTTCTTCTGAAGAGTCTTCTTGTATATCTGATGCTACACCAGAAGGTGGTAAAGATTCAGATTCATTTTATTATGCTAAATCGAACAGGTTTTATCATCAAGCTAAATTCTTTGGTCATCGAGATGATGCGGGTTTTATGATTCACCAAAATGTTTTCAAAAATTTCAGAAACCAAAGAAAGTTAAACATGTGATTTCTAAAGTTTTTGATGAATGGTCGACTAATTAGTTTGAAAAATCAGTTTCAGTTACTCCAATTAATCATCGACTGTGTTATGTTTGTCGTAAGAAAAGTCATTATGCTAAAATTGTCCTACAACTAATAACAATTCATCCTCAAATGCCAAACATACAAAGTATGTTGATACTGATGGCATTATTTTCAGTGAACCAATACCTAACATACAATTTTTCTGGAAAAAGAGATTTAATTCTGAAAAGTTGGGTAGTAGTTCTGATCGTCACTCATCAGTTGACAATGGTTCACCAGAAAGTTTAAAACCAAAACAAGAATGGAGACCAAAAGTTGTCTCCACAGCCAACACTGATTTTGTTGAAGACACTGGACGACCTACCACAAGTGTGGATGAGGGTCGGGGTTTTAAGAAACTTATTATTTTCCAATGTTTGCAGGCATTTCAAGAAGAACTGTTAGTAATCAAGAGATTGCTGACAGTGGAATACTTGTGGTTGTTTTAAGTTAAAATGCATAGTCACTATCTTTGATACTCTGATTTTCAAAAGTATCATTTTCAAAAAAATGTGTCAAGTGTTGATCGATCATTTTCATTTTTGTTATTCATTTTCTTTCGATCATATTTTTAGGGGGAGAAAATTTTGGAAAATTCAAAAAAAAAAATAAAAATAGAATTTGTTGAATTTTAGGGGGAGAAATTGGGTAATGGAAAATATTAAAAAATTGAAAAAGTTGAGAAATTGATCTGACAAAAGCGAGAAATGATAGTACATCAGTATATACATTTATCTGCCATGGATAGATTAAGTTTAAAGGTTGTAGGTACTTGCATAATCTGTGAATGTGCATGACTAATCTGATATCTGCAAGTAAGATATATTCATACAGCTTGTCTGATGATCTTTGGTTATTTGCTTCTTGATGAATATCTGTGTGATGATTCTGAGAAAAATATAATAAGAGATATCCTGATGAATGCATGTTTTCTTTTTGCAAAGATTTAAACTTGTTTGATTTTCTTTATTTTTGTCAAACGATCGGACTTTCTCTGCGTATTGAAAGATCGACCTGATCATTGTTCATTTGACATTCTGCTTTATTTTCTTTGGTGTTTCGTATAACTCATCGGGCTTTCTCTGCGTGTACGGGAGTACCGACCTGATTGTTGTTGGGTTATACAACTTTAACTTGTTTTGCTTTCTTATTTTCTCAAATACTTGGGCTTTCTCTGCGTGTCCACAAGACCGACCTGATTGCTAGGTATTTGAGGTTCTGCTTAATTTTTTCATGACTCATCAAGGATGACTAAATATCTAAGAATTTTTTTTATATGATAAAACATGATGATTTGCCGGTATTTTTTATAAAGTGGAGGCCGAGTTATCAGTGCATGATAAAATTACCTTAAGCATATCTGAAAACGATAAATATGATTGGTACATGCTGAAATAAACATAAATGTTGTATTTGCGATTATCGGGGCTTGCATGTTGATTAAGGCCGAAATTGAAATGTGCTAGATGCGTTATGTCTGATATGATCTCGCGTCATGATCTTTCTCGCAAAATACCAAAAATAGAGTCTGATTCTTTATTGCAATTTTTTTTTTCATTTCAGAAAAAATCAAAAAGATTTTTGGTGTGTTTTAGTATAAATTTCATAAAAACCAAAAAGATTTTCTTTCTTGTTTGTTTTCGATTGATCGACACAAGATACGAAAAACATTTTCAAATCATATATCTTGGATTCTCGAAGAGAAGTTTTGCGCCAGGATTAACTTATGTTATCTTAAAGAAAAGGAAACCGCATTTCTGTCTTTTGAAATTGCAGGTTATGTTGTCAAGACTCAAGCATGTTGAAAGAGGGAGTTGTTGAAGTATCTTTCACAAGTGGATCTTGAAGTTCAAAGATTATTCAAGTTATGATCCAGCCATGCAAGCTCTATAGCTGATAAGAAATTTTAAGTTGAAGATCAGATGCAACAATGCTGAAGATTGAAGACTGAAGTTTAGCTAGCATAGATACACTACACGTTAAATGGGGGGGGGGGGGGGGGGTTGTTAGAGCATATTCCTATGATACAATGTCTCTCGTGTATTGTATTTGTGTGAGAGCATGAGTGTGTGAGTCTTAGAGATAGCGTACCATGGTCCGTACCAGTCGGTACGGAGCCAACGTACCTATGGTACGGAGCCAACGTACCTATGGTACGTTGGATGGTACGCTGGGCAGTTTGAGCTCACTATAAATAGGTTGACTTGTTTAGAGAGCTTAAGCAGTTATGTCATTCTACACTTTGTGTGTGTGTGTTCTAGAGAGAGAAACCAAAGCTTTTTAATTGTTTTCCTTTGTGTGAATAAAAAAAAAAGCTTATTTACATTCTCGTGCACTAGATTGATCGGTTCATCCAGTAGTAAGATCATTACGTGTACTTACAGTTGGTCATAAGCATTGTAAACTTCAGGATCAGGACAAAGTCTTGGGGTTTAAATTCCCTTTCCTGTTTCACATTCATCACATTATCAGGTTTCCCAAACACAAACACACTAGGGGTTGGGGAACCAACAACCTGTGGTTCCTTCTCCTTTTTCAAAGATTTCACGCGAGCATCATTCTTTCCAATAGAAAACACGCCAAATGACGTTTGTTCACCAAAATAATTTGATCCAATAAGTTTCGATGCGAATTTGGACACTTCAGTAGTAAACTTAGGAAATTCAACTCTGTCAGATTTAGTCATTCAAAATACTAGAGTTATGGCTGTTATGAAAAGCAACGCATTCACTGTACTTCTCAACAGTTATATTATATACGCATGAAGTAACTTTGTTGGTGTGACTAGGAGGTGCAGAGATTTTGATTGGACATGAAGCAAGTTTGCTTTCAATAGAGTCACTTTCCTTTTTGCCATATGTTGCAGTTGCTTTAAAAGAAGATAATTTTTCATTTTCCTCAACAGTAAGAGGCACATAAATCATGTCACACATTAAAGGGGGAGGAACAGTGTAAGTGGATGGTTCAATGTTTTATTCAGAGTAAAGTCCTAACCCTGATTGTGCTTTCACATGCCTAATTCTTTCATTAGAATTATAAAAATATTGATTAGCTTCCATAATTTTTGAATGAATAGTCTGATGTTTATCTAAGGTAGATTGGGCAGTGCTAAGTTTAGTTCTAAGATCTAGAACTTCTTTATTTAAATCGTCTACCTTAGTTTCAGATATTCTAAAAAGACCCTTGTAATCACTTAGTTGGCCTTCAATATATTTAAGTTCTTGTTAGCTGCTTCATATTTTTCTCTAAAAATCCTAGTACGATCCTTATATTTTCTAACTTCTTGTTGAGTTTTCTCGTGGTTCAAACATTCATAAGTAAATTTAGATTCCCAATATTTAAAAAAGTTGACATGCCATGTTTGAGCATTCCTGAGTTTGAGTGGCCATTTCTTCAAAAAAGACAAAATTGGCAAAATTGTGAATAGTGTTGAAAACTTCAAACACTAAAACGGAGACCTTAGAAGTGGAAATTTGAGGTTCGAAACGGAGGACATTGGCCGTTAGGCGAGTGAAAGTGTAGATCTCATCACGACAATCGTTTTGGCTGGTATTAGGCTTTCTAACTCCAAACAGTTCTCAAGATACGTCTGTTTTAGTGAACATTGGTCAAAAATGCACATTTGCCGCAAAATGGAGGCCGAACCGAAAACTCGAAGGCCCGAAGCGAAAACTCAATATCCGAACCGAGAACTCAATACCCGAACCGAGAACTCAAATATCTGAACCAAAAACTCGAAGATGAACCGAGAACTCAACCAGCCGAACCGAGAACTCGAAAATCCGAACCGAAATCTCAAATATTCGGACCGTGGCCTCTTTTTTCCGGACCGAGAACTATCAAAAACAAACTAAAACCTCAATAGACCAAACCAAGAACTCGCCTTGTGACCCGAAAACTATGAGTTCAGTGCGAAAACCTGCAATTCTTGCGGAAAACGTGACTGCAGACATGAAAAAATCGTTAAAAGTCATTAAACACTTGAATCCAGATATCATGTGAGCCTCGAAACACACATTTCTTGGCTCTGATACCAATTGTAGGATCAAAATCTGTCCAAACAGGATATCTATGATCAATCATGAGTGCGAAATTCAAGTGATTGATTAATTCAAGAACAGAGATGGAGAAATCAATTAAACACAATATCAAACAAAATACTTAAACCTGGAATTCAGAAAATACGATAAACACGGATCCTTGGATTCGTCTCGTACATGATTTCTAGAAAGAAATCACAATCTCTCTTTGCTCTCCCTAGCCTCACGAATTCTCTGCCTCTTTGGAATGGCCAATACCCAACTATGAAGCCTATGTATGTTTATATACACACACACATAAGCATACATGGGCCTATTTCGACCCAAGCCCAAACACAACCTAACACCTAATTAAACAAATAAATCATTGCAAGCCCACTAAGTCCAGCCCAACTATATTTAATATTGCAAGCCTCAAAATCCTCGCCTCTACAATAGCAAGGTAGCATTTCAATCAATAGCCTCAAAATTAATAGTTACATTGATGATGAAAAGAAGAAGTATAATGATGTCTGGATCCAATAAACTGCAAAGAAAACAAAATAAAAAACGATATTCATAAATTTGCTGGGTACCGTCCCCTTTAACAAAAAAAAATAACTGTTTTCATAATAACAACTATTTAAATGAAATGCAACTAATCTTTGTCTAAAAGATTCTAACTTCTTACATCGTCTTTCAAATTTTATTTTTTTAAGATAGTACCCATTTAGTTGTTCAAAATCAGAGAATAATCCTCAAATCACTTTGAAACAACCAACTCGGTCCCTGAAAGCAACAAAATTTAAGTATAACCGTAGGAATCAAATCAATTATGTTAAAAAAAGGATTTAAAATGAGCATAAATGGTTATGAGTGAGTGAAACTACCATTTGTGGCATCACCTTGTTCACAAGAAATATAATGTTTACAACTAAAGTTGCTAAAAGTTATTCCCAACAATTGATGATAATCTAATTTAATCTTATATATAGGAAATATAATGGTTATGACTGACGTGCAAGATGATATTTAATCTAAAGGTACCCTTTGTGCAAGATGATATGTTTTATATGATTCAACTAAATAAAAGTTTAAAACATATCATTCAAAAAAGTTATGCCCAACAATTGCGTGAGTGATAATGATGTAAACAACGTTCTTTTAATCAGGGTTAGAAATTTAAGGGACAATCACGAGAAGAGTCGTTGACTGCCCTTCAATTTCCAAAATAGCCTTTGACCATGACCTTTTCCAAAGTATCCCTTCAAATATGGTTGCAAAAGTCGATAGACACTCCCTAGTCAGTCGACTGTGGAGTTGTGAGTACTCGCCCAAGTCAGGGGAGTACTCGGGGAATAAAGGGGAGTACTTGGGGAGTACTAGGTGTAGGTGGAGAGTACTCGGGAGTACTTGGTCACCTCGGATGAGTTTTACAACAATGCTCCAATCATATTACATTACGTAATTAGTTACTAGATTTTCTCGCTATGGGCTAACGCTAGTTTTGGAATTTTCTCGCTATATTTAATAATTTTTCACTATAACTTAAAAGAAAAGTTAAAAAAAATAAATTAAAAATACCCCCGCCTGACACGAACGCCAAATTACATATTTTCTCACTAAAAAAAGAAAATATATAATTTTTTATTACTTTTAAATATTAATTCATAACCTTTTATAAACTTTAATTTCGTTTTTGGTTGAATTCGGAAAATCACTAACGTTCTTGAAAAAGCGATTACAGGTCGTTTCTAGGTCGATAAAGATAAGAGACGGAAGTTTTATCATTAAATCAAGTCAAATGATTACATAACCAAAGGAGTATACAAACGATTAAGCTCGGGGGAGGTTGGACAGAACCTGCCCTCTCACACACTCGATCTGCACAGAACTAGAATACAAATGACAAAAACGAAGCTTAAATCACGTAACTGACACTATTTATACTCTTACTGACCAACGAACTGGAGAGATCATGAACTGGCTAGTTCGTTTTAATGACCCTGTAGTTCGTTGGTTGCGAACCTCCAGTTCGTTTTTCGGTTCGTGACTCAGTTCGTGACCCTACGAACTTCTCCTAAAACTCTAGTCTGTTTGACAATCGAACAGTAACGACCACACAAGGTTCATGCTCTAACAATTCTTCTTCCTCAAAGCTTCATCCATGGCAGATTTCATATAGATCATTAGTTTCATCCATAATTGCTTCAATCTACTCAGTTTAGACTTGCAAGATCACTGCAATTGATATATTCAAATTTCAAACGTTTAGATCAAAAATCAATTTCTTGCTCATCATTCATTGTTCATGTTTGTGTTTATCGTAGAATTGTCAAAACTTTATCAAAATGTTTTAAATCTGGTTTATTCCATTCAGTTTTCAATTCCGAGTTTACAACAATCATTTTTATTGTGAAACGCTAGAGTATAGATTGAATTCATAATCACAGTTCATCGGCTTCATCCTGACATCGTGCTCAAATTCAGATCTTCAAATTATCACGAAAGCATATCAATACACATCTAGTTGGAATCGTATTTCAATTTCGAGTGTATCAGTATAATCAATTTTGCTATTCGATTAGTTGTGAAGGAGTTATGATCGTATAAAGATCTAGTTGAATAATACATTCATACATCCCTACCATTTGTGAAGAAGAGATTTTCTCTCTCCCGTGACATCATCAATTTTAAGAATTTAAGTGAATATTTTAATCTAATAATCTGAGAAAATAACACATCAGCTTTTTCTTATGTGACATACCTTAGAAGAAGATATGTTTACTATAAAACTTTAATTTAATATATAGTAAAGAAGTAAAGATTTATTTTTCGTTTTATTTAGGAATATTATCTATTTACAATTTTACTTTCGAATGCGGTTCACTTTTAGCTCGTATGACCCCTAAATCCTTAGTTCGTTCCTCGAGGGGTTGAGTGGCATGTGGAAGGTGATGTACGCTATAAAAAGATAGATATTTTTATACTAAATATTCCTTACAAATCGACACAAATCTGAGCCACTAACGCCAAAACAAGTATATTTTGTTTTCCTCTTAGTTTCTCAGATTCAAAAGGGCAAAAGTCACAAAAGGAAGAGATTACAATTAAAAACAGAAGAAAAATACAAAATTTCCAAGACCAGCGAGACCAGCACGCCCCGTTCTTGGCTAAGCACGCCTTGTTCCTGGCTAAGCACACCACGTGCCCCTTCACTGACACAACACAGCCCGTGCCTCACTTAGCACGCCACGTGCCTCTGACCAGTAGACAGACCTTCTGACATCGCACGCCCCGTGTCACACCCCAAAAAATCCCATGTGCGACAACGCGCCGCAGGGAGTGTGACAAACCAGGATCGAACACATTAGCCATACGAACAGTCTATATGCAATGTAAAAGTAAAACCAAAGTAAATGCGTTTTTAAATGCGGAAGCGTAAACGACAAAAGTTGTAATAAATTTTCAAGCGCCAAAACATGCGCAAACCAAAAGTTAATGAGTTTGAAAAGTATTTAATTCTACGATGCATGCATGACAATAATAATCTTTATGTGGTGCATCCTAGCTCGTGGCAGACAATCCAATTTAGCAACCTGAGAAATAACATGCTAAAGTGTCAACAAAAAGGTTGGTGAGTTCACAGGTTTAACAGTTCAGTAACATTTCAAGTTCAGTTTAGGATTGACCGTTCAATAACGTCAAGTTGTAAGAGCATAATCACTAATATATATCAAATAGCTAGCTAGGCTATATACATGAAACTTCGCATGTTGATGGTCACCGAAGCTAACCGTTGTTTATAGTTTGCCTTGTTGTGTTTAGGACGAATATAACACCCGTTCGATATCCAATCGTACCAGAGCGACTGACCCGGGTGGGGTTTGTCAGACCCAGTAGTACTATAATATATTTCCCGCTATCGTCATTAATACTAACGGTACCATAGGAAGGACTTTGTTGTATCAGTGTGCTACAAGTACTTCAAGTGATATATAAAAGTCTAATTATCTTAGTTGTGTAAATCATGCATGTTAATCTCCCCCAACAGGATTAAAACAGTAAAATGGGGCCGTGAAACTCACCTTAGGTTGCTCAGCAAAGTTTCCAGACAAACAGTTAATTCAAGTAGCAAGAACGAGTCTTGTGCAAGCAATCAATCACCTAACGAGCATAAATGTGTAAGTGTGTGTTCTATAAACTATCAAGTCTAACATAAATGATAAAAATGAAGGATCGTGAAGTCCGGAATAAGTCGAGGATGGCACATGTGCCCAAATCCTAGCGATTATCGTAATGCGCGAGAAAATACAATATATACCAATATTATATATTATATGGTTCAAGGGTTTCGAAAATAAATAAATATTTATTTAACTAAATGTTCGAGTGACGTTAATAACGAAGTTTCAACAAGTTATAAATATATATATATATCTACATAAATATGTTAAATCCAATGATTTCAATATTTATTTTGAAAAGAAACAACAATTTATGGTGAATCATAATCCAAAACCGAGGGTTTCGTGTTTCTAGTCAAAACAACGCTTTTTAATAGTTTCCTAAAACATTTTAATGTTTACACAAAAGATTACTTTGTTTCAAGCCAACGTCTTGTATATGTACAAATAATAGTTTACACAAATCTCCTTTTTAGATAAACCCAAAGTTTTATATCAATAACTATATACATGGATGGATGTTTAAAACTATATTTTTAATTTAAATTGACAAGTTAAATATGCTTTACAACTAAAAATATAATTTACGAGTTTTAACATCTCAAATATATTTTTACGGGTTTATACATTCTTAAGAGATTGTTTTAAACAAGTTTTAGTTTGAACCAACACCCTAAACAACAATTAAAAATGAAATAGGAAAAATATGGGAGTCGCAAGGGTCGAACCCGCGACCTCCCAAACACAGCACAACGTACATACCACTCGGCCAGCGGCCTGTTTGTGTCAAGATCTGGGCCGAAAATCTTTTATGCATCGGTAGCGACCAGGAACGAATTGGAAAAGAATTGCGGGGTTAAAAAACGGTGAGATCGGGACTCGAACCCGCGTCTCCTGCGAACCAGACCAACACCCTAACCGCCCGTGCCAGTTTGGCGTCTGTTTTATATCCGGAACCGAAGATATATAACCCTAACCCGACCGACTTCATCTTCTTCACCCAATAACTCCGGTGATCGGAACCCAAACTCCGGTCACCGGAAAATCGCAAAACACAAATAAAATGCATAAAAATGTGCGACTAACATTAAGGAATTGTTACCTCGATTCGGAGATGAGAGGAAACACGTTTTTGACACCGAAACTAAACCCGAAAGTTTGAAAACAACTCCGCAAGTTGCTCTGATTCCTAAAACTGAGGACACCTTCGTGCTCAGTGTCGAAGGGCGATCCCAATGATGGTAAAATGGGAGTCGATGGTGCTGTGGTTGGCCGGATTTTCCTGCTCGCCGGAAAACTCTTAAAAAAAATAAAACGAGAGAGAAAGGCAGAGAAGTGTGAGCGTGTGTGTTTGATTTGTGGATGAATGCAATGATATAATTGCCATTCATCTCCATTGATGGCCTCCAGGTAACCGACCGAGTGATTAACAGGTGATTGAAATCGGTCGAAACCGAATTCCAAGTTTTGAATGGCTCGTAAATGCCATTAAATCAAGTTTTAGCAAATGACGCTTTCAGTCCCTCAAGAATTACAATCTAGGAAAACAGGTTTGAGATATTTACAGAATACTCCTCCAGGTTTTATTAACTAGAATCATGTTTGGGTAATGACAATAATAACCCCTCGAAGTTTTATAAAAGCTAACGGCTCTAACGAAAGTTAACGAAGAGTAACGGAAAAAATATTTTTAATGCCGAGTATACGAGACTTGTCGAAATCTATTAATTGTATGACGTTTATAAGGGAATACAAATCTCGTTGTCACATAAATCATAGATTATAAATCTATAATTGTGCATTTAAGTTACATAAAATCATACTTATAACTCTTTGAGTTACATAATCAAGTTCACATAAAAGTATATACTATTAATGTATATAAACGTCACATAAAATATAGGTTTAACCGTCACATTAAATGACACAACGTTCATATAAAATCATAACGTATGATTTACATAAAATCATAAAACAAGAATATCAAATGTCAAACTTAAGTGCATGCTCGTTTAGTGATTACTACACAAAACCCTAATTGCTAAAGTCAACGCAGATAAGCACATAAATGTTCACACAACATTTAATACGTTTTACGTTCAGTTAATGTCGGGAAAATGACCTGAAAAGTCGGATTGTCACAGTATCCCCTTGTTGAAGAATTTTCGTCCTCGAAAATTGTGTAACGTGGTAAAAGTTAATGAGCTAGACACAAGGAAAAGAAAAGAAAAATTCTCAGTCCTCACATCATCCCCTTGTTGAAGAATTTTCGTCCGCGAAAATTAAACCAGTACCTGAACTAGACGAAGGCTGAACCTTGAATAGTCTGGGATATTTCTTCATCATCTGATCTTCGCGTTCCCATGTGAATTCAGGACCATGTCTCGAGTTCCAACGAACTTTAACGATTGGGATTTTGCTATGCTTTAAATGTTTAACCTCCCGGTCCATAATTTCCACCAGTTTCTTCGATAAATCGAAGTTGTTCGTCTACATGCAACTCCTCAAGTGGAGTGATTAACGTCTCATCTGCTAAACATTTCTTTAAATTCGACACGTGGAAAACGTTATGTACCCCACTTAGTTCTGCTGGTAAGTTTAGTTCATATGCTGATAGACCAACTCTTTTAACAATCTCGAATGGCCCAATGTATCTCGGGTTTAACTTACCACGTTTACCAAAACGTACTACACCCTTCCAGGGTGAGACCTTTAACAAGACCTTGTCTCCTTCCTCAAATTCCAAAGGTCTTCTCCGTTTATCGGCATAACTTTTCTGTCTATCTCGTGCGGCTGCCATACGATTACGAATTTGCACGATTTTCTCTGTTGTCTCGAGTACCAACTCAGGACCCGTGAGTTGACTGTCACCAACTTCCGCCCAACAGAGAGGTGATCTACACTTACGCCCATAAAGTGCTTCAAACGGAGCTACACCGATACTGGTGTGATAGCTGTTATTATAAGAGAATTCCACCAACGGTAAGTGCTTATCCCAACTTTCACCAAAATCGATCGCACATGCACGCAGCATGTCTTCAAGAGTTTAAATGGTCCGTTCACTTTGACCATCGGTCTGAGGGTGATATGCTGTACTCATATCCAAACGCGATCCCAATGCTTCGTGTAACGATTCCCAACATTTGGATGTAAATCGGGCGTCTCGATCTCGATATGATAGAAACTGGTACTCCATGCCGCGAGACGATTTCCTTGAGATAAATTTTGCCTAACGTCTCTGAGGTATCAGTTTCCTTGATTGGTAGGAAATGTGCCGACTTGGTTAGACGGTCAATAATTACCCAAATCGTATCACATTTGCTTGCAGTACGGGGTAGCTTTGTGATAAAGTCCATAGCAATTCCCTCCCATTTCCACTCGGGAATTTTTGGTTGTTGAAGTAACCCTGCCGGTTTCTGGTATTCCGCTTTGACCTTGGAACAAGTCAAGCACTTGCTTACGTAAGTGGCAATGTCTGCTTTCATCTTAGGCCACCAGTAAATCAGTTTCAAATCTTGGTACATCTTATCCGAGCCTGGATGAATAGAGTAACGAGACTTATGGGCTTCATCCATAATCAATTCCCTCAAATTCCCATACACGGGAATCCATATTCGGTTTGCACAATACCGGATACCATCGGATCTAACTTCCAGTAATTTATCCATACCCCGCAAGGATTCTAATGCAACGTTCTCATCTTTGAGTGCTTCGAGTTGTGCATTCCGGATCTGATCAGGTAATCCTGTATGAATAGTAAGTTGTAACGCACGAACTCTTCTAGGCTTGGGGTTATCCTTCCGGCTTAAGGCATCAGCTACCACATTAGCTTTGCCTGGATGGTATCTAATTGCACAATCGTAGTCATTAAGAAGTTCCACCCAACGACGTTGTCTCATGTTCAACTCCTTTTGTGCAAAGATATGCTCGAGACTTTTGTGATCAGTGTAGATAGTACACTTTGTACCATAAAGATAATGTCTCCAAATTTTCAATGCGAAAATGACTGCTCCCAACTTCAAATCATGAGTTGTATAATTTTGCTCGTGAATCTTTAACTGACGAGAGGCATAAGCTATGACTTTCTCCCTTTGCATCAGCACGCAACCTAATCCTTGCTTCGATGCATCACAATACACCACGAAGTCATCGCTACCCTCTGGTAGGGATAATATTGGCGCGCTACAAAGTTTCTGCTTTAGTAGCTGAAAAGCGGCGTCATGCTTTTCATTCCAATTATACGTTGTTCCTTTATGTGTTAGCGCCGTAAGTGGTTGGGCTATCTTTGAAAATCCCTCAATAAATCGTCTATAATAACCTGCTAAACCAAGAAATTGGCGAATTTCCGTGGGTGTCTTAGGCGCAGGCCAATTCTTAATTGCCTCAACTTTGATTGGATCAACGTGAATCCCCTGATCATTAACGATATGACCAAGAAATTGCACCTCACGTATCCAGAAATCACACTTTGAAAATTTTGCATACAATTGCTCCTTCTTGAGTAACTCTAAGATCAAACGAAGATGTTGTTCGTGCTCCTCCTTAGACTTAGAATATATCAGAATATCATCAATGAAGACGATGACGAATTTATCGAGATATGGCTTACAAACGCGATTCATCAAGTCCATGAAAATCGCTGGTGCGTTGGTTAACCCAAATGGCATAACCATGAACTCATAATGACCATAACGAGTTCTAAACGCTGTTTTCGAGACATCCTCCTCGCGGACTCTCAGTTGGTGATAACCTGATCTTAAATCGATTTTGGAATAGTAGCTAGATCCTTGTAGTTGATCAAACAAATCATCGATTCGGGGCAAGGGGTAACGATTCTTGACAGTCACTTTGTTTAGTTCTCTGTAATCGATGCACATTCGAAAGGTTCCATCCTTCTTCTTAACAAACAACACTGGAGCTCCCCAGGGTGATGAGCTGGGCCTAATAAATCCCTTTTCGAGTAGTTCTTGAAGTTGAGTATATAGCTCTTGTAACTCATTTGGTGCTAAACGATAAGGTGCACGAGCAATAGGTGCTGCTCCAGGAGCAAGATCAATCTGAAATTCGACTTCTCGATGAGGCGGTAGACCTGGTAGATCTTCCGGAAAGACTTCAGGAAAGTCCTTCACGATCGGGATATCTTCAATTCTCTTCTCCTCATTTGTTTTCTCTGAAATGTTCGCGAGAACAGCAAAATGTCCTTTACGCAAACACTTCTGCGCCTTGAGATAAGATATCACACCCATAACAGTACCACACTTTTCTCCTTGAACTGAGAGCAATTCTCCACTAGGCAACGGTATCCGAACAATTTTCTCATGACAAACGATTTCAGCACGATTCTTGGATAGCCAATCCATTCCCACAATGACATCAAAACTTCCCAAGGAGATGGGCAAAAGATCTATTTCTAATTTATGGCCAGCCAATTCCAACTTACAGTCTTTAACTATATGGGTAGACTCAACGAGTTTACCATTAGCAAGTTCAACTACGTATTTAGCATCTAAAGGAGTCATGTTGGCATTTATCATATTGCTAAATTTAGTAGATATGAAGCTTCTATCGGCACCAGTGTCAAACAAGACTAGAGCATAGTATCCGTTAAGAGAAAACTTACCAGTAACGACATTTGGATCTGCTCTGGCATCTCCCGAGCCTATGACAAAAGCTCTACCCCTGGCACCATTCCCACCGTTGTTCCCATTGTTGTTGTTATTATTGCCATTGCGATTGCCAGTGTTGGTGTTATTGTTGTTATAGTTGTTGTTGTTGTTTCCACCGTTCAGCTGGGGACAATTTCTTTTTATGTGGCCTTCTTTCCCACAATTAAAACAACCTTTAGGGGCTTCAGCATCCTGAACTTGTTTCCCATTGTTCTTAACCCTGCAGGTTTTGGACTGATGACCCTTCTTTCCACAATTTGCACACACATAAGAGTCACACGCACCATAGTGATGGAAACCACACTTGTTACAACGTGGGGAATTTCCCATGTACGATGATCCTCCTTGGCCGCCTCGGCCTTGATTGTTCTGCTTCTGGTTGTTCGAGGAGAAATTCCTAGAATTATCAAACTTGCGGTTCTGGTTTTGATGGTTCTGTTGATTAGAAGACTTATTTCCAGACTGATTCCCAGAATTATCCCACTTTCTTTTGTTGTCAGAGGCTCCAGAAGTTCCTTTTCTAGGAGGCAAGACTCCTTGATCAACTGCTTGATTTGTGAGCCTATTGGCAATCCTTACAGCATCACGAATAGTCACAGGGTTTGAAGCAGTCACCATTCCCTGGATTTGGGGCACTAAACCCTTGATATACAGCTCGATTCTTCGGTAAGCAGGTGTGGCGATTCTAGGGCACAAATTCGCAAGAGAATTTGAACGAGTAGTGTAAGCTTCAATTTCAGACCCCTCCATCTTAAGATTATACAACTCAGTTTCCAACTTCTGGATCTCGTCCCGTGGACAATACTCTTCTTGTAGCAACTCTTTGAACTCGGCCCAAGGCATGGCATTAGCTTCTTCAATCCCCAGCATCTGCACCTCAGTCTTCCACCAGGTGAGAGCCGGTCCTTCCAAAGTACCCGTGGCAAATTTCACTTTGCTAGCCTCAGGACAGTTGCACATCTCAAAAGCAGATTCCACTTTTTCAATCCAGTGGAGTAGGCTAACAGCTCCTTCAGTTCCTTTGAACTGATTAGGCTTACAGTCCATGAAAGTTTTGAATGTAGCATTACCTGAAAATACATTCATACAACCATTCAATCACAGATTACCAATATGTGTGATCACATCAAACAACAAAACACGAATTTTGTGTTACCTTGGGGTGGCCCTGCATTTCCTGCACCTTGGACATGTGCCGCTAAAGCATCAGCCACATGTTGGTTAATTAGTGCAGCCAATTCAGCCGGTGTCATGTTTGGTACATTTCCGTCTGCCATTATCTTCAATTCACAATTACCCAAAATGAGAATAAGATATAACATGAATCACAACAACTATCACATAAGTAATAAATTACTTCACAAGAGACAATCACATATTAAATAGTAAATCCCATTTCAAATAAAATGCAACTCGTTCACAAATTATCCAACAGAAATTCAAAATTCAAAATGCATAGTCTTGGGAACATCCTCCCGATTAAACAAACAACCAAACAAAACAAAAGTGAAAATAAATAACTCAAGTGCTATCATGATCACTGGATGCATCAGGCATCTCCTCCTCCGGTTCCTCCTCGGGATCCTCTTCAGGTTCTTCCTCGGGTTCCTCCTCAGGTTCTTCCTCGGGTTCCTCCATAATCAGGTTCTGCAACGGGGCCGGAGCCGGAGCCGGAGGCGCAGCCTCCCTGGCCAACTCAAGCTCAGCAACTCGAGCCGTGAGTGCCTCAACCAGCTCTGTGAGATGATTCACCTGGTAATATGTGTCACTCAGTGTTACTTGATGCTCGGCCTGGCGTATATTAGTCCCTTCCAACTCTTCCTTAAGGATAGCAACTCTGAGACTGGTGTTGGCCCCATTGTCCTGCAGTTCTGTGACCATATCAAATAGCTTCCTAATGTCCCTGAGCGCGCGGTCAAACATAGAGACCATTGCCGCGACAACTCTTTCAATGGCATATGGCAGTTCGGGTAGAAAGAACCGAGTTGACGACGGCTCTGTTGGTGTAGGTGGCACTTGCTCCCGATGAACCCAACTAGCCACAAGTGATTCGTACCAGTTCCAGTTGCCGTTGTCTCTTCCACGAACGACATTTGGTTCTCCATATACGTGGCCCTCGGAAGTTATCCTCCGAACACCATGAGTCGGGGTAGTAGGACCCGAAGTAACCCGCCTACTGGTGACGGATGGGGATGATGATGATGAGGATGATTGGGAAGCGGATATCCATCCAGCCATGTCTGTATATATACCATATATATACATATATAAGTACAAGTAACACATAGTCAAATAGTTACATACTAGTGTGTGTGTTCGAGTGTATGACTAAGGTGTGTCTAAGGCTATAGTCGGTCTACTAATGCAAACCTAGTTCACTATAACCAATGGCTCTGATACCAATCTGTCACACCCCCAAAAATCCCACGCGCGACAACGCGCCGCAGGGAGTGTGACAAACCAGGATCGAACACATTAGCCATACGAACAGTCTATATGCAATGTAAAAGTAAAACCAAAGTAAATGCGTTTTTAAATGCGGAAGCGTAAACGACAAAAGTTGTAATAAATGTTCAAGTGCCAAAACATGCGCAAACCAAAAGTTAATGAGTTTGAAAAGTATTTAAGTCTACGATGCATGCATGACAATAATAATCCTTATGTGGTGCATCCTAGCTCGTGGCAGACAATCCAGTTTAGCAACCTGAGAAATAACATGCTAAAGTGTCAACACAAAGGTTGGTGAGTTCACAGGTTTAACAGTTCAGTAACATTTCAAGTTCAGTTTAAGATTGACCGTTCAATAACGTCAAGTTGTAAGAGCATAATCACTAATATATATCAAATAGCTAGCTAGGCTATATACATGAAACTTCGCACGTTGATGGTCACCGAAGCTAACAGTTGTTTATAGTTTGCCTTGTTGTGTTTAGGACGAATATAACACCCGTTCGATATCCAATCGTGCCAGAGCGACTGACCCGGGTGGGGTTTGTCAGACCCAGTAGTACTACAATATATTTCCCGCTATCGTCATTAATACTAACGGTACCATAGGAAGGACTTTGTTGTATCAGTGTGCTACAAGTACTTCAAGTGATATATAAAAGTCTAATTATCTCAGTTGTGTAAATCATGCATGTTAATCTCCCCCAACAGGATTAAAACAGTAAAATGGGGCCGTGAAACTCACCTTAGGTTGCTCAGCAAAGTTTCCAGACAAACAGTTAATTCAAGTAGCAAGAACGAGTCTTGTGCAAGCAATCAATCACCTAACGAGCATAAATGTGTAAGTGTGTGTTCTATAAACTATCAAGTCTAACGTAAACGATAAAAACGAAGGATCGTGAAGTCCGGAATAAGTCGAGGATGGCACGTGTGCCCAAATCCTAGCGATTATCGTAATGCGCGAGAAAATACAATATATACCAATATTATATATTATATGGTTCAAGGGTTTCAAAAATAAATAAATATTTATTTAACTAAATGTTCGAGTGACGTTAATAACGAAGTTTCAACAAGTTATAAATATATATATATATTACATAAATATGTTAAATCCAAATGATTTCAATATTTATTTTGAAAAGAAACAACAATTTATGGTGAATCATAATCCAAAACCGAGGGTTTCGTGTTTCTAGTCAAAACAACGCTTTTTAATAGTTTCCTAAAACATTTTAATGTTTACACAAAAGATTACTTTGTTTCAAGCCAACGTCTTGTATATGTATAAATAATAGTTTACACAAATCTCCTTTTTAGATAAACCCAAAGTTTTATATCAATAACTATATACATGGATGGATGTTTAAAACTATATTTTTAATTTAAATTGACAAGTTAAATATGCTTTACAACTAAAAATATGATTTACGAGTTTTAACATCTCAAATATATTTTTACGGGTTTATACATTCTTAAGAGATTGTTTTAATACAAGTTTTAGTTTGAACCAACACCCTAAACAACAATTAAAAATGAAACAGGAAAAATATGGGAGGTCGCAAGGGTCGAACCCGCGACCTCACAAACACAACACAACGTACAGACCACTCGGCCAGCGGCCTGTTTGTGTCAAGATCTGGGCCGAAAATCTTTTATGCATCGGTAGCGACCAGGAACGAATTGGAAAAGAAATGCAGGGTTAAAAAACGGTGAGACCGGGACTCGAACCCGCGTCTCCTGCAAACCAGACCAACACCCTAACCGCCCGTGCCAGTTTGGCGTCTGTTTTATATCCGGAACCGAAGATATATAACCCTAACCCGACCGACTTCATCTTCTTCATCCCAATAACTCCGGTGATCGGAACCCTAACTCCGGTCACCGGAAAATCGCAAAACACAAATAAAATGCATAAAAATGTGCGACTAACATTAAGGAATTGTTACCTCGATTCGGAGATGAGAGAAAACGACGTTTTTGACACCGAAACTAAACCCGAAAGTTTGAAAACGAACTCCGTAAGTTGCTCCGATTCCTAAAACTGAGGACACCTTCGTGCTCAGTGTCGAAGGGCGATCCCAATGATGGTCAAATGGGAGCCGATGGTGCTGTTGTTGGCCGGATTTTCGTGCTCGCCGGAAAACTTTAAAAAAAAATAAAACGAGAGAGAAAGGCAGAGAAGTGTGAGCGTGTGTGTTGATTTGTGGATGAATGCAATGATATAATTTCCATTCATCTCCATTGATGGCCTCCAGGTAACCGAACGAGTGATTAACAGGTGATTGAAATCGGTCGAAACCGAATTCCAAGTTTTGAATGGCTCGTAAATGCCATTAAATCAAGTTTTGGCAAATGACGTTTTCAGTCCCTCAAGAATTACAATCTAGGAAAACAGGTTTGAGATATTTACAGAATACCCCTCCAGGTTTTATTAACTAGAATCATGTTTGGGTAATGACAAAAATAACCCCTCGAAGTTTTATAAAAGCTAACGGCTCTAACGAAAGTTAACGAAGAGTAACGGAAAAATATTTTTAATGCCGAGTATACGAGACTTGTCGAAATATATTAATTGTATGACGTTTATAAGG
>JBCNJP010000096.1:196135-320135 GCA_039602395.1 Deinandra increscens subsp. villosa | reverse complement strand
TAGTTTACACATGATCGTGGTTATCACTTGTAATAGTGTAGCTTTGAGTTAATGCAAATAGTGCCGAATATTCGATATTTCGTTGTTTCTACTATTCTGCAAATCAAGCACTTACATTATACAAGAACTCGACTTTGCTTAAGAAAAAGTAGAAATATAACTTAATTCCGCAAGGTTATATTTGCAAGTAAAGGGAATTGTTTAAGTTTAACTCTGACTTATATCGATCCTACATGTTGCCAATGATTTCAATAATTTGTTTGAAAGTCCAAGGTTAAGCTTGATATGCTCAACAAGTCTTCTGATGAGCAAGCTGCCAGAATTGATTCATATCAGATTGATATGGAAAAGTTGCTCGACGAAAAGAGGGAGTTAGTAGGAGTGAATAAATTGCAAAATGCGAATCTTGATATTCAAAAGAGAAATGAAGATAAGATGAAGAAAGAGTTGTTCACTGAGCTTGATAATCTCAGATTTCAAAAGTATGAAACTCACAAGGTTTCTAAGAGGTAGACTGCTATAGAAAAAGTATTATTTGAAACTCAAGAAAAGATTTCCGATTTGAAGATTCAATTAATTGATGCAAATCGTCTTTTAAACAATGTCACCAATTCGCAAGCGTTCATAAGCTTCTTAGAAAAAGATGAAAATTTTGAGAAGATGTTTGATAAGACAGTTTCACCGTCGGGTAGTCTAAAAGAGGTGTTAATGAGCTGGAGGAAAAGGTAGAGGATGGTGATTACTCTAAATTTGTTGCTATTAAATCTGATGAGGAAAAGATTGTGAAGAAACAGAAAGATAATAAGAAAGGGAAGCAGAAGAATGAGAGGAGTTCTGAGAATACTAAAGCTTCACAGTCTGTGTTTGATTCTTCGTTCACTGAAGAAGAGAAATCAGCTAGTTTAACCAGAGAAGATTTCTTCTCATACTGACATTGATGAGACTATCTTCTATCAACAAAATAATGTTAAAGAAGTTAAAGTTGAGTTTTCTCGTCTTGCAAAGAACGGGAATAAATCATCTGGTTCAGAAGAGAAGGTTTCTAGAAAACATGTTGGTTTGGGTTTTAAGAAGAAATTTACTGATATTGGTACTTCTCAAGATCAAAAGTTGAAGAAACTTAATTTGAAGCAAGTGAAGAAAGATGCCTTTAAAGCTGAAAAAGTTCAACATGAGAGATTTTATAAACTCAAAGGTTTGGAACAAATTATTTCTGACAAAGAATTCCCGCTTCATTGCGTTGATGCTCAGAAAATATCAGAAGTTTTTGTGAAGAGTGCTGATCCTAAGAACAAGAAGAAGCAATCTGATAAATTTTCTTCTGGAGGATCCAATTATACTCCAAAAAGCCCGACATCAAATTGGGTTCATGATCATCGGTTTTAGGTATATGATTCATTTTATGATCATTTTGGAGATGCTATGTTTTGTGAAGTTTTGCAGAGACAAAGGAGGAAAAATATACACAATCGCTTGTGTTATAATTGCCGACTAAAAGGGCATATGGCACAACATTGTCCTGTCACTGCTACTCCTAATCAAAGAGAGGGAAAAGTTCCATATTTTGGAAAATCTGCCAAATACAAATTCATTGATGAATATGGTAGAGTATTTGATGAATTTCAACCGACATTTTTTTTAACATGAAGGAATGGTTTTACCTAAATTTCTAATTGATTTATCTGTCGGTTATTCGTCACACTCAACTGTGACCGGTTCATCAAATACTGATTTCCCAACACAACAAATTTGGAAACCTAAAGTGGTTTCGAAGGGTAACCAGGACACTGGTCGACCAGAAGCAATTCACTTCGGGTCATTTATAAACTGACGTGTTTGACCAATGTGCAGGTACTTCTAGAAGGCCTAACGCTGATTGAAAAGATGCTGATGGAGGAGTATTTTGCTGATTTAATTTAAATTTCAAGTGATATCAAATTTCAAAACTGAAATTTTTCTAAAAGCTAAAACTGGCAGGTATCCATGTCGAAAGGTTAATCTTCTTTCTTTAATGCATTTTGTTTGTAGTTTAGGGGGAGAAAATTGAAAATACCAAAAATAGTGTCTTTGTGTTTTTGTTAAAATGAAAAATCCAAAAATAGAGTTTTCATTTTAAGGGGGAGAAAAACAGAAAAATAAAAAAACATTGAAAAATGAGAAATTGTATCCAACATAATTGGGAAATGATGGTACATTGGCTTACGTTTCTGACTCATGGATCGACTAGATGAAAAAGCCATAAGATCACCGTTTAGTGTGCTTGGTAGGCTCGACATTACATTAGAAAGTATTCAAATGTGATATTCAGTAAATATTAATGCTTGACCAAGTGGACAACATCTTGAAGCGTATCTCATGATACTAAAAAGATGTGTGAAAAACAAAATGAGAAGTCACTGTGTATACATGTGTTCACTTTGCAAATTTAAACTTGTTTGATTTTCTTTATTTTGTCAAACGATCGGACTTTCTCTGCGTAATGAAAGATCGACTTGATTGTTGTTCGTTTGAGGTTCTGCTTTATTTTCTTTGGTGTTTCGTATAATTCATCAGACTTTCTTTGCGTGTCCACAAGACCGACCTGATTGTTGTTGAATTATACAATTTCAAATTTTTTTTCTTTTTTATTTTGTTAAATCTGATGCCTTATCTGCGTATCAAAAGATTGACCTTAAGGTAGACGATTTAATGTTCTTATTTCTTTATTTTGTTAAATCTGAATTCAATCACTATGTGTTAAATCACAAGTGAAGTCACAAAGTGTGATATAAAGGCATATCTGAGTATGTCTGGTAGTGTGGGGTACACTGGTCAAAGCAAATCTAATCAATACAATAATATATCTAGATGTTATGAGTATGATTGTGCATGAGTTTAAGATGGACAAATTATACTAGTAATCGACTTGACTTATATGCTGAAGTAATTGAAATTGAAGTGTAGTTCAACATGTTATGTTCAATATGATCTTAAGTTGTGATCTTTCTCACAAAAGACGAAAATAGTGTAAGGATCAAGATTTCTCCTCACGCGATATCAAGTCTATCTATCACCGTGCGGAATTCGGTGATTAGAGAAGATTCAAGTATAATAAAATAATCAATAATAAACTATGTAAACGATTGACAAAACACAAACCGGATGTTGTAGACAACAGGAAATCGATTGCCATTAACACAGTGAAAAGTCGAATTCTCAAGAACAATTCGATACACCTTAGGTATCTCCAAAACACTTCACAAGCAACAACCTAAAACAATTAGTCTATCTATCCTTATATAAGAAACCCTATGCTTGATCAACAAGCTACAAAAATTCGGCCTACAAGGCCCCAATACGACCAAACACTAGCCCACATTAACCCATTTACAAGTTTAGCCCAATTACATTTAAACTAGCCCACATGTACTTCTAATGCAAAAGCCTCATAAAATTACGGTCTCTACAAATAGTGTCTGATTCTGTATTACATTTATATTTCATATCTGAAAAGTCCAAAAAAAATTTAGGTGTGTTTTAGCATAAACTTAGAAAAATCAAAAAGATTTTCGGTGTATTTTGATGTAAATTTTAAAAAGTCAAAAATATTTTGTTTCTTATTTGTTTTTGACCGATCGACATGTGGTACGAAATCAAATTTTCAAAACTATATCTTGGATTCTCGAAGAGAAGTTTTGCGCCAAGATTAACTTATGTTGGCTTGAAAATGGAAAACCGCGTTTCTGTCTTCTGAAATTGCAGGTTATGTGCTGTCAAGACTCAAGCATGGTGAAAGGGGGAATTTGAAGTATCTTTCACAAATGGATCTTGAAGTTCAAAGATTATTCAAGAGTGATCCATCCATGCAAGCTCTATAGATGACAAGAAATTTCAACTTAAAGATCAGATGCAGTTATGCTGAAGATCGAAGACTGAAGTTTAGTTAGCATAGATACACTAAACGTTAAGGGGGAGTTTGTTAGAGCATATTCCTAAGCTATGAAGTGTCTCGTGTATTGTATCTAAATGAGCGTGTGTTAGTGAGTCTTAGTGTCAACTTACCAAGGACAGCATACCATTGGTACGCTTCATGATCCGACGTACCAATTGGTATGCTAGTTAGTATGCGAGCTTGTAAGTTGTCACTATATATACTTTGTGTTAGAATGAGAGCTTAACTCTTCTGTCATTCTACACTTTCTATGTGTGTGTTCTAGAGAGTGAAACCCGAGAGACTTCTTTGTAATCTTCAAGTGATTCAATAAGGAAACTCTTATTTACTTTCTCGTGTTTACTAGATTGGCCGAATCATGCAGTAGTAAGATCATTCTGTGTCCTTACATTTTTCCTTAAACTATTTATTTTCTTTAACCTTTGAGTCCTTATTTAATAAATTTTAAGTCATTTTTTTTTAAGTTTTGAGACAATTTTTTTCTTAGTAAGAAAACAAGGGCCCATTGTTTGCTTACTAATCTATCCTTTTTAATAAATAAAAAAAAGAAAATCATATTTCAATGATTGATGATTATCCGGAGGAATATTATGGTTTTCAAAATGGAAGGCCCCAATCTGTGTGGTGTACATTCTGCAGCAGTCTCCATTATCTTTTGGTCTGTCACAAATTAGCACAAACGCATAAAGATGACACACCACCAGAAGAAGGTCCTAACCATTTCTCTCACTCTTCTCCACCTCCACAACCGACCGAAATTGTTTCTTACTGTTATCAATACAATATTTTTCATGGTGATTATTGCGCCTATCAACCAGAGAACACTTTGATGTCGGTTAAGGAGGACAAGTTTTCACTTTCTTTTCTGTGTATACATGGGTTCACTTTCTATTGTTATTGGTGTGGTAAACAACAAATGAGGGACGAATTTCTAAAAATTACTGAAAATAATTACTCATCGTGTACAATATAAACAACTTCTTCCCCTCCTGAAAATGACCTTGAGGAATGTCTGAAGAAATGATTAAACTAATGGTTAAGGTCATAGAAAAAAACTTTAAAGGAATATGGGTGGAAGAAGATGAAGCACGCAAACGTATAAACCAAGAAGTCATCCAAGAAGAGAAACCTCAAGATGCTCCCGAAACAACTAGTTGTTTAGAGACGGAAGAGTTGGATGCAGCCCCTTCGGCTATTGTCAAGCCCTATAATACCATCTAACATGAACTGGCTTAAACACAGATGAGCAACAAGTACATCAACTTACAACTCGGAGGAAACATGGAGGTAAAGCTAGCGCTCCAATATCCCTCTCAAGATGACGCTCCTTGGCACTCAGAAGAAGATGAAGTAATCCCACTGGAGAACTTGAAGGAGGTGGCTCGGCCTCCTGAAGAAACCCCTTCAGAGCCTATGCATCTAGCAAAAGTCAAAGATCAAGAGAAGGAAATTCTAAATGAATCATCCACTAAAGAACCAACTTCTCTCAAGCTCAAGGAGCTCCCCGAGCACCTTGATTATACGCACTCAAAGATACATGTGATCATTTCTACACACCCGTCAAAGGATGAAAAAGACAAATCACTCGCCAAATCTGGTCCAGGTAAGTACAAATGTTTGTGACCCGATTCGTTCCGAACTTTAAAATACTTTGAAATTATTGATGAGTGGCTTAAAAGTATATTTTATTTATATATTAATCATCCCATAACACACCGCGTTGGCTCTAATATATATTATTTTAATTGGTTTTTGTGTGTTGAGAAGATAATGAGTTTAAATGATATTATTAAGTTGAGTACGAGTCTTAACATGTTAACTAGTCGTGCGTCGTAACTGTTTTTACAAATGATAATTTGTATTGATGTTAAGCTAGACGAATTTGTGAATTACTAATAGTAGTGTTTTATTTTGTGATGTTTTTCTTTGTCATAGGAATTTATATTAAGAATGGAGCAGTAGTCATGTGGACATTAGAAATCAAATATCAACCACAAATGATGGATGGTGAAGGTATGCTCACGTGAAAGCATGTACTCAAAGGAAGGAATGGATTAAATGAAATTGAGAAGGAATGGTACAAGTCACGTGAAAGGCACAAGAGGCAAATTAATTCTTTTGGTTGAGTGTGAACGCAGAAAGCATTGGCAATTTGAATTGGAGTCAAATATGCGGATCGTGTCGCGAGATTCATATGAGTAAAATCCCTCGCGACACGCGAGGGACTCAATGTCGACAGATTTTCGTTTTTCTCGATCGGGACCATATTTAAACCATTCAAACATTATTTTTTTGGTTAACTTTGGCTGTGGCCGACCAGAACTCCCCAGAGACGAATTTCTTCATAGTTTTTCATGGTTTTCTTAGTTTTTAATCATTTGGAGATGTTTGTGATGTCCGGCTAAGTCCGCGTGATTACCAACGGTGAACGGTTAGCGTTTTCTTTATTGTTTTCAGTTATTCTTTGTCTATTTTTTGACTCTATAAACATAGTGACAATGTTTGATTCATATGGATGTTCAATATAATCTATTTATCTTGCGTTTTGGTTGCATATGTGCCCCCCGCTCCCGGACTACCTTTCAAAGCATAGCTCTAGGACTATACTTAGCTCATACGTAATCTCAATGTTAGGTTGGATTGGGTTGAATTGATTAACTGAATTGGATTAGGAATTAGCTAACCGGGATCCTGAGGTTGTCACGTTTTATTTTACTGTTTTCTCAATCGAGTTAAAGTTAGTTTTCTTAGAATTAATATAAATCAATTATAACAGCTAAGAGGCATTTAGATAAAGTAATTTAGGGTTTAGTTTAGTTCATCTGAGTTAGTGACAGTAACTTGGGTTAGATAATTAGAGTCGCTAATAACCACCAACTCCCCTGGATTGATACCCGACTTACCCTGTCTATAGGTTAGTTAGGATTATTTGTATAGCGGTCACGACAATCGTTATCAAATTGGCGCCGTTGCCGGGGAGTACGTGCGCTTGTTAGTGATTCTAGTTTTTTTTAGTTAATTTTTTTTGCTTTGTTCGTTTTACTAAAAAAAAAAAACCAAAAAATATTTTCTTTTTGTTTCTGCAATTTTAATTTTGCTTGTCCAGTCATAAAAAAAACCAAAAAGATTTTTAATTTTTTTTTGCAATTTTTAATTTTTATTAATTTCGTTTAATTTCAAAAAAAAAAAAAAGATCATAAAAATTGTCTGAGTTGCCAATTTCGATTCCAGTGCATCTATTTTATTGTTTAGATCAGTGCTACGCATTTGGTTTCGTTGTTTTTGTTTGTTTGCAGGTGCTTTGAGATAATCATGGTTAAGGAAGAAAAGTGTTACAACTGCGAGAGTTTTTATCACATAATCAAATTTTGCCCGACACTGCCTTACGGGATCAGGATTGTCGAGGACTCGGAAGATGAGGAGGAGTATGACGATCCACAATCATATCATCAATATCAGGGATCTCAGTCGTACAATCAGGGATATTCCCAATCCAGGAATTCTAATTATTTAAATTATGATGTTTATTCTAATAATGATTATAATTCTAACTTTACATCATTTGCAGGATATGAGGATAGATATGGGAATAGTTACTCTCAACCGGCATATGAGGCTCAACAGGAATTTGATGATTTTGACCAAGTATATCCCCAATATGAGCAACAAGAGTACTATGATGGTGGGTATGAAGCAAACATGTCTAATCAAGGTTACTATCAGGGTGACTACCAAGAAGCTTTGTATGATTATGTGGATCCACAACATGATAAAATGGAAGAAGTTAGTGCTCAACTCAGTGAAATTCTGGAGGCCCTAAAGAGAATGGAGAAAAAATTTGATATCCAAGAAGAGAGGCACAAGGCATTGTCAAACCAAGTGGCACAACTGGCGGAAGACATGGCCAATCAAGAAATCGAATCATGGGAACAACCACCCAAAGAAGAAGAAGTTTGGGAGGCAACTAATGTGGTGATTGAGGAGGTTGAGCGAGAAGAGGTACCTTCAGAGGTTAAGGTTGTTGAGGAAGCAGAATTAGTGGTTGTGAGTGATGCAGAACTAGTTGGTTGTGCGAACGTGGTTGAAGATGTAGTAGATGAGCAGGAGGTTGAGATCCCGACAGGTACTTTTAACCCTTCTTCTTTATTTATTGTGCAGGTGACTGAGGAAAAGCCGGTGAAAAAGAGGAAGGTGGTGGAGGAAGATGTTGGGCAAGCAGTAACGAAAAAACTCCGCAGTGATGATTTGGATATGCCATGTGTGTGATTGCAAGACTGGATGCAACATGTCAACTATCGAGCACACGTGGGCAATTCGGCGGGTAAGTGTTCAATCCATGATAAATTTGCCTTTAATGAACAATTTAATATCTTTCACATGTTGAGTTTGAAAAGAAAAATTAAGAGACGTGTGAATTACCGAGCATTCTTCGGTAATGTGCTTGGCAAATGTGGGTTGAAAGAAGTGAAGAAACTGAAAAGACGTGTGCACCATCGGGCGTTTATCGGTAATGCGGTCGGTAAATGTGGATTGAAGCCACCGTGATGGAGGAAGAAGGGTCTGGCTGAAGACCATAAATTTAGCGCTGAATGGGAGGCAACCCAGAGGTAAGTGTGTTTGTTGGTTTAATTTTTTTTAGTTTTTGTGTTTTTGTGTTTTTCAGGACTTGGAGGGTTTTGGGTAATGAAGTTGAGCAAAACGAGGTTCCAGGTATGTCAATTTATATAAATATTGGAAGGTGAACTCTCTCCCTTGCTACACGCGAGGGAGGTGGAGTGATCTGTCGCGCCACGCGACGTCATCAGGTGCCAGAATTTTTGTTTTCTTTTGTTGCTCGAATCCGGTACGTTTCCTAATTCTATTTTTTTTTGTTTTTATTTTTTTTCTTCTTTATTTTTGTTGTTTCTTTGTTCACATTGAGGACAATGTGTCACTCAAGTGTGGGGAGGGGGATAACACATTCGTGCTTTTTTAGTGTGTTTATTTTTGTGTCTAAAAAAAAAAATTAAAAAAATTGAAAATTGTCTTTGGAATAACTTGCAAAAATCATGGAAAATGATAGTACAATTGGGAATCGGTTTTCAAAAAGTAAAATAAAGAAAGAAAAGGGAAAGTGGTAAGAAAAGGAAAGAATGGAAATCATGGCTAATCTGTGGTGTGTCGGTAGGCCCAGCTGACCTAGGAGTAGCTTAAAATGCCCATTGTGTTTATTGTTGTATAAATATGTAATTAAATCAGTCTGCTAGTGGGTTCCCATTTTAGGGGTGATAGGGAGATTGAAACTGATGATTAGGAGGAAAGAGACCTTTTTGAATTAGAGACTTATATATCCTCAGAATACTTGGCACGTTATGATCTTTTTGCGAAAGCAAATCCGAGAAATAACGGCGCCCCATCTTTCCATCTTTGAGCATATTAGGTAAATAGTTTGGTTAATAATTTTAGAGTGAAGGGACAAAATACTCATGTACAAACTAAGGATAGTATCCCGTGGTGCGTGCCTCTGATGATGTTCCGGATCTCGCGGGCAAAATACTCACGTATGATCTCGGGGGTAAGACCTTGTGAGAGAATGCCTCTGATGATGTCTGTTGGTAATAATAGTTAAAATTAACCAATTATTGATGTTTCAAAAAAAAAACAAAAAAAAAGAGAAAAAGAGAAAAAAAAAGAGAAAAAAAAAGAGAAAATATATATATATATAGCTAGACTAGAAATAAATGCTCACAGTTTCATTCATCCATGAGATCCACCATTCTTTGGATATATGAGTATCTGGTTTAACTAGGGTGGGGAAATATAAATATCTTATCTGTATTACCCTTTACTTTGACTGAATTTGATTCGGGAGTAGGTTGAACTTGAACTTCCTGAATGTGGGACACATAGGCAGACTGATAACTCTATTCGGTAAATTATAAACACTTTGGGGGCGAAACAAAAGGTCGGTGGTTGGGTTTAGTCGGACCAAAATACTGGCAATTGCAGTTAGTAATGTGACTACATTAATGGGAATGTGGAATTGAGATGGTTGTGAATTTGAAGAGTTATATGATTTTGAGATTGATTTCCCAGTTATGATTCCATGGCAGTTTTCCGGGACGAAAAAAGATAAGTGTGGGGATGTGATGAGTGGCTTAAAAGTATATTTTATTTATATATTAATCATCCCATAACACACCGCGTTGGCTCTAATATATATTATTTTAATTGGTTTTTGTGTGTTGAGAAGATAATGAGTTTAAATGATATTATTAAGTTGAGTACGAGTCTTAACATGTTAACTAGTCGTGCGTCGTAACTGTTTTTACAAATGATAATTTGTATTGATGTTAAGCTAGACGAATTTGTGAATTACTAATAGTAGTGTTTTATTTTGTGATGTTTTTCTTTTTCATAGGAATTTATATTAAGAATGGAGCAGTAGTCATGTGGACATTAGAAATCAAATATCAACCACAAATGATGGATGGTGAAGGTATGCTCACGTGAAAGCGTGTACTCAAAGGAAGGAATGGATTAAATGAAATTGAGAAGGAATGGTACAAGTCACGTGAAAGACACAAGAGGCAAATTAATTCTTTTGGTTGAGTGTGAACGCAGAAAGCATTGGCAATTTGAATTGGAGTCAAATATGCGGATCGTGTCGCGAGATTCATATGAGTAAAATCCCTCGCGACACGCGAGGGACTCAATGTCGACAGATTTTCGTTTTTCTCGATCGGGACCATATTTAAACCATTCAAACATTATTTTTTAGGTTAACTTCGGCTGTGGCCGACCAGAACTCCCCAGAGACGAATTTCTTCATAGTTTTTCATGGTTTTCTTAGTTTTTAATCATTTGGAGATGTTTGTGATGTCCGGCTAAGTCCGCGTGATTACCGACGGTGAACGGTTAGCGTTTTCTTTATCGTTTTCAGTTATTCTTTGTCTATTTTCTGACTCTATAAACATAGTGACAATGTTTGATTCATATGGATGTTCAATTTAATCTATTTATCTTGCGTTTTGGTTGCATATGTGCCCCCCGCTCCCGGACTACCTTTCAAAGCATAGCTCTAGGACTATACTTAGCTCATACGTAATCTCAATGTTAGGTTGGATTGGGTTGAATTGATTAACTGAATTGGATTAGGAATTAGCTAACCGGGATCCTGAGGTTGTCACGTTTTATTTTACTGTTTTCTCAATCGAGTTAAAGTTAGTTTTCTTAGAATTAATATAAATCAATTATAACAGCTAAGAGGCATTTAGATAAAGTAATTTAGGGTTTAGTTTAGTTCATCTGAGTTAGTGACAGTAACTTAGGTTAGATAATTAGAGTCGCTAATAACCACCAACTCCCCTGGATTGATACCCGACTTACCCTGTCTATAGGTTAGTTAGGATTATTTGTATAGCGGTCACGACAATCGTTATCAATTATTATCAAACTTTTCCCATCTGATAATGAAAGCATAAAACTAACCGGAACAGGTGAGAAAATGATCAAGGAAAAGCCACCTAATAACGGTCAAAATAATAAATAACCGGAACAAGTCGAACTTGGGACTTGTAAATAAACCAAGCTGTTATATTTTTCATTTTTAAAAAAAATAATTGGAAGTTTTGGTTCGCCCCGCAATTTTGAAATCTAAATTTTGCTTTAACAATTATGTTATTGCAAAGCGCCTGTGAACAACCAAAACCTCCAATACTCAGATATTATGCTTTTATTTTATTTTGTAGGTTTGTCTTTTGAGCAAAATAAAGGGAGTTCATATATTTATAAGCATGTCGTATGAAGACGTCAAGTAAAGCGTGGTGCATGATAAAGTCTAAGTGTGGGGACGGAATGTCCATTTTTCCTTCCCTTTCACTCTTTATTTTTCACTGTTTCTCTTTTTGCATACGCGCGATCAAATTGAGGACAATGTGCAATTTTAGTGTGGGGACGGGATACTACAGGTCTTGAATTTTTTTTGTCCATATTCAAGCCTTACACTAAACTAGTTTTGAAAAATTGCTCTTACACTGTAACAACCCTGACTAAAGCACGGTTGTTAAAGGAATATAAAGGAGAAAACAATAAAATTTTCTAAGTGTTTGGCCCAATACAACCGTATCACTTTAAGGTGATATGCCCGTATTGTAACATTTCGGGTTTTCAGAATTGTTAGATCCGACCCAATTCTATGTATTCGTACCCGTGATCGATAAAAAAAATGAAGATTTATGTGTTTTATTATGTTTTATGTCTCATTTCATGGTATTGGGTTCATTAATACATTCATTGATTGATTTGGTACTCGATTTATCTCTATTTTCGGATTTTACGCGAATGAACCGATAATTATGTTCAACCATGAAATTGAGCAATCGAAGCTTGTAGAATACTTGTGGGCTATACTAGTTACGCACGCAAGTAACTACAAGTGAAGAGATGCGAGAATTCAAGGTCTAGAACGAAATCTGTGAAAGTTCGGTAAATCCCGGGCGATTATGTTTTTAATCGGGAGATCACATTTTTGAGTATCGTATATCATATTTATGAGTCTTATGATTACATATGATGTCATGAGTCATCACACACTTGATCGAGTCACAAATCGTAAGTGAATTGCTTAAAAGTGATACGTACGGTAAAACCGACCAAAAATGCATTTTGTGTGATATTTTATCAACCGTTAATCGTTATGAGGCATATTTTATATCAATTTGAGTGGATTAAATGTGGTTTATATGATAGAGGGTTTAAAATGAGAAATATAGGAAAAAATGGGGGTCAAATCAGAGCTAGAACGAAGAAATTAGAGCAAAAATTTGTACACTAGACACTCGCGAACCTTTAAAAAACGTGATTACGGGATTTTACCCTAAAAACTCGCCTATTTAAGCTCTTATTCTCCTTCTAGCCTCCATATTTCACCTCCTAAAAACCCTAAAAAGTCTAGAGAGAGAGAGGATCAAGATCTTAGAGGTTTGAGGCTCATTTTTGGTGAAATCAAGTGAAGAACGAGTCGGTTTTTCGGTAAGTGGTTTTCACCAAGATCTGATATTTTAACCTTCTTTGACTAGACCTAAGATCTATAACCCTTCCATCTAGATCTATTGAGTTTTGAGTCCAAGATTGGAACTTTATGATGTTTTTGGCTTAGATCCATGGTTATACATGTGTATATGTTGTAGATCTAGGTTTGTTTGGATCAAAACTCCATTTTTATGTTGGTTCATGGTTATACCTGGTCATGAATGCTCTTATAGGACAATATTCATGTATTATGTCATCAAGATGGTATCTTTTTGTTAGATCTAAACTAGATCTATGTGCTACTTGCAAAATAAAGACTAGATTTGTGATTTGCTCATCAAAATGGAAGTTTTTGTGCTCAAAATAATTAGATCTATATTTTTCATAATTAGATCTATGTCAAGGCTAAAAATTTATGATAATAGGTTTCTAAATCTAAAAATTATATGATGATTAGAGATAGATCCTCATTTGTGAATCAAGATTGAGTTTTTGTGACTATTATGACTAGATCCATGAAAACCATGTTAGAGCTACGTTCCTTGTTGGCCAAGTTAGTCTTTTTATGATAAAATATGATGTCTTTACTATATTAAATGTCATTAAGACCAGATCTAAGCCCGTTAGCCGATTATGTGATAATTATGACTAGATTCGTCGATTATGCTAATTTTCACCATGTTTGATGTTAGATGTAGGTTCCTTGTTGACTAAGTTAGTATTTTCATGATAATATATGATGTATTTACTGTTTTAAATGTCATTAAGACCAGATCTAAGCCCGTTACCCGATTATGTGATAATTATGACTAGATTCGTCGGTTATGCTAATTGTCACCATGTTTAATGTTAGATGTAGGTTCCTTGTTGACCAAGTTAGTATTTGCATGATAATATATGATGTATTTACTGTTTTAAATGTCATTAAGACCAGATCTAAGCCCGTTACCCGATTATGTGATAATTATGACTTTTTATGACTAGAATTGTCGGTTAGCCTAATTTTCACCATGTTTGATGTTAGAATAACTTGGAATTTCATATATGATCATGTATGACTATGTTTGACCATATTAAATTCTGTTTGACAAATTTTGACTATGTTTCATCAAGTTTGACCATGTTTGATTTCCATGAAATTAGGCAAATCAAGCCCCTTTGACCTCACCGATTAGACTAGGAATGGACCCAAATTAAAACCGTACGTTAACACTTGGGTAAACCACCATCGAGTTGTGAGTCGGACCTTGTTAATTATTTTATTAATTTATTTTCTTTTGGGATTCGCATCAGTCTACATCAAGGTGATCCCCGAACGTGAATTCGCATCGCTATCGCTTGTCTTTCATCTCGATTCACCTGTGAGGTGAGTATTCATAGCCCCTATTTCATTTTAATGATTTGGGGTGCAACATGTACCAATATTCAAAAATCTCTTAATGCTTTATTAATCAAACATGTGATTCTATGTGCTCTATGTGTGATTCTCTGATTATGTGATACTTGTGGATTATTTGTTGTGGTATTCTCTAATTGCTAGTCGCTAGTCTCTAATCGCATGTGTAACATTAACCATCGAGCCGTGGCAACAATGATAGATCTATTGGCGGACAACCCACTGGGCCTGCCTCGCGTGTGGTGCCGAGTGATTGCTCCCTTACTTGTCTAGGTTTGGTGCACATCACTTTTACATGTTGATCATGATTTAGATACTTACACTTGACGCATGAATCGCTTTTATTCAAATTATATTGATATTCAAACCTATGGTTACTCACCAACTCTTGTAGTTGACCTTATTTTCTACATGTTGCAGGTGTTGTTGTTTGATGGACGTATTTAGGCACCACAATACGCTTGTATTAAATAGATCATTATGACCATATTGTTCCAGAAGTATAAAATCTTTATTTGACAAGATTTTGGTCATTTATTTGGTTTCCAGCATCTGGTTTCCACTCTGCTCATTGTGTTATCTGTCCAGAGGGTTTCAGAGTGCGGTTTTGGGCCAAGGAATCAAGAATTAAACACCAAGTCTTGAGGTAAGCACTAAATCCTCATATTCATATAATGTGATGGTTGTTTGGGGTGAATCTTAATGATTGATTTTGTTACAAAAGCTAATCAGAACACAATGTTTTATCTTAGTGCCCAGAATCATAGGGGAAATCAAGGTGACAACATGGATTGCACATGAAACTCTAAATTCTTGCTATTTGGGGAAAGAGGTAGAAATGAGGTTTTAATCACTAGATAGTTGCATGAAGAAGTGTTCTAGACTTGCTAGTGACATCCGGAAGTTTTGCAGAACTCGGAATTTGGAAGGCAAGCTTAGTGGAAGGTAAGATCTAAATTATGTGTAAATTTTACCTAAAATTGATGCATGCATGTTTTATAGTCACTATTCTAAGCATTAGGAAATGTTCATTGGGATAAAATGAGGATTGTTAACAATCTAGTACAAAGAAAACGGATAAATTTGGCTCAGAATGGTCAAAATGACCAAATCAGTATTCTGACCTGATGATGAATACGACCGGATAATGTTTAGGGGAATACGGCCGTATTAGGGGTTGACCGATTTAAGATTTCAAATAAAATGGTAATACGGCTGTATCCGTGTTATGAAAATAGGGCCGTATCGCGGGTTATCGGATTCATAAAACTGATCTCTATGGTGATACAACCATCTTCGCAGAATGTGAATAAGACTGTATCGTGGGATTTCTGAACATTAAGAAACTGTTGAATACGGCTGTATCAGTATAATGTGATACGCCTGTATTCATCTTGGAACAATTTGAAGATTTCATTTTCTGTTATAAACTGGAGATTGAGACTGTGGATTTGGAACATTATTTTTGTAAGGTTATTATTGACTAATTGGAAATGAATTGAAGGGATTTCTCAACACTTAACTACGTGTTCGATTCAAAAATCCTAGTTAATGATTCAGGTAACCATATGGAGACACATTGCATATTGTTATGAATCTGTATTGCTCAGCAAAATAGATCAATGACTTAGGTACTGATTAATGGATATGATTTTATATTGTAGGGTGACTTGCATCTAGACGTGGTGGAACATGAGTTTAACTTCTTAAGTCCTGCGTATCTGTGAGTGCCTATAGCTTCCCCTCTTTTCAACTATTTTAAATGTTTTGGGGTGCACATGAACTATTTACTGCTTATTCTCCGTTTCTATGTTTTGTATGTGTAGGCTAGTTGGGTGGGTCGATTGCTGGGTAGTAAGCTTTCAAGAGTAAACTACTTTGGTCATTAGGGATTGCGTATGCCACGGGGTGTATAGGGGGGCCTAACAGCTGATTAGGTAGGTAGCTTAATTGGCCTCATGTCCATGCCTTGATATAAATTTATCAAGGATGAGTATGTGACACTATATACCCGAACATGAGGGGTAGTACAGGGGCACGCGCCTGTGTTATGCGGATTGAGTATTGACATAGGGCTAGACCATCAGTAGCTACACATAGAGTTATAATAAAGGGAATGAGAAATTTTTTACCTAATTGTTTATTGCTGCGGACTCACCAACAACATTATTGTTGTTGACATGTTTTAGTTCATGGTGTAGGTAAGTAGCTTTAAAGCAGGTATTGTATCAGGCAGAAGGAATATGGTTGGGGACCGTTATTGAGGGTTGTATTGCCTTATTGTAGGACCGTTGATTACACAGAGAAATAATCAAAACAAGAACTCTTTACTTGCGGATCACAACCATGCGGAATAAAGTTGTATCACACTTGTTTTTACTTAAGCTTTGTTTTACTTATACTTGTAGTTTGATTGTATTGATTGCATAAACTAGTGAACACAAGATAATAAATTTCTCGGTACTATTTGCATTAACTCAAGTTCAAACTGTTACAAGTGTAAGCACTAAATCTGGTACTTGTGAATGAACTAGCTAACAACTATATATAGTACTAAGGAGATCAACTACAGCCGTTGATCTCATACGGGCTAATCTAACCGTACATGAAAGTCAAACAATAAACTTACTAAAAGAACATTAGTAAACATACATAAGAGGAAATCTGCAAAATGCAATTATCTATAAGTAGGAGACGGCTAGGATGTGACTTTGGAGACTAAAAGTAGTTGCAGGCATGATTTCTGCAAAAGTGAGCTTTCAGTACTTTTCCGGTTGAACTCTTTATACTGTTGGATAAAAGAGTTCACCCGGAAATGTTCTCCACTTGAGCTTTTCCGGTTGACAAGTCTTCCGCTTGAATGTTTTCCGCTTGAACATATCTTCAACCGGAAATCTTCGTCTTGAACCGGTTGACTCAGATTTTCATTTCCTTACAATCTCCCCCTAAGATGATGCTGCCAAAATTTATCCTTTGTATGTTGTTCTTCAAAAATTGACTATCTCTAGAAGCTTTACTCTTCAGGAGATGGCGGCCTTTCAAATTGAACTTTTGTTTTGTTCAATTGTCTCATGATCCTCCTGGTTTGAAAATTTCTGGTTGAAAGAAAAGGTCTTTTTGCAATAGACTTTTTCTTCCAGGTGAAACACCAGTGGCAGGATTAGCAGATGGTTTATCAGTTTCAGTTGGGACTTTATCTTTCCCTTTATCTGCTTGAGACGATGCTTGAACAGAACTGGTTGCGGCTATCTCAGTGCGTTCAGAAGGTTTTGTTGGTGATATGGTGGGTGGTTCCATGGTTTGTGTTTGTGAAGTTGAAGAGGTGGAGTTTTTAGGTGGAGATGAAGGTTGATTATACATCCAAGTAGGTGCACAGGGTTTAGGCTTGGCAGGGGTGTTATCAGTCCAGTTATCTAACCTCATTTTTGGTGGAATATATATTTAGGTTTGTTAGATCTGGATCCCCTGGGCCTTGGGTTCATTCCCCTGGGTCTATGGGAGTAGAATCTGGAAGATGGAGTGGGAACATAGGAGGCTGGGTGCTTGAGTCTTTCTAACAGGTTGGAAGGGAGAGACTCAGCAAGTAGATCAGAGGAATCAAAAGGTTCAGGCTTAATATATGTAGATGAGGGGTTACCTGTGACTGTCTCAGATGGCAGAGGCATTTGGAGACTTGGAATCACAGCAAACTCTGCTCCTTTCACTTGTTTGAGCAGCACATCTACTATTTTGCAAGTGTCTTTGGCCTTCATCTTCTCTACTTCAGCAGCAGGCTTGAGACATCTGATGATAGCACATCTCTTGATCCTTTCCTATAGCTCCAGGTTGTCTAAGCTTTTGTTCAAGACAGTTGGCATTCTGGAAGCTATGTTGATCAGCCTGTTTTTCTCCTGTTCACTTAATTTAGGAAGGCCATATACCTGCATTCTCCATTCAATCGACCTTTTCCTTGCTTCATCTACCATTCCTTCAACCACGAAATCATTTGATAGAAGATCCATATCTGCCAAAAATTGTTTGTATTGCAGGTTTGATTTGGCAGCCTCTGATCTTATCCTGGCTTGATTGTCTTCCCAGTCATGGACGAATTCTTCTTCAATTAGGTCATCCATAGTCAGTTGTTCTTCTGACTGGTCAGAATCAACCATAGTTTCTTCTATCCTTGGTTGAGGAGTTATGCAATCTTCACTCTCCTTCAGTCTGATCATCCTCCTTGGTTTGGTTTGTTTCCTTCTTTTGAAGCTCAAAGGAGGCTCTGAATCAGAGGTGGAGTGCAGTTGGATCAAGGTTTCAGCAATCTCAGCTTCAGTTGAGTTTTCCGGTTGAGTCTCTTCCGGTTGAGATTTTTCCGGTTGAGTCTCTTCCGGTTGAACTTCAGCCGGAGATTTTGTACTTAGATCTTTCAGTACAGTTGTATCCTCTCCTTCTTTTTCACCTTCAACTACTTCAGTCTGAATGACTAAAGCATCATCAACCACATATTCATGAACCACATCAGCAACTGGTTCAGTGACAATGTTAGTTGTGACCTCATCCACTTTAGATTTGGCAAATGCCTCCTCCTGTGGGATAATCACATTGGTCAAGAAGTGCTTGACCTGCAGAATGCTCTCTGGCTGAGCACCTGCAACTAGCATTGTTGCTTCAATCATTCCCAATAGGCTTGGATCCTGTGGAAATACCTTCATGAGTGAGCTCATCTTCACCTTGGTTAACCCATCAGCAACTGAAAAGGGATCAACTTTAGCCAATTTGAAGGCTGTTTGCCTTGCATCTTCAGGTAGTGGCACTGTTTGATCATATTCTTCTTCTTCAGTTGTGGTTGCAGCAGCAGCAATAACAGGTGTTGGAGAATTAGTCTTCTCCCCCTTTTTGGCAGCATCAGCTTCTACAGCCTGACCTCCAAAAGGAAATGGGTTCAAAGAGCTAATCTCAGCAGTTGATTGGGCAACCGGTTCAAACCTTGGTGTAGAGAAAATTTCCGGTTGAGCACTTGGAGCTTCAACTGGAATTTCTTGAGCTTGAGTAGCAGCAGGAGTGTTCTTTACAAGGCTAGCAACAGTCGAATTGAGACTGGTTACTTGAGCCTGTAGTGCTTTGTATAATGCCGTCAATTCAGTAAGTGATAAACTATCCTCAACTGGAGTTGCACCAGTATCATAGGAAAAAGATGGACCATCAACCCTATGTTGATCAAGTCCACCACCCTGGTGTTCTTGGCTCCTGGGATTCCCCTCAACTACAGTTTTCCCCTTAGGATCCACTTGGGAATCATCCGGTTGAACTATAGTGTGGGTTGCCATGGATTGGGTCTTATGAATGTTACTACCATCATCAAAGTTCAATGAGAAGCTTTGAGTGGCAGCAGCCCTTTCCACATGAATCTCATCTATACTCCTGAGATTCACCTCCTGGGGTGAATGGGGGTTAGATGTAGTAGTGTGAGTGTCACTTAGAATGTTCCCATGTAATGTGGTGTTTGGGTTAATAACACCATCATTTGTGACATCTCTTTCTAAATCATCATTCACAGGTGAGAAGTGTGAAGTGTAGGGGTGAGAAAGTGGATGGGGATTGTACATCCATATGAAATGACTCCCCCTCAGAAGAAGGTTCATCAATAAGTTTAAATCTCAATTTGGCTGACCCAGTTGGCTGTGTGCCAAGGGTTGGTTCAGGGCTGGAGGCAATGGGTTGCAAGAGAGGAATAGGCTCTTGCACAACCTTTTTGAGCCTTTTGATCTTAGTAGGCTTTGGGGAAGGGGGGATGGTGGGAATTGAAGTTGATGTTGGGTCTGAATCTCTTCTCCTTTTTCTTTTGAAAATTAAGGTTGAAGTGGCAGAAGGAGAAGGTGGTTGATCAGTGGTGGGTTCAACTACTGTGGATGGTACAGTGTTGTCCACTGGAGCAAGTTGCTCTTCAGAAGCATGTGTTTCTGGTTGAGAACTAGGTTCTCCTTGTTCAACCGGAATCACCCTTTGGATTGGCATGGGATGGTCAGTATCCCTCCCAAGGAATGGCTTCTTGTTGCTGGTTAATTTGGAAAAAGTATTTTCAGATAAAACTCTTGGAACCAGCATGTTTCCATCCAAATTAATTTAGGGGTATTTTTCTTGCAAAATGTATGTTATAAATCTAGGATACATGTAAAAAGCAAAGTTCTTTGCATTACCCTTTAAAGCATTAAAAATCACAGCAGAAAAATTATATACCTCCCCTTTCACCACAGCATAGAAGGCAGAAGCTTGCTCTGTTGCCATTTCATCAAATCCCGATTTCTTTGGCGTCAGGCACACCATGATGGTGTGGGCCAGAAATCTCCATTTGTAGGGCATTTGACCCTTGTAAACAGTGGCAGTTCCTTCAGTAGCACCACCATAGCCAATTTCTTTGAGTAGGGCAATGTATTGCTTGGGGGTTCTGCGAACATACCCATTTTTGTCATTCAACTTCAGCAGTTCCCTAATCAGTGATTCAGTGATTAGAACAGTTTCCCCTTGTACTGTTGACTTCAGCGTGTCTTCCTCTACATCATCTACATCCTTCTCGAGCAGTTGGATATTCTTCCAGAGTTCCGAGAGAATTTCCTCATATAAATAAACTGCAACAGTGAGTGCGTGATTCAGATATGAATTTTTGAGGAAATTGATCATCTCGGTGAAGGTATCAGCGTGTGTAGAGCTCACCGGAACATCAAGAAACGCAACTAGGTTGTGTTCAAGTGGGAAAGGATCATTCTTCACTGTTTGTTTCCCCTTTGCTTTGGACTTTGGTGACATTGTTGATTGATTGTGAGAGAAATTTGGAGTAGAAAGAAATGGTTCTGAAAATTTCTAGGTTTTCGGATTTTGAACGATTTCTTGCTTTTGGGGTTATGAGGAGTGTTGAAGGGGTTGAGGGTATTTGACTGGTGGGTTTAAAGATGGGTGACGGTTATCAGCGATGGGATAAAGTACGCTGAGTCACAAGAGAGAGAATGAAAAAGTACAAGTGGGTCCGCAAAAAGTGTGCTTCAGGTGATTGTACAATACAACCTCCTGTTGCGTGTCTTTTGAATTTAATTCAAACAGTTTTCTCGGACAATTAATTGAAACACTTTAAATGCACAATCCGCTTGAAAATGTGTGCCTCAACAGATGAATTAAATGATTCATATAAGGCAAAAGATTTCCGGTTGAGATTCAAGCGGAGAGTTTTTCGCTCCATACAACAAAATTTCTTTCCGTTTGAAAGTTGAACTGGACAGATTTCCCGGTTGAAAATTTTTCCGGTTAAGGTTGTCAACAGGAAATAAAATTTCCGTTTGAAAAATTTTCAAATTTAATCTGAACTTTCAAATAAAGAATTGTTGTTCCTTTTACCAGTTTCAGAAATTAGGATGGTGTGATAAAAAAAAATTGAGTTTCTGGTTGAAGATGACTTTCCGGTTGAGATTCAACCGGATGTGTTGAACTGGAAAGTTCAACCGGAAGACAGAAAAACACTTGATTTTGAAAATCACATGTATCAGTTATCATAGTTTAACAGTATGACCTGACTATGATTGAAAAGGTGTCTAACTGATACAGGAGCTTTTCTTTTTCTTTTTCTTTTTGTATCAAGAGAAGGGCTCTTTGACACAAAATGGTCTCTTTTATTAAGTTTGTGAAAACATTTTAGTTAGTCAAAGTTCATCATACCAATGGCACTAATGAGATAGAAGAATCTAGCTTCATCAAATGCTTTGGTAAACAAGTCAGCCAATTGTTGATTTGTATGAACTTTAACCATTCTAATTAAGGGTTTCTCAGCAAAATCTCTAATAAAATGGTACCTGATATCAATGTGTTTTGCTTTTGAGTGTTGAACAGGGTTGTTTGTGATTGATATAGCACTGTTGTTATCTGCAAGAATAGGAGTCTCCATGAACTTGATGCTGTAATCTAACATTTGATTCTGAATCCATAAGACTTGACTGCAGCAGCTTGATGCAGCAATATATCCAGCCTCAGCAGTAGAAGTAGACAGGCAGGTTTGCTTCACTTGCAAGCCTAAGAAGAAATTCAGTTCACCCATTGAACTCATTTCGAACTTTGATTGCATCAATCCCTCAAACTATTTGCATAAGGCAGCACTGGATGAACCAAAGATGATGTCATCAACGTATATTTGTACCATCAAAGTATCTTTTCCCTCAGATTTCACAAACAGTGTTTTGTCAATAGCTCCCCTCTTGTAGCCATTCACTAGGAGATAGTTTGAGAGTGTCTCATACCATGTCCTAGGAGCTTGCTTGAGACCATATAAAGCTTTAATCAACTTGCACACCCTGTTGGGGTAGTGAGGGTCTTCAAAGCCTGGAGGTTGCTTGACATACACATCCTGTTCCAAATGACCATACAGAAATGCACATTTAACATCCATTTGAAATACCAGAAAGTTTTTGAATGTAGCATAGGCAAGAAATATTCTGATTGCTTCAAGCCGAGCCACAGGAGCAAAAACTTCATCATAATCAATGCCTTCTTCCTGTGTGTGCCTTGAGCTACAAGTCTGGCCTTGTTTTTTATCACTATTCCCCTGTCATCCTTCTTGTTTCTGAATACCCATTTGGTTCCAATTGGTTCTTCACCTTCAGGTAAGTCTACCAATTCCCAAACCTTCTGTTTATTGATCTGAAACAATTCCTCTTGCATTGCCTCTACCCAGCTTTCATCTTCCAATGCATCATTGATCTTTGTGGGTACTTCTTGAGACAGAAATGCAGCATGCAGGCAAATGTTTGCATCAATAGACTTTCTTCTTGTCAGCACAGGAGCTGACAAGTCTCCTATAATGTTCTCCCTTGGATGATCCTTGCTAACTCTTCTATCAGTAAACAGTGGAAATTCATGGCTTCTCCCATTGTGAGGAATATTGAGTTGAGGTAATAACTCAATATTGTTGGTTTGTGATACAGGTTCTGAAATTTCAGTTGGTTCTTGAGAACTGGGGACTGAATCTGAGATTATATGCTTAAGACTATAATCATTTGAATCAGCATCAGTTGAATCATTAGGTTCATTGTTCTTAAAATTTACTGAAAAATTGTTTTCCGGTTGAGTCTCAACCGGAGATTCTTCTGCTACATGATCCGTTTGAACTTCAACCGGAAGTTCAACCGGAAGGACTTCTTCATCAACAAGAACAATTTCAGAGGTTTTCTTTGCATTATAGGGTTTCACAGGCTTGGTGCTGATGGATGAAGAGAAGGTAGGTTGCATTTGCAGTCCCTTGGTGTTCATTTGCCATATGTCATCAGCTGACCTTATGTGATTTTGCTTATATTCATGTTCCTGTACTGTTGAACTCAATGGCTTATCAATGGTAAAATTGAAAGCAGTGGTTAGTGCATCTATATCGAATAACCATTCTGGTTGAGATACAAAATTGTTAAGAGATTTCTCATTAAAAGTTACATTAATGGTTTCCTCAACAATTTTAGTACTTTTATTGTAGACTCTGAATGCTTTTGACACACCAGAATATCCAACAAAATAACCTTCATCTTCCTTTTCAGCAAACTTAGGCAACAACCTATTAGTTATCAAAATAGTAACTGGACAGCCGAAAGATTTAAAGAAGTAAATGTTAGGTTTTCTACCTCTCCAAAGCTCATAAGCAGTTTTGTTTTCACCCTTCACAATCAAAGTCATGTTTTGGACATAGCGGGCAGTGTTTACTGCTTCTGCCCAAAATATCATAGGTAACTTGGAATCTGCTAGCATTGCTCTAGCAGCCTCAATCAATGTCATATTTCTTCTTTCAGCAACACCATTTTGCTGTGGAGTTCTAGGAGCACTGAATTGTCTAAGAATTCCCTTTTCCTTACAAAATGAGTTCAAAACATGATTTTTAAACTCAGTGCCATTATCACTTCTGATTGTCTTAACTTTCAGTTTTGCTTGATTTTCTAAAGATACAATTAGTGTTTTTAACAATTCAGCAGTTTCATCTTTTGTTTTTAAGAAAAACACCCATGTATATCTTGTGAAATCATCAATAATGACAAAGCAATATGACCTTTTTCCTAAGCTCATCACTCTAGTTGGACCAAACAAATCCATATGCAAAAGTTCTAGAGGTTGAGTGATAGAAGACTCAGTTTTTGGCTTGAAGGAGGTCTTGTGTTGCTTACCTTTGAGGCAAGAAACGCAGTGTTCAGAACAGTTGAACTGCTTGTTAGGAAGACCCTTAACCAAGCCAAGATTCACTATTCTATTCATGTTCTTGTAGTTAACATGACATGACCTCCTGTGCCACAAATCAGATTCATCCACTAAGGCTTTGGATATAAAGCATGCAATTCCACTGGCTGGAGTGGCAGCAGATAGATCCAAAATATATAATCCTTCTCTCCTAGGTGCTCTGAGCAACACAAGTTCCTCAGGGATTTTAACACCAGGTTTCAAGACTATGGCCTCTCTCTCAGTAAACATCAAATTCAAATTCTTGTCACACATTTGTGAGACACTAAGTAAATTGAAATTTAATGTATCAACAAAATTTACCTTGCCAAAGGTAAGCATCCCATTACTAACAGCACCTTGTGCAGTAATGTGTGCTTTTGCACTCCCAAAGGCTACAGGACCTCCGTTTATGTTTTTGGGGTTTTCCAATACATGCTTATTTCCTGTCATGTGGCAAGTGCATCCACTATCAACAACCCATAGGCTTTGTTGGCCTTTATTATGCACCTACACACAAAGAAAATTGATTAATTTCTAAAGGGAACCCAAGCCTTTGAGGTCTTGGGCTTTCCAGAAGCATCATAATACTTGTACTCTTTAAGTACTAAAGTATTTAGTATTGGATCCTCATTCAACATGTCATCTTGATCAATGTTCAAGTGTTCAGACTGTTCACTTGATTGACATTGCCTGTTTGTTTTGCTAAGCCTTCTCTCAGCAATCTTCTTCTCACTGTATTCCCTATACTTCTTTTGTTTGTTGGTCAAAGCCTTTGGCAACTCACTTGGTGAGGTGTAGGTCTGATCAACACTAGTCACTGGTGAGATTCTAGCATTAAAGTTTGAAAATTTGTTTGACTGGCTAGATCTCTCACTGTGAAATGCAACAGTGGCATATCCACTTGAACTAGAGGGAATTTCCGGTTGAGAGTTGTGCTTGTTTTTCACAAAATTTTCTCTAGAGGTGGTCTTGCTTCTAGATGGGTTTCTCCTTCCTTGACCTTCAAAATGGTCATACTCATCAGTGAACTGAACCCTGGGTCGTTGTCTAGGTGCAGTAACTGATCTGAGTGTTTTGGAGATTTCCGGTTGAACTTCATTTCCGGTTGAAAATTTTTCCGGTTGAAGTTCAGCCGGAACCCTATTCGGTTTTAAGACTGAAAAACTTCCATTTTTGTTGTTACCAATTAAAACCTTGTTTGACTCAGTATCAAAATACTTCATTGTGTTACTTCTTACAGGTGAAATTCTACCTGTAGATCTTTTCTGAGTAGAAACAGTTTTGGGTTTTAACAAGTTTCGAGCTTTGCTCAAAGGATTGAATTTGCACATTGCAGCCATGTGCCCTTTTTCACCATAGAAAACACATTCAAACATTTTTCTTTGGTAAGTGTTTGTGTTTGTGGTTGATTCTTTATTTGTGACCTGGTGGTAAGTTAGCTTACCCATTTTCTCAGTTTCACTTAGTTTTGGCTGCTCAGGTAGTTTACCTCCAACTTTTGAGTCCTTGGGCTCATAAATAGTTGGTGGTGGAAAAGCAACTTTTGGTTTTAAAACCTTGGATTGGTCAATAGATGCTGATGTGCTAGCATCTTTGACTTCACAGTTTGATGATGATTCAACAGATTTTGATTCAGAAGGTGAGGATATAGTGATATCAACAATTAGACTCACACTGCACTCCTTCTGAAGTGCTTGGATTGGAGCAATAACAGGTGAGTATTCCTTGAGTGGTTCAACATTGTTGTACCCAATACCTGTTTCCCAAGCATTGCCCCATTCCAAAGTTTCTCAGCTTTCTTGTTAGCTGTTTGGAATTTGTCACAGGTGAACAAGGCATCTTTTAACTTAATTTCAAGAACATCATTTTCTGCTTTTGCATCTTTTGTTTCTTGTCTTGAAATAGTTAGTTTGTTCAACAAATCCTCTAATTGTGTTCCCAAAATAGAGTTAGCTTGCTTTAAAACATCAAATTCTTTGTTTAAATTTTCAATTTTAGTGATGTAAGCAGTTTCAGTTTTCTTAAAGCAATTCTTTAACTCATTTAAATTGGAAACCTCATCAATTAGATCAGTGTTATGTTTCCTGTATTTTGACACTTGTTCTATGCAGGCAGGGCTGCACAGATTTTCCAAAACTTTTTTGGGAATTTCATTTACCTGTTCAGTTGAATCTTCTTTGGCCATCAAAGCATGGTTGATTGGCTCAAACTCAGTGAGAAAGTCATCCCACTCATAGCATTCAGTCTGGTTAGCTACAACTGCCACCACATTTTGATTTCCAAGTGGTTTTGGTTGAGTTGGCTGCTGGTTGCTTTTGTTGTTGTTGTGTTGACTGCTGCTGTTGTTGCTTCCATGATTTCATCTCTGTTGGACATGGTTGTTATTATTCTGTCCATCTCTCCTTGGCTGCTTGCATTCCCTGGCAAAATGACCAAGTTGGTGACAATTGTAACATTTAGCTTTAGATTTATCTAACCCAATTGATGATCCCTTTGACCCCTTATAAGTTCTTCAAGTTCTCTTATAAAATCTTTGGGCCCTTACAGAAACCATAGCTAATTGAGTTAAAATGTCCATCTCTTCTAGATCATCTGCCCCTATGCATTCCAAGTCTTCACGTGTGAAGCCTTGAGATGAGTCAGTTGCCACATAGGCAGAGTGAGAGTTGTCAAATAGTGTTGAAGAACTTTCTGAGCATCTGGGTGACTCATTGAAACTGACTGAGGGTGAGTGATATTGAGAAGAATTTGAGATCTTTTGAAAACCAGTTGTAACCAAAGCAGTGGTTTGCAACTGTGGTGATGCTTCAGGAAAGTTGTTTTGCTTAAGATTAAGCTCCATTTCATAAGCACTAAGGACTCCATGGAGTTCACTTAGTTTAAGCTTTTTGAGGTCCTTGCACTCCCTAATGCTTACTGTATAGACAGTCCACATTGGAGGTAAGGATCTCAAGAACTTCCTGTTGGCATCAGCCTGTTCAGTTTTTACTTCTACCTTTTGCAATTCATCAAGAAGTGAAACAAATCTAAGATACTGGTTGGTCATAGATTCACCAGTTTTGTAAGTGAAGTTTACATATCTTTGTTTCAAAACATCCTTTTTGTTTTCCTTAACCTCACTAGACCCTTCATACATTTCAATGAGAGCATTCCACAAGCTGTGTGCTGTCTTATATCCCTTGAACCCTACCAGTATAGAGTTGGGTAATGCAGCCTGGAGTGTCCAGTAAGCCTTGTGATCATATTCAAGCTCAGCATAATCAGCTTCAACATATTTGTCTAGCGGTTTTGGTATTTACACTTGGGCATCATCAGCAGATTGAACAGTTGGACTGTAAGGACATACAGTCAACCTGTTCCAAATGCGTCTGTCAAGGCTTCTAACAAAACCTTCCATCCTGAGTTTCAAGTATCAAAGTCATCAGGAGTGAAAATTGGTGGTTTGTTAGAGCTACCATTAAGTGAACCAAGAGTTAAGTCAGTCATTGTGAAAAACAGTTTGTAAAACAGAAAAAGCTTGTAAAAATTTAAGTAAGCAAGTAAAGTATCAACTTTGAAGCACTAGAAGTCTTCAAAGTGGAGAGCCAAAGCTCTGATACCACTTGTAGGACTGTTGATTACTCAGAGAAATAATCAAAACAAGAACTCTTTACTTGCGGATCACAACCATGCGGAATAAAGTTGTATCACACTTGTTTTTACTTAAACTTTGTTTTACTTATACTTATAGTTTGATTGTATTGATTGCATAAACTAGTGAACACAAGATAATAAATTTCTCGGTACTATTTGCATTAACTCAAGTTCAAACTGTTACAAGTGTAAGCACTAAATCTGGTACTTGTGAATGAACTAGCTAACAACTATATATAGTACTAAGGAGATCAACTACAGCCGTTGATCTCATACGGGCTAATCTAACCGTACATGAAAGTCTAACAATAAACTTACTAAAAGAACATTAGTAAACATACATAAGAGGAAATGTGCAAAATGCAATTATCTATAAGTAGGAGACGGCTAGGATGTGACTTTGGAGACTAAAAGTAGTTGCAGGCCTGATTTCTGCAAAAGTAAACTTTCAGTACTTTTCCGGTTGAACTCTTTATACTGTTGGATAAAAGAGTTCACCTGGAAATGTTCTCCACTTGAGCTTTTCCGATTGACAAGTCTTCCGCTTGAATGTTTTCCGCTTGAACATATCTTCAACCGGAAATCTTCGTCTTGAACCGGTTGACTCAGATTTTCATTTCCTTACACTTATTGTTGCATGATCAGATCTGGCCTTTGACCTCTGTCTTTATTGATTTCTTCAGTTTGTATTCTGAATACTTTGATATGTATTAGATTACTTGGGACCGAACCTAGTATTAGCTTCTCCGGTTATAGAGCTCCTTGTGGTTCATATTGTATTTAAGGTAGTCTGTTGTTTGTATTGGGTTGTGTATGTGTGATTGTTACGTACTCTAACTACTAATTTGATGCTTCTGCGGATCCTGATACGAACAACCAGCCACATACCCGTACTTCCTGTCCTTGGTAAGGGGCAGAAAGTGGGGGTGTGACAGGTTGGTATCAGAGCCTAAGGTTCCAATAGATTAAGGGTTTCCTGTAGAGCCCCGAAGTTTGAACCTTACAAACTCTAAGACGAAGCATGGGCTAAGTCTAGTACTTAGCCAGACATCTAGGAGTTACTTGATTACCTGGAATTAGTGTAATGTCGGTATCAGTGACAAACTTGCCACCTATCATTCCTACCCACAGATACACTAAGGTCTAGTAAGATTTAGCAATTAGATAGAAGTTGATAGTTCATCCGGTGTGTGGTATTCATATGAGATAGGACATATAGTCCATAAGTGTGACTCTAGGGCAATGGAACCCTAGAGATATGTGGAAATTTTTTAGATTTTATATATCTTGTTAGTTAACTTGTCCTTTGTGCAGATTTCTTTGTAGATGTTTGGACAACACAAATCGTCATCTAAATCTGGAAGCAAAAGTGGAAGTAGGAAGGAAGAAGCAGGTCTGAGTCAACCTGTTTAACAGTTCAGTCCGGATCTATCTAGTTACGTTGTTTTAGCCTCTGCCTTTGTCAAGAGCAAGCTTTCTCTTGAAGCATCCACTATAGAGAACAAGCAAAAGAAGAAAGCACGAAAGCCTAAGATGTCAGTGCATGCACCTCCACCACCACTTCAGATCACTGACGCTGAGCGGGAGGAAGCTTTTGAGGCTATGCAGGCACAAGGAGCAGACGATGATGATGAGCACACTGAGACTCAGGGTGACGACAGGGCATCACGTTCTCGCTCAGACACTAGGATCATGATTATTGTTCTGACTAGCCATTCGGTTAGTTACCACTCTGGGCATTACGAGCATCACGAGCAACATGTTTATCCTCCACCAGCTTTTCCGACAGCCAACTATGTGGCTGATAATGAGGGTCCCAACGAGTCGGAGCCCATGGAGCATGAGCAGCCTGCAGATGCACCAATTGCTGGTATTTTCGAGGATTTGACTACCCTTGCCCCACCTATACCACATTTACCTCCTACACCTCCGATGGAGCCCGCTCCTCCTTTACCTCCAGCTCCTCCAATTCCACATGTTCCTTATCAGTAGGAGATACGAGACCCTTACACGGCTGCTAGTCAGCCAGTTTAGTATGATTACCGTGTCTCTGACTAGTACAGTTTCTCTTAACTGCAGCGCTCTTTCAGCGCTAATGCACCATCATACCAGTACCCTGTTGATCCATATATGGCACCATATGCTTAGTACCCTCCAGCACCACCTATCATGATGTCTGTTGTTCAGTACCCTATTATACAGCCATATTTTGAGCCTGTTAGATCTTCTTTCTCAGGATTTGGCATACCTTTCCATCCCTAACCTTATGTTGAGCCGGCCGGACCCAGTGTAGGGTCGCCTACCTATGCTGCTTTGCTTGAGGAGAATCATGAACTAATGCGGGATAATGTTGAAAACCGGACACGTGAGGAGAAGATGAACATCCTTTACAATAAGACAAAGAGTTTTGTGGGGGAGATGGCTTCCTTGGTTAGAAGAAGGATTCACTGATAATGATAATGACTCATGGAGTGATATGATCTGTTCATCATGTTTGTTGTTGTTGTTCGATGTGATTTGGTGTTATTGTAATGTATCATCTGTGCTAGACTTTATTCTATGTATTGTGGTTTGTAGACACTAGACGTGGATGGTATTGTGATGTATAAGACCAATATGGGTTAGGACTTGATTCCAAGCTCATAAGGCATGATTGTGTTGTAATCTGTAAGACTCGAATTTCTAAGTTTGAATGTGATGTGTTTAATGTAAGATGAATTTTGGTATACTACTACGATTCCATAAGATAGCTTCTAAGTGGTGGACTAAATGATAGTACACATTTAGAATTCTATAGGATTCATGTTGATTGTTTTATGGCAGATCTGAGTATGGCATTCCGCGAACATAGTAGGCGAAATAAAAGGTAAAGAGGATATTTTTGCATTCCACGAACATAGTAGGTGGAAGGGCGATAAATATTGCTCTCTCGCTCCACGAACATAGTAGGTGGAGAATTAGAGAATTGTCCTTACATACCACGAACATAGTAGGTGGTGATGCTTGAGGAAGTTGCTCCCATGATTGTATTATGTCCCCCATAAATAATAGAACTTTTCCAGCATCATAGATGCATGAGAAGTCACGTATGTACTTATTAAAATTGATGTAAACCATTAATTTCCTTTCAGGCAATGATGAAAACAGGGGTTAGTATGAGTGTCGAAAATATTAACAAGTCAAAGAGCTCATGAGACCCAAGATGAAGACGATAATTCAGTATCGGTTGAAAAACAAGAACCTCTTACGTCTAAGCAACTAAAGAAGAAAGCTAAAGATGAAAGACTTGAAGGTTTAATAGCTGATAGTATAGCCAAAGCTTTTCCTAATTTGACTGCAAGGGAGAAAAGGCTGAGCAAGAGTCCTACTAATGAGGATGTGTCGAGTCAGGGGTATTATAGCCATTCTGACAAAAGCATGACAAAAAGGAGTGTATCTCACAGAGAAAGAACTACACAAAGTGAAATATCTGCTAGCTCACATCCTCACCGTAAACGTGATGATAAGAAACAAAATGAGAAGGCTAGACGAAGAAAGTATGTGGAGCTTAGTGATAGCGATTCCCATTCAGACAAGGAAGAGGAAATAATAAGAAAGAGGGGATGTTCATACAAGGCTTATATGGGTTGTAAGCCGAGTGTTTTTAAAGGAGATAAGGGTGCGACTGAAGCCCTCAATTGGTTGGATGAAATTGAAGCAGTTCTCGATGTCAATAACTGCGTGGAGGATGATAAGCTGAGATTTGCATCTCCTTCATTTAAGGGGTCCGTTTTAGCTTGGTAGAAGACGATCTTAGCTGGTAAAGGTCGTAAAAGAGCTCATCGTATGGGATGGAAGAATTTTAGAGCATTGGTTATGAGAAAGTTCATTCCAAAAAATGAACAAGAAAAACTTGAGAATGAATTTCTAAGTATTGAGATGAAAGATGCAGATTACCAGAGCTACATCCACAGGTTTGATGAACTCCTCAACCTGGTGCCTCATATGGCGAATACTGAAGCAAAAGGGTACGAAGGTTTATCTGGGGTCTAAGCCCATAAATTAGAGCTGATGTGAGATTGGCTAGACCTACCATATTGGAGTCAGTCGTGGATCTGACTGGTATCTTGACTGATGAATGGGTGAGAATGTTTGGAAAAAAGAAAACATCTGAAGGCTCCAAAAGAAAGACTGATGAAGGGTGCCGCAATGGCAGAAACGAAATCCGTGATGATAGGGGCAACAAAAGGGTTAAGCCCAATGAGTGTAGTCGATGTCACAAGGTAGGTCATTGGGCTAGGGATTGTAAGACGTGTGGAAGATGTGGTAGGGTAGAACATGGGTTAGCTGATTGGCGAAAGTCGATAGTTTGTTATGATTGTAACCAAGAAGCGCACAAAAGGCGAGACTTCCCAAAGCTAAAAAATGGTCGGAAAGATGGAGAAAAGAATAAAGCCCTACCAAAAGGTAATCCTGGAGTCTATGTCATGAATGCTGATGAGGCCTGAAACAATGATTAAGTCGCTTTTGGTATGTTTTCTGCTAATGATCGTTATGTTAGCATTCTATATGACTCAGGAGCTAATAGGAGTTTTATAGCCTCTACATGCATACCTATGCTAAAATGTACATTATATAAATTAGATAGGTTTACACTGTAGACTCTAGTGGCTAGGTGATTAGTATACCTGAAATAGCTAAGAATTGTGAGTTAAAAATCGATGGAACCTCGTTCGAATTGGAACTATTGCCAATGACTTTGTGTGGATTCCACATAGTCCTAGGAATGGACTGGTTAACTAGATATAAGGCCAGGATTTTGTGCGATAGGAAGGCCGTTGAAGTTGAATCGTCCGAAGGAATTGCTCATATAATTATGGGTGATTGTCCTACGAAACCTGTAAAGATTATATCTCTACTTAAAGAGGAAATGTGTTGAAAGAAAGGCGGTGAAGCATTCTTAGTTAGCCTTGTTGAAGAACCGAAGGAGAAGAAGCTGGAAGATGTACCAGTAGTTTCTGAGTATGCTGAGGTATTCTTGGAAGAATTTCCAGGTTTGCCACCGGAGACACAAGTTGAGTTTCTAATTGAGTTGGTACCAAGAACTGTACCACTAGCTAAGGCTCCATACAGGCTTGCACCTTCTGAGATGCAAGAATTAAGAAGTCAACTTCAGGAATTGCTGGATACATGATTTATTAAACCTAGTATATCACCCTAGAGAGCACCTATATTGTTTGTCAAAAAGAAGGATGGATCGATGAGAATGTGCATAAACTACTGTGATCTTAATCGCATGACCATCAGGATTAGATATCCTCTTCTAAGGATTAACGACTTAGAAGATAAACAACAAATATTGAAGTTACAAAATGAAAATGCAGAGTTGGTTAGAAATGCTGAAAAATGGGAGCACGAAGCAAAAGATGCAATTAGCGATTTTGATGCTCTGTTTAGTAAGTCAAAAGCTAGATTGGATTCGCTTCAGCAATTGTATAATGATCTTCAGAAAGCGCGTGATGAAGTTACTGCTAAGGAAAATGATCGCCAATGGGAACATTCAAAATTACTCGATAAAGTCACAACCTTGACACATGACAACAAGTTGTTGACAAGAAATATTGAGATTCATGAGGAAAGGGTGAAGAAAATTACGCAAGAAGTGTATGATGCTCATGATAAAATGAGAAGAGAAAATTCTTATCAAACAGAGCTTCAGAAAAGTTAATTGATTCCGAAAAGGCATTGGGTGAAGCTCAATAGAAGATATCCGACTTAAATGTTGAGGTTTTGGATCTTAAAAGACAGTTGAATAATCTGACAAATTCACATTCATTCACTAGCTACTTGTGCAACGATGATAATTTTAAGAAAGTGTTTGGAGGAGAAGAATTCAATCAATTACCACCCCCGGTGATTCAAACTGATCCTATGGCTTATGTCAAACCTTCTGATGCAAATGGTGATTATTCTGAAATTGGTTCTAAGAAATCTGAGAAAAAGAAATCAAAGTCTCAAACTAACAAGAAAATGGTGAAGGAGGATTGTCTGCTTGACAAACCTACTGCTAAGTTTGTCTCTGGTGGGTTTATTTCAGAGGAGGGAGTTATTTCTGCTGGGAAACAGGTTGAAAAAGATGAAAAGCAGTTGAATGAAGAAAATGTTGCTGCAAAGCTGGTCGAAGCTAACAAATTAAAGGATATTAAAGCTTCATTCAATCAAGCAGCTAAAACTGGTCCCTCGAGTTCTCAAGTAGACTTATCAAAGTTACCAGGTTACAAAGAGTCTGGTTTGGGTAGTGAGCACAAGAAATTTGAGAAGAAAGACAAAAAGAACATGCCCAAGAAAGCTCCAAAAGAAAAGAAAGATACGAACCTTGATCAAATTTATCATTTGGCTCAGGTGTTCATGTCTACAATGGAGAAAGGATTCAGGAGTCAACAATCGAAGAAAGATTTAAAGAAGAAGATTTTCTCAAATTCGTCTCCCGTTGGTCAAAGACATTATGGATGGTCTTCTTCATCTTGTTTAAATTTGCCTCCTCGAAGTCCGACTTCCAAATGGGGGCACAATAATCGGTTTCAAGCATTTGATAATTATTCTGATAGTTATGAATCTAATGAAAGATGTCATAAATCAGGGCAAACCATAATCTAAACGATCATATCGTTTGTGTTATCAATGTCGCCGAAAGGGACACATGGCACATGATTGTCCTGAAAATGTCAAAAGATCATTTTCTAACAAATCTGCCACATTTATTGATGAATCAGGCAGAGTTTTTACTGAGTCCACATCCACATCATTTAAATCTTCAAAGAAACAATTTTATAAATATGATTCAAGTATGGATAGTTCATCCGATGGAAGTGACTCATTAAAAACAGAAAAACCAAAAATTTAGTGGTGACCTAAGTTGCTCACCAAGGCTGCAAATGATTTTATGGAATACACTGGTCGACCAGAAGTTGTGTGCTTAGGGTCATTTGAATACTAATCATTTAAACCAGTGTGCAGGTTACTTCAAGAAGACCTATTACTGATTGTGAAGTTCAAGCTTCAAGCAGTTGCTGATAGTGGAGTCTCCTGCTTAATTGAAATTGAATGCTCCATATTTCAAAATGAAAGTTTTTCTGAAAGCTAAAAACTGAAAGGTATCAGTGTCGATTGGTCACTTTTCTTTCTTTTACATTCCGTATGTAGTTTAGGGGGAGAAAATTGAAAACAATGGTTTATAGTGTCTTTGTGTTTTTTGTTAAAATGAAAATCCAAAAATAGAGTTTTCATTTTAAAGGGGGAGAAAACAGAAAATACAAAAACATTGAAAAACAGAAAATACAAAAACATTGAAAAACAGAAAATACAAAAACATTGAAAAACAGAAAATACAAAAACATTAAAAAAATGAGAAATTGTATCCGACATATTTGGGAAATGATGGTACATTGGCTTACATGTCTGTCTCATGGATAAAATAGATGAAAAAGCCATAAGATCATTGCTCGATGTGCTTGGTAGGCTCGGCTTTAAATCAGAAAGTATTCAGATGTGATAAAGACATTAAAATTCTAATGCTTGACCAAGTGGACAACATCTTGATGCATATCTCATGATATATCAAGAAAAGATGTGTGAAAAAGAAAAATGAGAAGTCACTGTGTAAACATGTGTTCATTTTGCAAAGATTTAAACTTGTTTGATTTTCTTTATTTTATCAAACGATCGGACTTTCTCTATGTGTCCACAAGACCGACCTGATTGTTGTTCATTTGACGTTCTGCTTTATTTTCTTTGGTGTTTCGTATAACTCATCGGACTTTCACTGCGTGTACGGGAGTATCGACCTGATTGTTGTTGGGTTATACAATTTCAACTTGTTTTTATTCTTTTATTTTGTTAAATCAGAGGCCTTATCTGTGTATCAAAAGATCGACCTTAAGGTAGAAGATTTAACGTTCTTATTTCTTTTTGCATGGAACACTGTTGACTGTATCATGAATACATTCATTATGTGATTAAATCACAAATGAAATCACAAAGTGTGATAAGCAAATACATATCTGAGTATGTCTTATAGTGTGCGGTACACTGGTCAAAGCAATCAAAATCAATACAATAATATATCCAGATGTTATGAGTATGATTGTGCCTGAGTTTAAGATGGACAAATTATACCAGCAATCCACATGACTTGTGTGCTGAAGTAATTGAAATTGAAGTGTAGTTCAGTATGTTATCTCCAATATGATCCTAAGTTGTGATCTTTCTCGCAAAAGACAAAAAATAGTGTGTGATTCAGTATTTCATTTCTGTATTGCATTTATGTTTTTCAACTGAAAAATCCAAAAAGATTTTAGGTGTGTTTTAACATAAAGTTTCTAAAAGCCAAAAAGATTTTGTTTCTTATTTTTTTCGACCGATTAATACACGATACAAAATCAAAATTTCAAAACTATATCTTGGATTCTCGAAGAGAAGTTTTTAGTCAAGATTAAATTATTTTTCAAAAGAAAAAAAAAACAGTGTTTCTGTCTTCTGAAGTTGCAGGTTCTGTGTGACAAGACTCAAGCATGGTGAAAGGGGGAGTATGTACTATCTTTCACAAGTGGGTCTTGATGTTCAAAGAATGTTCAAGATTGACCTAGCCATGCAAACTCTTACTGACAAGATTTCAAGTTGAAGAATGTAACTATGCTGAAGATTGAAGACTGAAGTTTAGTTAGATAGATAGATAGATACATAGATACACTACATGCTAAGGGGGAGTTTGTTAGAGCATATTCCTATGCTACGATGTGTCTCGTGTATTGTATCTAGTCTAGAGCATCTGTGTGAGTCATATAGTCAACATACCAAGATGGTCGTACCATAAGGTCCGTCGTACCAGTTGGTACGGGCGTACCAACTAGTCCGCCAGGTGGTACGCCAGCCAGTATGTATGTGACAATAAATAGTTCGTGTTAGAAAGAGTTAACTAGTTCTGTCATTCTCATCTTGTTAACTGTGTGTAACTAAGTGTGTTTCTCTCTCTACATTTTATTCTCTTAGTGAATCAATAAAGAAAAGCTTTATTTACATCCGTGTTCATCGATTAACCGAATCATGCAGTAGTAAGATCCGCCTCCGTGGTTTTACAAAAGACCTGGTGATGCATGGCGTGTATGTAAGGCTCTCCTTTGCTTTGCGTGAGCAATGACCTGGAGTTGTGCATACATATGTGCTTCTTGATCATTAAAAATAAATACACGCAAAAGATGCCAAAGAGCACAAGAAAAAGAGACCCTTAAGTGTCCAAAACCCTCAGCCTAGTCACTAATGCGTACTACGTGTCATAGTCAGTTTACAGCCTGCTTGAAACACCTCTGAGAAATTAGTTGACATTGTATATATATTATCCCAAAAATCTATGTGATATATTCTTTCTTTTCTCAACCAAGTCTCGAACTCAGTTTCAAACTTCTGGTTCAGGTTGTGAAAATATGTGGTAGGGAATTTATATGCTTGATAGTGTGTAATAACATGTACCTAGGATTTGTTGAAACCCACTTGCTGTTTATAATTTAATGCACCTCAAAAGATAATAAAGTTACAAACAGCCTGAATAAGAAAAGGGGTTGAGTTTAAAGTGGATCAGTTTATTGGCAATCACCTGGACGTGCTCGAGTAACAGAAGATGAAAAGGGTTCCTCAGTCAGTTTCATACGGTTTGATCCCATAGAAACCTTCTCGTTTAGTAATTTGGTATGTTTTTTTTTATTTTCATTTTTCTTTTGAGTTATCTTTAAGTATCTATTGTTTATTTTTCAACCATGGCCAGGTTAATTTAAAGGTTTTAATAAGTTTTTATGGGTTTATGCAAGAATGTATCACCCCTCCAGAATCTCAGGGAGGGATAATGTGAAGAGTCCTCGGGTTCAGGGGAAGTGTTTATAGGAAACACGTAATGTATGTTAGGGTTTTTGGTTAAATAATGCTAACCCGATAACCAATCATCATGTCTGTTTAGTGTTTGTTCCATGTTGTGCATGACAGGTTAAATGCAAATGAAATGTCATGGAAAGGAAAAGTCAATGAGTGTTGCTACTGTTCGTGTTGGAGAACTAGCCGAAAAAGGACTTACCCTATGGAAGAATGTGATGCTTAGGGGAAGTTTGTTGGTTTTTCAAGTGATGCTTCCAAAGACACCATTCACAAGTTGAGGGGAAACTAAATGCAACATTGCATTTAGTGAAGAAAAGTTGCAAAGCTAGTCAAATCAAGATATACATTCAAGATTGACAAGACGGGTTTTCAAACATTTTACCCTCTGAAGACACCAACAAGTCAGGACAGTTACTGATTTTTTCAGCAAGGACTCAACATTTTTCATGAAGAAGCAAGTATTTGAGAATCCTCCTCTCATTACTTGTTCATCAGTCCAAGCTGATGCTGAATGAGAGAATGCTCCCAAAAGTCTCTCGTTGCTGCCCACTAAAGATTGCCGAAGGAAGGATCTTCACCAACACAAGTTCAAGCCAAAAGAAGATTTCAAAGATGAAGACTGAAAGTCAAAGACATTTAATATCACAAGCCTAGGGGAAGATTGTAGAGGCTACAATTATGAGGCTTGCAATATTAAATGTTATTTATAGTGTTGGGCTTATAATCGTTAGTAAAATGTCTTGTGGGCTAGATTGTAATTGGGTTTAGATATTGGGCCCGGTCCGGTTTAGAGGGATTAGGGTTAATTGTGTTATAAAAGCAAACTTAATCCCTCATAACAGGTTCACGAATTTGACAGAGAGTGAAGGAGATTGCGTGGAGCTAGGAAAGCCAATGAGAATTTATTGTACCAGACGAATCAGTGATTCGTGTGCAACGATTAAGGTGTAATCAATTAATAATCTTTATTTGATTGTTCTTATTCTCTTTTATTCAGTTTCTCATCTCTGTTCTTGAATCCAACGATTCCTTGGATTCCGCACTCGTAATCGTTGTAGGATATCGTGTTTGGGTTGATTTCGAACCTTACACTATTTTAGGATTCTGAAAATTCTGATTTTAAAAATTCCGTTGGAGTTAGATTCCTGGCAGTAGACATGTAGTAACTGGAAGGGGGAAAGCACCTGTAGCCAGAGGTCTATCTTGGCAGGCATTGAATATAAATCCTGATCAGCCGTATGGACCTAGATACCTACCTAGAAGTCTTTGGTGAGAGTGTTGGAACCTATTAGGCCAAAGCATGTCAATTACTGCTACGGACCCCAATTAACTCTGATTAGTCAGGATTATAGTTTCTCAATCGAGAAATAAAGGCCATTCCATTATGTTTTACTAAATCAACATGATTTCTTCTCCATCCCTTATTAGTTATCTCATGATTTCTAAATTCATATGTTTTATAAAAAAATGTTCCTCTTCATAATCCTGAATTTGATTATCGCATCCTTTGTCTCCTAAATATTTTCCATCAGCATGATTCCTGACGATCAACAAATGGCCTAAAAAATTGCTCAACAAGTGGCAGTTTTCATCTCCAACATTGTCCGATAAGCCTTCAATGATAAATTTGGCAACAATGATGCTCCTGTGAATCCTGCTTGCTCATCCAAACACGGTAAGATGGGTAACTCTCTAAAGTGCACTGACTCTGAAATCCTGTTGAACTACCTCAAGAATTAGAAGTCATCAAGTGTCTCGCTGCCAAAACCAAGAAGAGGAAAAGGAAAGTTAAACTTCATGCTGCAACAACCACACCTGTAGAAGGTGCTATTCCTGCTATTCCTGCTACTCCTACTCCCCAAATAAATCATGATACTCGATCGACCAAGAAACCTTACTTTGGACCTTACCCTTTGTGTAACACCTGTCAACATCATCACCCAATGATCTCGCCTTGCCGCAGGTGTTATAATTGCAACCGATATGCTCATTTCCAGAAGACTTACCATGTCACACCCCCAAAATACCACTAACGGAGTTTATACCGATAAGGGGCGCGACTAGACCAGGATCCACAACCATAGTTACAAATACTAAACGAATCAGGGTTAGACCAAACACAAGTTATAAATCAAAGTCTTAAATACACGCAGCGGAATAAAATAATGTCTTAGCACTAACCACGTGCTTTACATAAACATTGTTTTAAAATTCCCAAGTTTAGTTTAAACAGAAATAAATATCTTCTCGTGCCATGCCAACCACCAGCGGATACTCCTTAGCGATCTGCAAAAGTTTAAACCACGCAAGTGTCAACCTAACGGTTGGTGAGTTCACAGTGGGCTTGTCATGCATTGGCCCAGTCTCATAATCGTAATTCGTGTCAAGATGTACTTACAAAATATTTATTTGTGAAAAGCAATGCTCGTAATTAAATCTCAGTTTATAAATGGTTTGTCCGTGACCTACGTCATCGGGTATGTACTAGTTCCGTAGAGTTAAAGGACTCAACCGATATCGCGGGTAGCTAATCCGTTGTTCCATGCTCTAAGGAAGTTTGTACCAAAGCTGACTTATTTTGTGGGGGCCGAGCCATCCCGTACGGTGCGGACCTACGTCATCGCGGTTTTTGCCTCCCCCGTGTCCTCCCCGGGACTACGGTCAAATAGGCTTATATTGTTCCTCCGTGCACTCCCCGTGCCACGGGGCGGAGTTTGTCAAACTCCAGTAGATCTACCCAACATCCCCTCGCTTTACAATTAATGGCACAATTTAGTTGAGGACTTTTAAGTTATAAGGCATCCTTAGAAAACATGTGATATCATATGGTTCAGACTTTAACCTACACTAGCCATATTAAAACGTTTTCAGTTTTGCTTCAGAAATAGTTTGTTTAAGTCCACAAGTGTTTCCCATAAAACACTTCAGTTCATCAAGTGGGTGCCGAGCATTCCCGAGTTCTCTTGTTCATTGGTAGGTGCATAGCACTCTAGAGTTTATTCAGCATTGTTTTTCGTTAAGTTATTCGGTGTGGCCCAAACAGGCTCACGGTAAACAGGTTAGTGACACTCACCTTTGGTTGCACTGCTACACTTCAAGTAATCCAAATTATTGTTGCTTAACGAAGACCTAGAACACGTTTAGGTCTAAAGTATTAGTTTCGTGTCTAATCTTCACTAAACGTCGCTATGGCCCATAACATAGCACGTTGCAACTATGACTCGACATACCGACACACGACACCGATGGTTGATCATAAACAAGGGTTCATATATATCAGAAATTGAAGCATGTATCATCATGGCATAATCATGTAAGTCATGGCATAACACTTAAGCAAATTTCACAAGTTTAGTTTTCAGGTCAGGTCTTAGTTTCGCTAGCACAGTTTCGCTAGGCAGTTTCGCTGGGTGCACGGGCAGCACTTTCGCTAGGCAATGCCCGGTGACACAGTTTCGCTAGGCTAGTTTCGCCCGAAACTGCTGACGCAGTTTCGCTAGCCTAGTTTCGCAGGGAAACTGGTTTGAACTTTCGTTCAGGTATTTCGCTCGGTAGTTTCGTTCGAGCTGGTCGGGTCTGTTTCGCTAGCGACACTATAGTTTCGCTCGACAGTGTCGCTGAATGAACAAGTAAATTCGCTGGATAATTTCGCCCAGAGAACACACAGTTTCGCTGGTCGCGAAAAACATACGGATTTGCCTAAAAATCAACCTAACAGCTTCTGATCTTACATGCAATTCATTATTTAGCATACATAGGCATTTACCAAAATAAATCAGCAAGCTTTAACACATTAAACATGCATTTTGTCATCAAATCACCCAAAATACATATAAAACCCTAAAATGGCTAAAATAGCATAAATCTCTATCATGGCTGGATTTCATACGCAAAGTTGTCAACTTTATGGTAGATCTAGCATTCCTAAGTATTATCTCAGAAGCATACAAGTTTTCATGAAGGTTTGATCATGCTTTAAGAAGAAAACACATAGAAAAGCATAAAACATAGTTTTGGGACTCACGTTTGATATCAAGAATCGATAGATGAGAGGAGATGATGGCCTAGAGGCTGAGATCTTGGTCCTTGGGTGACTTTCTCGGCTGACCAGGTTCCAGAGAGGAGTGTGTGTGTGTTTGTGATGAAATGAGGCAAATGGAGAAACTAGGGTTTATTAAGTTTATTTATATCAGAGGCTAGTTTCGCTGGCAGTTTCGCTGGCCAGGCGAAACTAGCTCTGGTCACGTTTTAACTGATTAGCTTAGCTGGCTACCGGGCGACACTACAGTTTCGCCCGGTAGTTTCGCTGGCTGCACAACTTAGGCAAATTTTCACGTAATCAAGGATTTACAATTTGTCATGCTATTCATAATATTAAATCATGCATTTAAATCACATTGCACATAATGACATCAATAAATGAGCACATAACACATATGGGCGGGTTCGGTGATCAACCAAAGGACGTGGACGTATTCGGCCTAGTTAAGCATTAGTTACTAAGTTAACACTTATAATCGTAACTAACGGACTTGTCTAATGGAAGTTAACCTTGAAATTCTCGGGTGTCACATCATTCCCCTGAAATTGGAATTTTCGTCCCGAAAATTATTCTTGTGTCGTAGCGTTCGCAGCATCAGCTGTCGTCGTTGCTGTCGTCGCTGGGGAAAGAAAGCAAAAAGTTTTAGGGTTGTCACGTCCTCCTCCTGTTAAGGAATTTTGGTCCCCAAAATTAAATTATACCTTGAGTTTCTGTGGACGTTTGCTCAAACAAGTGAGGATACTTTTTCTTCATCTGATCCTCACGTTTCCAAGTATATTCAGGTCCACGCCTTGAGTTCCATCGCACCTTGACGATCGGAATCTTGCTACGTTTGAGGGCTTTCTCCTCGCGTCCCATGATTTCTACTGGTTGCTCAATAAATCTCAGATGTTCGTCAATTTCCAATTCCTCCAAGGGAATTATTTCAGTGTCTTCAGCCAGACATTTCTTTAGGTTGGAAACGTGAAACACGTTGTGAACTCCATCGAGTTCAGCAGGGAGTCGTAATCGATAGGCCACCGGGCCTACTGTCCCAATAATTTCAAACGGACCGATGTAGCGAGGATTCAACTTTCCACGCTTTCCGAAGCGTACCACTCCTTTCCAGGGGGATACCTTCAATAACACTTTGTCGCCTACCTCGAACTTCAAAGGTTTACGGCGTTTGTCGGCATAGCTCTTTTGTCTGTCACGTGCTGCGGCTATCCGTTTTCTGATTTGAATTATCCGTTCGGTCGTATCATGAATGAGTTCCGGTCCAGTAATTCCTTTCTCACCCGTTTCAGCCCAACACACGGGCGATCTACATTTTCTGCCATAAAGTGCTTCAAAAGGTGCAGCACCTATACTTGAATGATAACTATTGTTGTAGGAGAACTCCACCAACGGAAGGTGAGCCTCCCAGTCTTTACCAAAATCGAGAACGCAAGCTCGGAGCATATCTTCTAAGGTTTGAATGGTTCGTTCCGATTGACCGTCCGTTTGTGGGTGATAGGCTGTACTCATATCTAGTCGGGTTCCCAATGCTTCCTGCATTGATTGCCATAACCGGGAAGTAAATCGAGGATCTCTATCAGAGATAATAGTCTTAGGCACTCCATGTCGTGCCACGATTCGGTCAATGTACAGTTTCGTTAACTTGTCCATATTATCAGTTTCCTTCATCGGGATAAAATGTGCAGATTTGGTTAACCGATCAATGATAACCCAAATCGTATCTGGTCGATTCGATCGATGAGGTAATCCCGTTACAAAATCCATGGAGATATCCTCCCATTTCCATTCTGGGATCTTTGGTTGCTGTAATAAACCAGCGGGCTTTTGGTACTCGACCTTAACCCTTGAACATGTTAAACACTTAGCCACATATCGCGCTATGTCGGCTTTCATGTTCGGCCACCAATAGAGATTCTTCAAGTCTTGGTACATTTTATCCGATCCAGGGTGTACCGAATACCTTGACTTGTGAGCCTCGTCCATCACGAGCTCACGGAGATTTCCAAGTAGAGGAACCCAAATTCTGTCATTATAATACCTGATTCCATCAGTCTTAACCTCAGAGTGACCATCTATACCACGCAGTGCTTCAGCTGCGAAGTTTTCTTTCTTCAGAGCTTCTTGTTGGGCATCGCGAATTCGATCCGGCAATCCCGTGTGAATAGTAAGTTGCAGCGCTCGTACCCTTCGAGGCTTTTCATACTCTTTCCGACTTAAAGCATCAGCCACAACGTTGGCTTTTCCAGGATGATACTTAATCGCTAAGTCATAATCTCTTAATAACTCGATCCATCTTCGTTGTCGCATGTTGAGATCTTTTTGTTCGAAGATGTGTTGTAAGCTCTTGTGGTCAGTAAATATTGTGCACTTTGTTCCATAGAGGTAATGTCTCCAAATCTTAAGTGCATGAACCACGACTCCTAATTCCAAATCATGAGTCGTGTAATTCTTTTCCGTATCCTTCAGTTGCCTGGACCCGTAGGCAATTACCTTGTCTCGTTGCATCAACACACAACCAAGCCTTGAATCGATGCATCGCAGTAAACCACAAAGTCGTCAATTCCATCGGGTAACGCAAGAATTGGAGCCGAACATAACATATCTTTGAGAGTTTGAAACGCGCGTTCTTCTTTTTCACCCCATCTGTATTGCACTCCTTTGTGCGTTAAAGCTGTTAAGGGTTGAGCTATTTGTGAGAAACCCTTGATAAATCTTCGATAATATCCGGCAAGTCCCAAAAATTGTCGGATTTCAGTCGGTGCTCTTGGCGTAGACCAATTCTTGATTGCTTCCACTTTAGAAGGGTCGACATGAATCCCATTCTTGTCGACAATGTGTCCAAGAAACTGGACTTCGCGAATCCAAAAATCGCATTTCGAAAACTTAGCATAAAGCTGTTCCTTGCGGAGCAATTCCAAAATGAGTCGCAGATGCTCCTCGTGTTCTTCCTTTGACTTGGAGTAGATCAAAATATCGTCGATGAAGACTATCACAAACTTATCGAGGTACGGCTTGCACACTCGATTCATCAGATCCATAAATACAGCAGGTGCATTGGTTAGCCCAAACGGCATAACCAGGAACTCGTAGTGTCCATACCGAGTTCTAAAAGCAGTCTTAGGAACATCCTCCTCACGAACACGAAGTTGGTGATACCCTGACCGTAGATCAATCTTTGAGTAGTAGCTTGAACCTTGCAGTTGGTCGAAAAGATCGTCGATTCGAGGAAGTGGATACCGATTCTTGATGGTAACTTTGTTAAGCTCTCGATAGTCAATGCACATGCGGAACGTTCCATCCTTCTTCTTAACAAACAGTACCGGAGCTCCCCATGGAGACGAACTTGGACGGATAAACCCCTTGTCGAGTAGCTCTTGTAGTTGCGCGGAGAGTTCGTTGAGTTCGCTTACAGCCAAACGATACGGAGCGCGTGCAATCGGAGCGGCACCTGGAGCCAATTCAATCCCAAACTCAACTTGTCGAAATGGAGGCAAGCCAGGCAGATCTTCAGGAAATACATCTTGGAAGTCGCGAACTATCGGGTAATCATCAATTTTGCGCTCGGGATGTGTCGTGTCAGTGACGTTTGCAAGAATCGCGAAGTGACCCTTACGGAGGCATTTCTGAGCTTTAAGGAATGAAATAATGCCGGTGACTGTTCCACCTTTTTCACCTTGAACCGTTAACACTTTACCGTCTTCGAGTGGGATGCGGACCACTTTTTCTTGGCATAAAATTTCAGCTCGGTTTTCAGATAACCAATCCATTCCTACTATGACGTCAAAACTACCAATCGGGAAAGGCATAAGATCGATTCCTATAGTACGGCCAGCTAGTTCTAACTTACAGTCCTTAACTATCTGAGTCGTATCATGAAGTTTACCGTTTGCTAGTTCTACCACATACTTAGCATCTAAGTTAACTGGTTTAGCATTAATTAGTCTAGCAAATTTAGTGGAAATAAAACTTTTCTCAACACCAGAGTCAAATAATACAGTAGCAAAGAAACCATTAAGGATGAATTTACCGTTAATCACGTTGGCATCATTGCGAGCTTCACCCTGACCCATGACAAAAGCTCGACCTCTACCATTTCCACCATTGCCGTTATTACCATTTCCGTTGCCATTCCCATTACCATTACCACCGTTGTTTCCCTGATTGCCATTACCTTGTCTTCTTAACTGTGGGCAGTCTCTTTTAATGTGGCCTGGAGCACCACATTCATAACAATTCCCGTTACCGTTTCCCCTGGGAGCTTCATTGTTGCGGTTCTGACCATTGTTTCCATTGACCCGATTGTTCCCATGATTGTTGTTGTTCCTTCTGGGGCGGTTTTGTTGCTCGGGTAAAATTGCCCAACAATCTTTTGCTTCGTGGCCTCCCTTGCCGCACCTTTCACAGTTCAGGTTCTTCCTACAAACACCAGCATGATGCTTCCCACATTTGTTACACAGAGGCAGGTTACCCCTGTAGTTGCCTTGACCATTGCCACCCTGGCGGTAGTTGCCACTGTTGTTTCCGGACCTCTTGCTTTGACTTTGGGAGTTATAAGACCTCCCAGTGCTGTTTCCAACACTCTGCACATTCATTGAGTTCTCAGGAGCTTCATCTTCGGCCTTTCTTTTGCCACTAAGGGCAGTCTTCTCAGTGGTCCTAGCAGGAAGTGTACCTTTCTCAACTTCCTGATCAGTAAGCTTGTGAGCCAAACGGATGGCTTGTTGCACGTTCGCAGGGTTGCTGGCAGTCACCAATCCTTTGATTTGAGGCGCGAGGCCTTCCAGATAACGCTCGATGCGTTTGAACTCGGCATCGACCATTGTGGGGCACAAGACCTCATACTCATGATATCGTGCAGTGTACTGCTCGACTTCAGACCCAATCATCTTCAGATTCAAGAATTCGCCTTCTAGCTTCTTTACTTGGTCACGGGGACAGTACTCCTCCATAATCAGATCCTTAAATGCTGCCCACTGCATGTTATTAGCCGCGTCCAGCCCAACCATCTGAATTTCAGCGTTCCACCAGGAGAGTGCAGCTCCTTCGAAGGAACCAGTCGCGTACTTCACTTTGCTTTCAGCAGGGCAGTTACACATGGAGAAGACCTTTTCAGACTTCTCGATCCACCTAAGGAGTCCTACAGCTCCTTCTTCGCCGGAAAATGTCATCGGCTTGCAGTCCATGAAGGACTTGAACGTGCAGTGGTGGTGGTTTCCTAATGCATAAATAGTTCGGATTTTAAAATTAAACAGGTCATGATATAATTCGCTTTGTGCCTTAACCGGCATAATAGTTACCCTGTGCGGCATATGCAGCTTGGACGGCTGCCACCGCGGCTTGCACATGTTCATTAATCATTGCTTGCAGCTGTGCAGGCGTCATGTTTATGTTGCCTCTTCCGTTTCCTCTTCCAGACATCTTGCTGAACAGTTAAAGTAGCCCATGTTCAGTCATAATTATACCTTATACATATCCCATAATATGTATATTAACCATTTTCCCGTTATCCCACTATTAGTCCAGAAAAATTTTGTGCAAAATCGAGGCGTCGTCGAGGAACGTCGAAAGTCGTAAGCGCTATCGTCGAAAGTCGGCTTTCCCATAAAAGCCACCGTCGGCGTAGTCATCGTAGTAGAAATCAGGACGTAGCGTGTAGTATCGTTTCGTTGTCGCTTTCCCCAGAGTAGTGTGCGCATTCGCGTTCGCATTTCGTATTCGTGTGTGAAAATTTCCTAAGGTCTTTCCGTTAGACTACTTAGACACGGTCTATACATATATATTTATATATATATATATATACATACGTATTTAGCCTTTACTTACACAGCAGAGCGAGTATCCCAGGTTGGCACGTAAAAATTTTGGGTTTTGGGAATTTGTTTGTTTCGTTTTGTAACCAAGGTTTTCAAGTTGCAGTTTCCAAATCGTTTTCAAAAATGATTCCAGTTCTCTGCAACTTATGGCTCTGATACCAATCTGTCACACCCCCAAAATACCACTAACGGAGTTTATACCGATAAGGGGCGCGACTAGACCAGGATCCACAACCATAGTTACAAATACTAAACGAATCAGGGTTAGACCAAACACAAGTTATAAATCAAAGTCTTAAATACACGCAGCGGAATAAAATAATGTCTTAGCACTAACCACGTGCTTTACATAAACATTGTTTTAAAATTCCCAAGTTTAGTTTAAACAGAAATAAATATCTTCTCGTGCCATGCCAACCACCAGCGGATACTCCTTAGCGATCTGCAAAAGTTTAAACCACGCAAGTGTCAACCTAACGGTTGGTGAGTTCACAGTGGGCTTGTCATGCATTGGCCCGGTCTCATAATCGTAATTCGTGTCAAGATGTACTTACAAAATATTTATTTGTGAAAAGCAATGCTCGTAATTAAATCTCAGTTTATAAATGGTTTGTCCGTGACCTACGTCATCGGGTATGTACTAGTTCCGTAAAGTTAAAGGACTCAACCGATATCGCGGGTAGCTAATCCGTTGTTCCATGCTCTAAGGAAGTTTGTACCAAAGCTGACTTATTTTGTGGGGGCCGAGCCATCCCGTACGGTGCGGACCTACGTCATCGCGGTTTTTGCCTCCCCCGTGTCCTCCCCGGGACTACGGTCAAATAGGCTGATATTGTTCCTCCGTGCACTCCCCGTGCCACGGGGCGGAGTTTGTCAAACTCCAGTAGATCTACCCAACATCCCCTCGCTTTACAATTAATGGCACAATTTAGTTGAGGACTTTTAAGTTATAAGGCATCCTTAGAAAACATGTGATATCATATGGTTCAGACTTTAACCTACACTAGCCATATTAAAACGTTTTCAGTTTTGTTTCAGAAATAGTTTGTTTAAGTCCACAAGTGTTTCCCATAAAACACTTCAGTTCATCAAGTGGGTGCCGAGCATTCCCGAGTTCTCTTGTTCATTGGTAGGTGCATAGCACTCTAGAGTTTATTCAGCATTGTTTTTCGTTAAGTTATTCGGTGTGGCCCAAACAGGCTCACGGTAAACAGGTTAGTGACACTCACCTTTGGTTGCACTGCTACACTTCAAGTAATCCAAATTATTGTTGCTTAACGAAGACCTAGAACACGTTTAGGTCTAAAGTATTAGTTTCGTGTCTAATCTTCACTAAACGTCGCTATGGCCCATAACATAGCATGTTGCAACTATGACTCGACATACCGACACACGACACCGATGGTTGATCATAAACAAGGGTTCATATATATCAGAAATTGAAGCATGTATTATCATGGCATAATCATGTAAGTCATGGCATAACACTTAAGCAAATTTCACAAGTTTAGTTTTCAGGTCAGGTCTTAGTTTCGCTAGCACAGTTTCGCTAGGCAGTTTCGCTGGGTGCACGGGCAGCACTTTCGCTAGGCAATGCCCGGTGACACAGTTTCGCTAGGCTAGTTTCGCCCGAAACTGCTGACGCAGTTTCGCTAGCCTAGTTTCGCAGGGAAACTGGTTTGAACTTTCGTTCAGGTATTTCGCTCGGTAGTTTCGTTCGAGCTGGTCGGGTCAGTTTCGCTAGCGACACTATAGTTTCGCTCGACAGTGTCGCTGAATGAACAAGTAAATTCGCTGGATAATTTCGCCCAGAGAACACACAGTTTCGCTGGTCGCGAAAAACATACGGATTTGCCTAAAAATCAACCTAACAGCTTCTGATCTTACATGCAATTCATTATTTAGCATACATAGGCATTTACCAACATAAATCAGCAAGCTTTAACACCTTAAACATGCATTTTGTCATCAAATCACCCAAAATACATATAAAACCCTAAAATGGCTAAAATAGCATAAATCTCTATCATGGCTGGATTTCATACGCAAAGTTGTCAACTTTATGGTAGATCTAGCATTCCTAAGTATTATCTCAGAAGCATACAAGTTTTCATGAAGGTTTGATCATGCTTTAAGAAGAAAACACATAGAAAAGCATAAAACATAGTTTTGGGACTCACGTTTGATATCAAGAATCGATAGATGAGATGAGATGATGGCCTAGAGGCTGAGATCTTGGTCCTTGGGTGACTTTCTCGGCTGACCAGGTTCCAGATAGGAGTGTGTGTGTGTTTGTGATGAAATGAGGCAAATGGAGAAACTAGGGTTTATTAAGTTTATTTATATCAGAGGCTAGTTTCGCTGGCCAGGCGAAACTAGCTATGGTCACGTTTTAACTGATTAGCTTAGCTGGCTACCGGGCGACACTACAGTTTCGCCCGGTAGTTTCGCTGGCTGCACAACTTAGGCAAATTTTCACGTAATCAAGGATTTACAATTTGTCATGCTATTCATAATATTAAATCATGCATTTAAATCACATTGCACATAATGACATCAATAAATGAGCACATAACACATATGGGCGGGTTCGGTGATCAACCAAAGGACGTGGACGTATTCGGCCTAGTTAAGCATTAGTTACTAAGTTAACACTTATAATCGTAACTAACGGACTTGTCTAACGGAAGTTAACCTTGAAATTCTCGGGTGTCACATACCATCTGCCACTAAGAGCCCAGCCTCCAATAGTTCAACCAATGACACCAATACCTATTCAAGTTGCTGCTGCTATCCAGAATAGTTTCTCCTCCATGTTTTACTGCTACCATTGTGGAAACTTTGGTCACCAACCATACTCATGTCCCTAGTTGGCCGCTGGTAACCCTCATGTGAAAAAACAATATCAAACTCCAAGCAAATACTACTTTCATCGTGGATGATCTTTGAAGAAGTGATGATGATGATTGAAGATCGTTTGGACTTTGTAGGTACTTGAATAAATCGATTACCCTGTAATTAAAGTTTGTAATCTTTCCAATCGATGCTCATCCTGTATATATATCAGACTATGAGTTTTATAGTTCTTTTTCTTGTTGTTCTCCTACTTACTCAATCATATCTTATATTCACATTACTCCTAAACCTCCCATTATGATTAGTCAGCGGAAAAGAAACCTATTACCCTCAATTTCCGTTATCCTTAATTGCGACTCAATACCTGACGAACACATCTATGTTTCTCGGGAAATTCAATACGTCATCATCAGATTGAGTATCTTAGCATCACACTGAATTCTTTTATTTCATATGTACTCCTCATTCAGATAATCTGGACTTGACTATCCGTGACGATAAATCATCTAGTAAATTAGAGACACGCGTCCTTCATCAATACCCATAAGTACCTACACAAAGAAGTACGTGACATTCCTGGTATTACTCCTGTTGTAAAGATCACCATATCAGGATTCATTCTCCTTAGTTCCTCACTTTGAGAAGCGACCATTCATGAAAGATGATACATCTTGAATGTACATCACCAGTCCAATGGACTCATCATCAAATATCGGAACTCTTATATTAGCGACCTCTTCAAGTGAAATCACGAAATCACCTATCTCATCAAGATCAATTCTCGTTATTGGCATTATCCCTATACGAAATAAGTATCCATTAGTGATTCCTGAAGTTTCTTAAACCATGATTTAATTTGGTCCTGAATCCCTTACTTAACCCTAATAAAGAGAAGAATATGATGTTCAAAATTGCATGATCATTCGAATGGTGATTCATCCAAATAATGATCTGCATTTCGATATCAAGTGGTCAATTCGTATTATCATTTGAATAATGATTCATTTAAATGGTAATTTCGTGTTGTGTCACTATCTTTTCCTCAAATGGAATAATCAAGTATCTCTGTTATAAATGCTCCTCTTACATGATCACCGCCTTAAGTGGCGATGATTGAATTTTCTCTAGATCATAAAGTATCTCTAATTTTCTCTGGCCAGTCCAATACTTTTACATACTACACCTAAACAATTGTGTGATGCTAGCTTAGCATACATTTGGTTTTGGTCATACGCGTTAATTTTGGGTTTTAGCCAATATCTTATCCATATTATTTGTAACATCCCAAATTTCTATAAATGCATATATAAATATACATGTGGATACGTGTGTTATTAGTCAAACATGTGAATTATAAGTAAAAATGTGTTTGAACGTCTAAAAGTTAGTTATAATTAATAAAACGTATATATTCGGGCAAAATACGTGTTTAAGATATAACTGTACGTATTTGAAATCATCAAGATAAAGTATTGATGTACATATATTTGTTAAACGTTTAGTAAATATATACATATGTGAAAAATGCACAATTAATAGTTAACGAGAGAGAAAATGGATAAATATATAATATTTATACCTAAAATATATAATTATATTCCTCGTTATATGTAACCGAACCTTCAAAAATGTTAGAAATATGTTTAGGAAAGTTTTAGGACATGAAATAATAACTATATCAAAAGATAAGATGTTAATATGAATTAAATAGAAGTTGGAGGGTTAAAAGTGTAATTTATGTAAAGATTTAAACGTATGTATATATATATATACTCGTACGTGTCCCGAACCTTAGAAAATATTAAAAATATACCCTTAAGTGTTTTATAGCATAAAATAACAATTCGGTAGAAATCAGGGGGGCGAAATGTAATTAAAAAGCAAGAGGGACTAAAACCGCCAAACTGCCAAACCCCATCACGCGTCGCGAAGCGTGGCTCCTCCCTCTATCGCGTATCGTGACCCGTTTATGGACAGAATTCGACCAGTACTTATTTTTGCGACCTGCAGCCAAAGTTTTTGTCAAATTGACCAACCTAGGATGTGTTAGGATCATATTTCATAGCTTTTAGTATAAATAGGAGCTCAATATCACCTTCCAAACTTGCCAATTCACTCGATTCTTAACCCAAAAACCCTAATTTCGAACAAGAACTTCATCGCACTAATTCAAGCAATACAGACGGAGTTAGAAGCTGAAATTTAGAAGTGAAACACTATTACGTATGGTGTAAAATAACCTTTTCCATTTTTGGCTAATTTGATCTCTAAGTATGATTTATAAAAATATGTTAAACTTAGGGTTCTAAAGCTTGTTTTGTGAAAATTGGGTGATCGGGTGGGAATTAGGGTCTTAAATTTTATAGGTAATCCTAAAATAATGTATTTTTAGAAATCCCTAAGTTTATTTCGTAATTGGAAAAGGTTTGGTAAGGGTTTTGTTAACAGGTCAAAATTAGGGTTTTCGTAACGTTGTTCTGCCCAAATTGAGCAAACGGTGTTGAATTAAGGTTTGATATTTTAAAGGATATTATAAAAATCTTATAATGAACAATACCCTAAGTTGGTTTGAAATAAAAATGAGTTTTGATGATAAAACGAGAAATATGTGAAATTAGGGTTTCTAAATATAATTAGTTTATATAAAATAATTCAGAGGGTATGGGGACTTGATTTTTGAAAAGGTAACATGTTTTTATATATATTACGTATATATGAATTTAAAATGGGTAAATAATAAAGTATTGTAAATAACCTTGCATTAATGCAATTCGATACACGATTAGGTTAATTGTGGACCATAACGGAGATTATGTCCTAGTAAACCACTTAAAGATATAAGGTGAGTTTCTACAACCCCTATGTTATATAATGTGTCCTATGAGGCCACTATTAAATGTTTTGAATGTTTTTAATGTTTTTGGGCTGGTATAAATACAATATTTGTGAAAATATATTCAAGATAATTGTAACGTGGTATATGATGAAGTTTTTGTTGAATTGCTTATACGTGGTTATGCAATTATGTTAATTTTAATGTGATGTGTGTATACTTGCTTTGAAATTAGGTAGCCAAGTGACAAGGGAATTGATAGTAAACATTTAGTAAATATGTAGGATTATATGAGAATAAGTGGTTTAATTTTCTTGTATTAATATGCGATGGATACGCCGCTGGTACATCCTGTATACATACACAAACGATAAATTGAAGGATGTCCATTTGTTGCAGTATATGAATGCCTTATCATATGTTTAATAACAAACCTAAAGCATGTGGTTATTTAACTAGGGGTCGGTAGTGTACATGATCGGTGACTAAGTCATTAAGATGAGAAAATGACCTAATAGAATTAAAGCATGAGTTTCTACTAGAACCTAATTGGCGTTAAATCATGAGTTTCTATTATGACTTATTAGAGTTAAAGCATGAGTTGCTATTATGACCTAATAGAGTTAAAGCATGAGTTGCTATTATGACTTATTAGAGTTAGAGCATGTGTTGCTGCTGAAGAAGAAGGGTTGTTGCTTCCCCATAGTGGTGGCTTAGGGAACCGTGTACGGACAGAGCTGCAGTTGGTCATTGTAACAACTATTTTGTGCCAAGGTGGGATGAAAATTGTAGTGGCGGGCAGACATTTCGAAGGAGATGAAGAATGAAGAGATGCTACTTCCCCATAGTGGTGGCTTAGGGAATCGTGTATTGACGCAGCTGCATTGGGTAGTTGTAAATAACTATCCTTTGAGATGGGATGAAGTATGCAGTGCGTATTGTAGTTGCATCAGGTCGTTGTAATAACTATCCTTAAAGATGGGACGAAGTGTGCAGTGGTGAGCGTACTCTTCATGGAGAACCAAAATAGTTGGTTAAATATAGTGACGTAGAATTTAAGCCTAGGGTCATGGTTAAGATAATAGGTTATATTATCATAGTGATTATGTGTTAGAAATTATATGTGGTTTATAAATGTGTTGCGAAAATCAGGTAAACACTAAAAATGGTTTTGAACTAAACGGCAGAACTCACCAGCGTAAGCTGACTCTTTAAAAGTATGTATGCTAGGTTCTGAAGCACCTATGGGTCTATCTTTGATCATGTTCTATGAGGAGACGGTGAAGACGCTGGTTCCTGGAATAAATTATCTTATGATTTAGTTTACCTTATGTTTAATAAATCGTATGTTCCGTTTATGCTTCCGCTGTGTAAGAATTGTCAGTGAGTATATAAGTAAAAGTTTTAATTTCCCCTATTTTTGTGATCTTTGATTAAATCATGTGTTGATGAGTAAATCCGACGATGTGGTGGTGGCCTGCAAGGGTCCGGGCATCACAAGTTGGTATCAGAGCATTGGTTTAAGAGATTTGGATACTTCGGAGAGTATCTAAACTTAAACTTGAATTTTGGGCCTTAGTTAGGAATAGTTAGATGCTAATTAGAGAAAACACTAGGCCATAGCAGGAGTAGTCCCACATTTTCTTGTAAGGAGAAATAATTAATGGCAATTAGCTACTGCCCTTAGAAATTTATCCTTGCGAGTAATGTGAAGTTACGTCTATTATATGGCTAGAATGTGTAAATAGGCTAGAATGCCTATTAAAGCAACAAAATATTCGTTAGATCGCTAGTGAGCGAGATCGGGAAGTAGATATAGGTATAATCAGAATGGAGGGTAGTTAGTACATTGAGAATGTGGCAAGTCAGTAACTGCACAGAGCTCTGCATCTACTAATCTGATGTATTATCATGTCCTATCTATAATCCATTTGAGGATACTTATATCTACGTCTTGATTGAACGAGCTCGAGATGGCTGGAAGAGGCAGCGGCCGAGGTGGAGCTAGAACCCCGATAGGACAAACCGGTACAAGGCAGAATACGCGTGCAAATCCAGAGGTTAATGACGGAGCTGGAAATCCTGTGAATGGATCTCAGAGAGGAGGCCTTCTCATTGATCAACTAAGGGATGCATTACATGAAGAAGTGGCAAGGGCTTTACAGGGTGCGTTGTCCACACTTGCTGCTGAACTAGGACATCGAGGAACTGATGATGGCGTTGGTCATGGAGCAGGTCGTGGAGCTGGTCATGGTGTTGGACGTGAAGCTGAAGTTGAAGATAATCCTCTTAGGCATGGATGTTTGTACAAATCCTTTTGCGGATGCAGACCTCCATCTTTTGATGGGAAGAAGGATGCTCTAGCTACGTTTCGGTGGATACATGAGATGGAAGCTATGATCAATATCAGTGAGTGTTCTGAAGCTCAGGCGGTGAAGTATGCAGCACACTCGTTCGTTTCCGAAGCATTATTTTGGTGGGGGTGATCAATCAAACTTTGGGTGAGGAAGAAGTGATGAATATGACCTGGACTGATTTGAAGAGGCACGTGATAGAAAGCTCCTGTGCGCGGAATGAGTGACATGTTGGTGATAAATTTCTTGAGAATTCAAGCTGGATACATGATGCACTGTGAGTATACTACCAAGTTCAACATGATGGCTCGATTACTTCCAAATCTTGTACTGACTGAAGAGGTTAGAGTTAGGCGTTACACGCAAGGGTTTCCATCTGAGGTGCGGAAGTTGGTGAAGGTATTTGCACCTGTAACATATAAGGCGACAGTAAACCTTAGCGTGACCCTGTATGATGAAATTTACGGAGCAGTAGGAAGGTCGGTGGAGCAGAAGAGGAAGTGGATTGAGTCCTTAGGGAGTACTTAGGAAGATGCTTGGAAGAAGTCGAAGAAAAATCACGAACCAAGATGTAATACATGTGGTAAGAATCATCCTGGAGAGTGTCATTATGGATGGTCCAAGTGTTACAAATGTGGAAGCTCAAGACATGTTGCCTCAGCCTGTCCAGCAAAGGCTGACATAGGAAGAAAGGGATGCTTCGAGTGTGGAGAGTTAGGACATGTTAAGAAGAATTGACCTAAGATAATACTGAATCCTACACCTCTGCGAGCCATCCCAGGGAATGGTACTGGACCTCGCACTGCTTCTGCAAGAGCGTATAGTACAATAGAAGCTAAAGGTGAGGATCCTAAGTTCTTGAAACCCAATTATCGTCCAGGTAACTTCAATATTTAGTTAACGTGATTATCTGTTAGATGTTTACATAAAACATGTTATGTACAATATATATGTGTGGGCCTTTACTTGTTTGTGCCTTAGACATTAGAATTTGACGGTTTGTGATAATGGGGATGGATCAGGTTTCGAGGATGAAACCTATTTAAGGGGGGTACAATTTTAACATCCCAAATTTCTATAAACGTATATAAAAATCAAGAAAATAGAAAAAAATATACGTGTGGATACGTGTGTTATTAGTCAAACATGAGAATTATAAGTAAAAATGTGTTTGAATGTCTAAAAGGTAGTTATAATTAATAAAACTTATATATTCGGGCAAAATACGTGTTTAAAATATAAATATACGTATTTGAAATCATCAAGATAAAGTATTGATGATATATTTGTTAAAGGTTTAGTAAATATACACGTATGTGAAAAATGCACAATTAATAGTTAACGAGAAAGAAAATGGATAAATATATAATATTTATACATAAAATATATAATTATTTTGGATATGTTTACATAAATTACACTTTTAACACTCCAACTTCTATTTAATGTATATTAACACCTTATCTTTTGACATAGTTATTATTTCATGTCCTAAAACCTTCCTAAACATATTTCTAACATTTTTGTGATTTACATATTTCTAAATGTTAGAAATATGTTTAGGAAAGTTTTAGGACATGAAATAATAACTATATCAAAAGATAAGTTGTAATATGCATTAAATAGAAGTTGGAGAGTTAAAAATGTAATTTATGTAAAGATATAAACGTATGTATACATATACATATTCGTACGTGTCCCGAACCTTAGAAAATATTAAAAATATACCCTTAAGTGTTTTATAGCATAAAATAACAATTCGGTAGAAATATGGGGGCCAAAATGTAGTTAAAAAGCAAGAGGGACTAAAACCGCCAAACTGCCAAACCCCATTGCGGGTCGCGAAGCCTGGCTCCTCCTTCTGTCGCATATTGTGACCCGTTTACAGACAGAATTCAACCAGCACTCGTTTTTGCGACTTGCAGCCAAAGTTTTTGACAAATTGACCATCCTATCATGTCAAATTTGAAGTTTAGTCACCCTATGACGTGTTAGGTTCATATTTCGCAGATTTTCTATAAATAGGAGCTCAATATCACCTTCCAAACTCGCCAATTCACTCGATTCTTAACTCAAAACCCTAATTCCAAACCAGAACTTCGTCGCGCTAATTCGAGCAATCCAGGAGGACTTAGAAGCTGAAATTTTGCAATGGAGCGCTATTAGGAATGGTCTAAAATAAGCTCTTTCAGTTCTGGCTAATTCGATCTCTAAGTATGATTTCTAAACATATGTTAAAATTAGGGTTCTTGAGCTTGTTTTGTGAAAATTGGGTGATCGGGTGGGAATTAGGGTCTGAAATTTTGTAGGTAAATCCTAAAATAATGTATTTTATGAAAATCCTAAGTTTTTTTCACAATTGGAAAAGTTTTGGTAATGGTTTTGTTAACGGGTCAAAATTAGGGTTTTCGTAACGTTGTTTTGCCCAAATTGAGCAAACGGTGTTGAATTAAGGTTTGATATTTTAAAGGATATAATAAAATATTATAATGAATAATACCCTAAGTTGGTTTGAAATAAAAATGAGTTTTGATGATAAAACAATAAATACGTGAAATTAGGGTTTCTAAATATAATTAATTTATATAAAATAATCCGGAGGGTATGGGGACTTGATTTTTGGAATGGAAACATGTTTTTATATATGGTAAGTATATATGAGTTTAAAATTGATAAATAATAAAGTATTGTGAATACCGAGTTAATCGAATTTATAGAAGTTTGTGCGGACCGGAAGGGTAAGCGTCTGTACATTGGGGTTTCTAGCAAAGCGGGGTTGTCGCATAAATCCCAACTGGGACCTGGCATACCTCACTGGGCGATCCTGGGTGTGAGATTTTACTTATAGGAATGCGCGTCTTTATATTATTAATAAAAAGGTTATTATGCCTGTAAGGGCATTTTGGTCATTTTGGCCTTACAAGAGATAAACCCTAATAAAATGTTATTAAGATAATTCGATATAAATAAACATAGATATTACTTATAATAACCTTGCATTAATGCAATCCAATACACAATTAGGTTAATTGTGGACCATAATGGAGATTATGTCCGAGTAAACCATTTAAAGATATAATATGAGTTTCTACAAGCCCTATGTTATATAGTGAGTCCTATGAGGCCACTATTAAATGTTTTAAATGTTTTTAACATTTTCGTGCTGGTATACATACAATATTTGTGAAAAATATATATTCAAGATAATTGTGACTTGATATATACGTGTTATATGATGAAGTTTTTGTTAAATTGCTTATACGTGTTATGCAATTATGTCGATTATAATGTGATGTGTATGTAGTTGCTTTGAAATTAGGTAGCCAAGTGACAAGGGAATTGTTAGTAAACGTTTAGTGAATATGTAGGATTATATGAGAATAGGTGGTGCATTTGTTTGTATTAATATGTGGTGGATACGCCGCTGGTACATCTTATATATATACATAGTAATATAAGTTAGCCGGTATATTGGAAGTGTGGAGGACACGCTGTTGGTAACGATAAATTGGAGGATGTCCATTTATTGCAGTATATGAATGCCTTATCACTGTTTAATAACAAACCTAAAGCATCGGTTTTTACATGATTTCAGTATTTAATTTATTGTTTATCTGGAATCTCGAGGTTTTTATCTCAAATTATATAACTTTGAACATCCTACAATCATTTTATAACATTAAAAACCAATTGGTTGAATTATAAAGCAATTATGTTAATTAAAACGCAAATAAATTAATTTACGGTTTTTTCACGCAATTCTGATAATAACCGAGAATCACGTAAATTTCAAAAATTATATTGTGATATTCCTTAGTGTTTTATAAGGTTAATATAAGTTGCTCGTAAAATTTTAGAGGTTATCGAGTTAAAACAGGGCGAACGAGTAAAAAGAAAAAAAATACAAAAAAATAATTTTGGACCCCCCTCGCGTATCGCGAGAGTATGTATGATGGCTGGCGCGATACCCTTGGCCCTGAATTACATCAAAAAAACTTGCAGGTTCGAAAATTGGCCATGACTTGAGCTTGTTCTTCACATTTAACCCTCACACGCGTCAAATTCGACCATGTGGCGACCCTGAAACTTTTGCTTTCTTTCCCCAGCAACTACAGCAACGACGACAGCTGAAGCTGCGAACGCTACTACGCAAGAATAATTTTCGGGACGAAAATTCCAAATACAAGGGGACGATGTGACATCCGAGAATTTCAAGGTTTACTTCCGTTAGACAATCTCCGTTAGTTACGTTATAAGTGTTAACTTAGTAACTAATGCTTAACTAGGCCGAATACGTCCACGACCTTTGGTTGATCACCGAACCCGTCCATATGTGTTTACTTATTTTATTGCCACTATGTGAAATTATGTGCAACGTGTTTACTGAATTAATTGTGTAAATTGGTCACTTTTGGTTTCCAGCGAAACTACCGGGCGAAACTGTAGTGTCGCCCGGTAGCCAGCTAAACTGTTTGACTTGCATGAGTTCAGAGCCAGTTTCGCTTGGCCAGTGAAACTGCCAGCGAAACTGCCAGCGAAACTGCCAGCGAAACTAGCCCCTGATATATATATTTCATAAAACCCTAGAGATCTCATTTTTGCCTCATTTCATACAAAACACACACACACCACTCTCATCTGCTCACTCGAGATTTCTGGTCAGTCGAGAAAACCATCAAGGAACCATCATCTCATCTCATCCATTCGAATCCAAGACCAAATCGTAAGCCCCATGAGCCTTTTTATGTGTTTTCTATGTGTTTTACCTTAAAGCATGACCAAACCTCCATGGAATCACTTGATCTTCTGATATGTTGCTTAGGAATGCTAGATCTGTTATAAAGTCTGTAACTTTACGTTTGAAATCCATCCATAATGAAGATTTATGTTATTTAGGTCATTTTAGGTTTAAAATGTGTTTTTGGTGATTTGATGATAAAAACCCATGTTTAAGGTGTTAAAGCTTACTGTTTTATGTTGGTAAATGATCATACATGCTAAATATTGAATCACATGAGGTATGGAAGATGTTAGGTTGATTTTTTAGGCTGATTTGTGAGTTTTTCGCGACCAGCGACACTGCGTGTTCTCTGGGCGAAATTATGTAGCGAAATTATGTATATCTTCATCCAGCGACACTATGCAGCGAAACTGTAGTGTCGCCGGGTAAACCAACCAGACCTGTCCGAACGAAACTACCAAGCGAAATTCCCTGAACGAAAGTTCAAACCAGTTTCGGGCGAAACTAGGCTAGCGAAACTGTGCCAACAGTTTCGAGCGAAACTAGCCTAGCGAAACTGTGTCATCGGGTATTGCCTAGCGAAAGTGCTGCCCGTGCACACAGCGAAACTGCCTAGCGAATCTATGCTAGCGAAACTGTGACCAGACCTAAACCCAAACTTGTGCAACTTACTTGAATGCTATGCTATGACTTACATGATTTTGCTATGATGAAAACATGCTATGATTTCTGTAATATGTGAACCCTTGTTTATGATCAACCATCGGTGTCGTGTGTCGTTATGTCGTGTCGTAGTTCCAACGTACTATGTTATGGGCCATAGTGACGTTAAGTTAAAGATTAGACACAAAACTAATACTTAAGACCTAAACGTGTTCATAGGTCTTCATTAAGCAATACTTGGATTAATTAGCAAGTGTAGCTGAGCAACCTAAGGTGAGTTTCACAAACCCTTTAATTGTGAGCCCGTTTGGGTCACAACGAATATACTAAACGGAAAACAACGCTGACATTTTGAGGTATCGCCAAATGGGATATCTGTTATGGAAGTGGGAGTGTTTTATGGGAAGCACTTGCAACTGTCCATCCTTGGGATTTCAAATGAAATCCGCAACCAACTATTCGATAACACTTGGGATTTCAAAGGAAACCCGGAACAACCATTTTGACATTTAAACTCTTTTTAGGATTTCAAATGAAATCCAGAATAAACGTTTTAATATGACTAGTGTAGGTTAAAGTCTAAACCAAATGATATCACATGATTTCTAAGGATGCCTTGAAACTTAAAAAGTCCTCAACAATTTAGTACCATTAATTTGTGAAGCGAGGTGATGTTGGGTAGATCTACTGAGGGTTGACAACCCTGCTCCGCGGTACACAAATGTGTAGCCAACCGGTTGGAGGCCGAACGGAGTTCAATATCAGCCTAGTTTAGTTGTGGGTCCCATGAGGAACACAACTGGAGGCACAAACCATCGGCAAATGCCGAACTCTGTTACGTCAGCTTTGGTACGAACTTCCTTAGTGCATGGAAACCGGATTAGCTACCCGCGATATCGGTTGACCGCTTTAACTCCTACTTAACTAGTGCATAATCGATAATTCAACACTTGGAAATGTTTGCAAAACTAATACTTATTATATGTTAATACATACGCTTATGAGACCGGGCCAATGCATGACATGCCCACCGTGAACTCACCAACCGTTAGGTTGACACTTGTGTGGTTTTCACTTTTGCAGATCGCTGAGGAGTATCCGCTGGAGGTTGGCATGGCACTTGAAGATTTCTTATTTTAAACTCAAACTTGGGAATTTAATAACAATTCATGTTTTGTAATTTAAGCACGTGGTTAGTGCTAAGATACTTATGTTTATTTTCCGCTGCGAACTTTAAACTGTTTAATGATGAATGCTTGGACTTAACTCTGATTCGTTTAGTATTTGTAACTAATGGTTGTGGTCCTGGTTTGCTCGCACCCCTTAACGGTATAAACTCCGTTAGTGGCTGATTTGGGGGTGTGACAGACCATATAGTAACCCCACACGTTCTAGGGACTTAAAACGCAGCTGTTGGTATAAATAGGAGTCAAATTCGTCCTAAAATCTTCACAATTTCATCCATTCTTTACCCAAAAACCCTAAAACGAACCCAGAACTTCGTCGAAGCAATTCGCGCAAACGATGAGGACTTGAAGGCTAAAAATCTGCACTCAAGCTTCATTTGGTATGCTTATCAATAACCTATCTCAGTTTTTGATAATATTGTGTCTAAGTATGGTTTCTAAAATTATGTAAAAATTAGGGTTCTTAAGCTTGTTTTGCTAAAATCAGGTGATCAGGTTGGAATTAGGGTCTTAATTTTTGTAAGTAATCCTAAAATAATGTGTTTAAAGAAATCCCTAAGTTCATTTCATGTTTTGGGAAGTTTGGTATTTTAACTAAAATCGGTCAAAATTAGGGTTTTCGGGTCGTTGTTCTGCCAAAATTAGGCAAACGGGGTTGAATTAAGGTTTGATATTTTGAGGAATATTATAATATATTATAATAAATAAACCGTAAGTTTATACAGTTTTATAAAATGTTTTGATATTTATTTAATAAATACATTAAAATTAGGGTTTTCACGACGTTGCTTTGCCAAAATTGAACAAACGAGTTAAATTTAGTGCTAATATTTAAAGGTATGTTATAAAACAATATTTTAAGTAAAAGCCCTAAATTTATTTCATTTTCTAAAATATTTTTACTATTTATTTGATAAATATTTCAAAATTAGGGTTTTGAATATGATTATTTAATATTAAACAAACCGGAAGGTATTAGGACTTGGTTTTTGGTCTTAAATCATGTTTATATATAATAGAAGTCTATGAGTCCAAAAGTTGATAAATAAATAAATAAGACATAATTTACCGATAAAGGGTAAAATTGTATTTTTATAGAACCTAACTCTCCATAAGTTCATCGTGCCTTTAGAACTATAATCATTATCATTCCCTATATATATTTAGCATGTTCATTCGTTAGAATAATCGACAGATTAATATCTCTCGCGATTGGTTTTGTCTCTCGTTTTTGATCTACTTATCAGGTGAGTAACCACTAAATCCCCCCTCTTTTAATATTATGGGATGTGATGCGATATCAACTCTTGTTATCATTAGAAGGGTGATACCTTCGAAATGATGATTTGAGTACTGAGTATTCACAAACCTCCTCTTTTAATATTGTGGGATATGACTCTATATTCAATTTGTATTATCATTTCTAATGGCGATTCATTCGAATGATAAACCGACTTTGAGAAATCACAAAATGTTGGAACAGTTTGAATACAGCTGTATCAGTATAATGCGATCGCGGGATTTTTGAAAATTAAAAAACTATTTAATACGGTCGTATCAGTATAATGTGATACGCCCGTATTCATCTTGGAACAGTTTGAAGATTTTATTTCTGTTATAAACTGGAGATTTAGACAGTGGATTTATAACAATATTGTTGAAAGGTTATTGTTGGCTAATTGGAAATGAACTGAAGGGAATTCTCAACACTTAACTAAGTGTTCGATTCAGAAATTTTAGTTAATGATTCGGGTGACCATACGGAGACCCATTCCATATTGTTATGAATCTGTATTGCTCAGTAAAATAGATCAAAGACTTAGGTATTGATTTATGGATACGATTATATATCGTAGGGTGACTTGCATCTAGAGGCGGTGGAACGTGAGTTTAACTTCTTAGTCCCGTGTATCTGTGAGTACCTAAAGCTTCCCTTCTTTTAAACTATTTTAAATGTTTTAGGGTGCACATGAATTGTTTAATGCTTATTCTTTGTTTCTATGCTTTGTATGTGTGGGTCGATTGCTGGGTAGTAAGCTTTCAAGAGTAGGCTACTCTGGTCATTAGGAATTGCATATGCCACGAGGTGTATATGGGGGCCTAACAACTGATTAGGTAGGTAGCGTAATTAGCCTCATGTCCATGCCTTGATATTATTTTATCAAGGATCACTATGTGTCACTATATGCCCAAACATGAGGGGTAGTACAGGGGCACGCGCATGTGTTATGCTGGATTGAGTATTGACGTAGGGCTAGACCATCAATAGCTACATATAGGGTTATAGTAAAGAGAATGAGAAGATGTTTATCTGATTGTTTATTGTTGTGGACTCAACAACAACATTATTGTTGTTGACATGTTTTAGTTCATTACTACGTCAAAGTTGGGCTTTGGCCACAGAAAAAACCGTGACCAAAGGTCTTTGGCCACGGTTTTTTCTTTCTATTTCAATCGACACCAAAGATCCCGTCACCATATGTATCATACAGCCACGTTAGAATATCAGTAGCTGAAGCCACCTAGAAGCATGGCTAAACGTGCCAATATTTATTGTTGTAATCAAACAATTCTTCCTCTTCCTGAAAGCGTGGCCAAAGGGTCACAACGACCACATGTGTTTGTTTAACGTGGCCTTTGGTATTATATGGTCACATATATTTGTGTTTTAGCCACATATATTATAAAAATACGCGGCCAAAGGGTTGTTGAGATCATACATTTTGTCCCAATACGCGTGGCCAAAGGGTGGCAACGGCCACGCTAAAATATCAAAAGTGTGTCCTTTGGTATTATATGGTCACATATATTTGTGTTTTAGCCACATATGTTAGAGAAAACGTGCCCAAATAGGTTGCTGAAATCATACATTTTTTTCCCAATACACGTTGCAAAATGGTAGCAACGGCCACGTTAAAATATCAAAAGTGTGGCATTTGGTATTATATAGTCACATATATTTTTGTTTTAGCCACATATGTTAGAAAGAACGTGGCCAAATAGGTTACTGAAATCATGCATTTTGTCCCAATATGCGCGACCAAAGGATGGCCACGGCCACGGTAAAATATCAAAAGTGTGGCCTTTGGTATTATATGGTCACATATATTTGTGTTTTAGCCACATATATTTGGAAAAAAAAGGTGGCCAAACGATTGTTGAAAGCAGATATTTTGTCCAAATACGCGTGGCCAAAGAGTGGTGTCACACCCCAACCAACGGCGGAAACGTTAGGGCACGATAATTGTCCAGATGCTCATGACAACTAGATAGTTACCAAGTTTAAACATGCCAATTCATTAATAATATACAAATAATGTCATACAATACCATCAGAATAAATACAAACAAATTATGATACTAATTATAAATTTTAAGGTCATTCTAGGTCCATAAGTAAGCCCTAAGTCTCATCACTGAAACTTCAGTCATTTCCTGCAACATGTACAACATATAATGTTAACTACTAGAGTTGGTGAGTAAACATAGGTTTAATATAGAAAGTAAGTAAAACATGCGATCTAACGTTACGTGGAAATGCACAAGTATGAAAGAACATTTATGAAATAGAGCAAGTACAAGTGGAGTGCATAAACCAATCCTGACACTTAGGTTACCTATCACTCGACGCCAAAACCGGTCAAGTCAAGTGGGACGTCACCCCAATAGATCTATTATTGGAACCCAGGCTTTTTACAGTTAATGTTATGCGAATGATCATGAAATATAATGAAAGAACAACATGCAATATGACATACAGTTCACATACAAGCAAAACACACAATAACGAACAAGAACCGCATTTGAGTTAAATGAAAAATATATAGTATGAAAGTTCGATAAGTGTACATGTTACACCCCAAAACATAAAACAAAAATGGGGCTATGAATACTCACCTGATAGCTAAGCAGGTGACAAAGAACGAGCACCAACGCACGAGAAGAAAACTAACCCCGACAAAAACCTAGAGATTCGAATGGCCGACAATTGTAAAGACCGAAACGATCAAATAGAGGTTTAAACGATTAATTGGGGAAATATTAACTATTTATGTTAAACATATTAATAGTTATTATTACTAAAAGACCCTTTTATGATCATAAATGTCACTTTTGATAATTATGTAAAGATTAGGGTTAAAACTATAATTTCTCAAACTTAGGGGTTAATTAGGTCGATTCAACAAAGTCTTAAAAATATAATTTTCCAGAATTTAGGTTTATTATATAATTACTAAAACATCATAACAATTCTGAAAATTTTATATCTTTAGTAAAATTACATTTTTTTACCCCTTAAGTTTCAATAATTACATAAATGGCCCAAAAGTTGTAATATTTTGCGACAATCATATTAGACTTATGGAGATCTTAACATATATTTACTAATATCCCAGAAGTGGGTTAGTAAGTTTCATTCGCTATAAAATTGTTAGATCAGAAAACTATGTGATAAAACGCTTACTTTAACGGGTCAAAATGCATAACTCTTAGGTTTTTGATATAAATTCAGTTTTGATGGTTTGGAAACATCATAATATACTTAAAAGATTATTTAGGACAGATTACAACCCTTAGTAAATTGTAATTGTGATTTTTGGTAGTTTTTCCCCAATTAAAGTGTGCGTTTAAGGTTTGACTTTTGATACAGAGGACTTTTGGTTATATTCAGCAAGTAGGTATTGTAAAGCACACAAAAAACAAGAAACTTTGATGAAGAAACTTACTTATGAAAGTCAAAGGAAGCTGGTCAATTTGGAAGGTCAAACAGGTGGACTTTGACTTCTTAAAATGCGAATGAATGATCAATTCTCGAAATTTAGCGTTGAGGGACGATTCACAGAGGTATATAGGGCCAGGTAGACATGTATTTATAGTTGAGATGGACGTTTAGGGTTTAAATAGTGTTATGGAAAGTATTGGAGAGAAAGTCAAGGTGTACAAATAAAGAAATGATCTAAATTGATTAGAAAAATCGATATAATAATGGATTTTTCTTGAAGAATAAGTTAGAGGACATTAATACAGAACGATAGAAAAAAACGGGGCCCAAAACGGGCTTGAAATGACAAAGTTATGGCCTAAACAAGATAAACCCGAAGTTGAAAATCGCAATCTGGTCGCGATCAGTAGAGGATATAGATTCGGAAACCAGAAGTCGATTACAAATGCAGCGCTGTTGCAATGGTTAGGGTGTTGAACTTAAGGCTTGGAGGTTGCCTGTTCGAATCCAGCTGCCAACAGCTTTTTTTGTTATTTCCTTTTTTTTTTCTTTCTTTCTTTGTTTATTATATATTTTTTCTTTTTGCTCCAGCTTGCTCGTTACACATCGGATTGACTTCAAATTTAAAACACGCTCACAAAATACATGAATGAGCAGCATGAAATCATAAAATATGATTTCCGAGATTCGCTGATCGTACGGTTAGTTCCGAATTCGCACTAAAACCAAAAATCATTTCACTTTTGTTTTATGTAAATTGATTATCTAAAAACTGAACGATTTATTCCTTTGACTTGAAAAATTATTATAAGACGTTTAAAAGACTTCATTTGAACTTCCTTTGATTATTGATAAAACAAGTATTGAGCATGCGTATTAAATTCGAAATGGATTTATTCTTTCGTTTTAAAGTGACATTAATATAGAAATAATAAAAAATGATTTTGATTATAAAAATAGTTAAGGGTCATGTAAAATGTTTAACCAAAAGTTCAAAATGTTTTGATAAAATCTCCAAGCCAGAAGAAAACTCGAAACGGGTCGGGTTGTGCTAAACAGGTCGGAGGCGGATGTTACTGTCTCCCCTACTTTAGGGAATTTCGTCCCGAAATTAGTAGAGACTTACGAGACTACAAGATCATAGTAAAAAAACTCTAGGATAATTAAAGCTACCTCGAACTAGCACGAGAAGGATATCATAATGACATAAAGGTTTCACCAAAAGTAAGAATACGCTTTCGGTTACTGATTCTATAACGTTATATCCACTTCGACTAGCCCCAAAGGCCGAGCTAGTATTGGTACAAGAGGGTTTGACATAGGTTTTGACACAACCAACGACCAGGGCCATTCCTAGGTTCGACTCCCAGCCCACCTCTGGAGCACCATTGATGTTTATATATAGGGTGTACCGCAGCTAACCCACCACATCTTTGATATCCAGAAGTGTACTAGTCGCCTACGAAGGACTGCCGATACCATACAACACACAAACGAAACTTGGTGAATGAAACAAGAATTGTCGTAGCCTGATGTAGACCGAATGACACCAAAAAGCTCGAGAATTGAAACCATGGTTTGAACCATTATTGAAATTCTGTACGAACATATTAACCATGAAATAATAACCGTAATCTCCCCTACTTTAAGAGCGAGACTACTATGATATAGGGTGTGACGGGTGAGTGTAACATGTACGATTTAGAGAAAATAACGAACCCAAACTCGGTATCAAAATCAATGAAATCGTTCCACATGATAACGTGAGACCACAGACTTTTATCAAGGCGACGCGCCAGATTCTGGTGAGCCAGATGGGTAGCGACCCATATCTAATTCACCTGTTACTAGGTGCGAAGTTTAAAATCCAAAGCATTATTGTGAAAGCCACAAGACTTGCATTTATGACCAAAATCAATTGTATGTTGGAGCTAGCATCTCACACAACTGACAGTCATAATACGTATAGGCCTCAGGCTTTGCAAAGAATAGTGAGTGACTGAAGTATGTGATTGTGAGCACACAAGTGATAAATGATTAAAACGTAATAAATTGATGAATGATTAGGGAATGAGAAAGTGAAATCACAGACTGAAGCATGAGATAGTGAGAAAAGTTCTATGATTAATGAATAGCCCACAAATAAAAAGTCAATACTAATCACCATCAAAAGAATTGAGCAGAATGAAATGTGTCAAATGCCATGCATCGGGTATCATGAGTCGTAGAAGTGAATCAAACCTCGTGAATATCATGGGTCGAAGTATATGATCCAGACATCACGAATCCCCCATCACATGTATGGAATATAAACCGAACGCAAATTGAATATCGAATATCCCAAATTAAAATCGAAAATCGATAAGCACCATCCAAATTTATATATTAGGTGTTGAATGACACAAGTTAAATTCCTAGATTGCATTTATCAATCACTGGATATCATGTGCCTAAACTATAATTGGAGTTAGAATGCCGAATCCGTAAATTTAACATAACTCGCAATAATGAAACGAACAAAGTCATATTCATGATGCGATTTTTTTTTGGTTTTAACAAAAATTAAATTCATGAAGAGAGAATTTGACTACATGCATTCAACAATAAAATATGGATTCATGAATCGATTTATCGAGTCAACAAAAAGTCGAGTCCACGAATTTAAATGACAAAAATGGGAGTCATGGATCGACTATTGAATCGCCAAAAACCGAATCCATGAATTGAAATGACAAAAGTGTGATTCACAGATCGACTATTGAATGACCAATAATCGCATCCATGAATTTAAGCAACTGAAAGAGAGATTAGTGGAATCAAGGAATTTAAATAACAAAAATCAAGTTCATGAAACACCTATTGAGTTTAAATTCGTAAATGAACAACATGAATTTTTCCCATGAGCTTATCGTTTAAGTGACACGAGTTCCCTCATCCAAAAATCGAGGATAGATTTAGAGTAAATTCGAATATCGCCGATGAAGGCGATCATGAATTTGGGGGGTTGCATTAAATTTTGCGAATAACCTGAAAGTGTTTATCGAACCACGAAGAACCCAAGATCAATCGCAATCATAAATTTTATTGGAGATCTCTTAATGGGCCAAACAGACATTTATTTTAAAAAGATTTTTGATACAATTGTTAGCCAATATATCCATCTGTTGGGTAAAAAAAATAAGTTTAGGAATCAAAAAGGAAGTTTAAATTTGTGTAACACTTTTGATGTTGGCACACATGTCGAGCCATTCACTCGAGAGGTCATATAATCGTAGACTCGTACACATGGAATCCCGTCAACACATGTACTTGTAAACTCGTAGATTTCCAGACCAGCGGACTTCTCGACATGCACACCGTAAAATGTGTATGTAACTTAAAACGTGGCTACGCAAAGGCTGACTTAAAATTTTTAGTAAGACGGGTGATCATATGCAAGTTGGTTCATAAGCTCGTTAATGTGCACCTTTGTTGACGTGTCAACATGGAATCCCGTAACATGCAAACTTGCAACTCGGGAGTCCATCAACGAGAACTTACCAAACCTACAAATGATAATGAATTGGTATATATATAGGTTTTGGAACAAATAGACATAGAACATTCATGAATTTTGAAAACTCGTTGTCCAAAGGCGTGCAATATGCAAACTGATGAGATTACGTTAGGCTAAAATAAAACATTTTAGATCAAGTGTTTTGGAAATCCAAGTGGCTAAGTTTTGCAAGTTAAGGTTCAGGTTTGTGGTCACTTGATTGTAGATGTATGATTGAGACCAAGCACAACTTGATTGACTGGTTTGACCGACGCATCATTTGCATGGGCCAACCCATAACACACCCTTTGTGAATCACCACATTGGGTGTGCCCATTGGGCTTTGGTGCAACAGGTTAGGCTTGTGGTCTGGACCCGTGGGATGTTTTGTTGGGTTAAAATGAGTTGGTAAAAAAATAGGGGTGTACACGACTATACGTCAGTTCTATGGAACATTGGCTTGTTGGTTTAACATGTGGTAGTATCCGGGTCGTGGTTGTGATGATTGAAAAACATGTATTTGAAATCACGTGGGTGGTGTGCGAAAAAAAATCCAAGATGCGAGATGCGAGTTGAGGATAGGGTCGTTACATAATGGAACTCAGGGTGCCAAGAAACGAATAAGGGAAACAATTAAAATTGTAACCTTGATAAGGCTGAACCGTAAATGTGTAATGTAAATCGCGGCTTCGAGGGATGCGATACAAAACAAGGGTGTCGTATGCAATCGTAAATTTGTAAACCAAACATCAATGATGGCAGAAGAGGTAATGAAACTTTGTAAATAATAAATCGATTGAATAAAATGTGAGGGAAGGCAAGTGTAAAATTGTGAAAGTAAGGGTCCAAAAACGAAAGTCTTAAGAAGACATGTCATGAAATTGGCGAGTTAATGGAATTTGAGGGATCATTGTGTAAAACATGCATTTTGAAAATCAAGAGATCATAAAACACGAAACATCGAGAGTTGTTGAAAACATAATTAGAGTTGATGATAAGACACAAAACACAAAATCATGTTGATTTGATAAAACGAATGGAATGGCCAGCACCTCCCGATTGGGAAGCTATAACCGTGACTAATCAGAGTTATTTAGTGGTTTCTAACAGACATGCTTTGGCCTAATAGGTTCAAACGCTCTCATCAGGGTGTCCCAGACAGGCATCCAGGTTCGTCGGTTGATTCGAATTTATACACAACACCTGCCTGATGGAGACCCCAAATCACGACGTTTTCCCCCTTCCAGTTACTACATGTCTATTGCTAGAAACCTACCCCGACGGGAATATAAAATCAAGAAATTAATCCCAAAATGGCACGTAATGCACCATTACTACGGAAAGAGGCTAGGAAGCCTCGAGGGTTAGTGCGTGAGTGTGTGCCATGTGTTAGTAAAGAAGAGAGTTCGAAAAGGCACGTTCATTAAGCATCCATGCATATATAGTAAAGTAAGTCATACTAACATGAGCTAGTCATGTGGGACATATAAGGTATAGTCTAGGTCATCCATTTCTAATAACCTAGATCCCTATAGCCAAGGCTCTGATACCAATCTATCACACCCCAACCAACGACGGAAACGTTAGGGCACGATAATTGTCCAGATGCTCATGACAACTAGATAGTTACCAAGTTTAAACATACCAATTCATTATTAATATACAAATAATGTCATACAATACCATCAGAATAAATACAAACAAATTATGATACTAATTATAAATTTTAAGGTCATTCTAGGTCCATAAGTAAGCCCTAAGTCTCATCATTGAAACTTCAGTCATTTCCTGCAACATGTACAACATATAATGTCAACTACTAGAGTTGGTGAGTAAACATAGGTTTAATATAGAAAGTAAGTAAAACATGCGATCTAACGTTACGTGGAAATGCACAAGTATGAAAGAACATGTAATGAAATAGAGCAAGTACAAGTAGAGTGCATAAACCAATCCTGACACTTAGGTTACCAATCACTCGACGCCAAAACCGGTCAAGTCAAGTGGGACGTCACCCCAATAGATCTATTATTGGAACCCAGGCTTTTTACAGTTAATGTTACGCGAATGATCATGAAATATAATGAAAGAACAACATGCAATATGACATACAGTTCACATACAAGCAAAACACACAATAACGAACAAGAATCGCATTTGAGTTAAATGAAAAATATATAGTATAAAAGTTCGATAAGTGTACATGTTACACCCCAAAACATAAAACAAAAATGGGGCTATGAATACTCACCTGATAGCTAAGCAGGTGACAAAGAACGAGCACCAACGCACGAGAAGAAAACTAACCCCGACAAAAACCTAGAGATTCGAATGGCCGACAATTGTAAAGACCGAAACGATCAAATAGAGGTTTAAACGATTAATTGGGGAAATATTAACTATTTATGTTAAACATATTAATAGTTATTATTACTAAAAGACCCTTTTATGATCATAAATGTCACTTTTGATAATTATGTAAAGATTAGGGTTAAAACTATAATTTCTCAAACTTAGGGGTTAATTAGGTCGATTCAACAAAGTCTTAAAAATATAATTTTCCAGAATTTAGGTTTATTATATAATTACTAAAACATCATAACAATTCTGAAAATTTTATATCTTTAGTAAAATTACATTTTTTTACCCCTTAAGTTTCAATAATTACATAAATGGCCCAAAAGTTGTAATATTTTGCGACGATCATATTAGACTTATGGAGATCTTAACATATATTTACTAATATCCCAGAAGTGGGTTAGTAAGTTTCATTCGCTATAAAATTGTTAGATCAGAAAACTATGTGATAAAACGCTTACTTTAACGGGTCAAAATGCATAACTCTTAGGTTTTTGATATAAATTCAGTTTTGATGGTTTGGAAACATCATAATATACTTAAAGATTATTTAGGACAGATACAACCCTTGGTAAATCGTAATTGTGATTTTTGGTAGTTTTTCCCCAATTAAAGTGTGCGTTTAAGGTTTGACTTTTGATACACAGAACTTTTGGTCAAATCCAGCAAGTAGGTATTGTAAAGCACACAAAAACAAGAAACTTTGATGAAGAAACTTACTTGTGAAAGTCAAAGGAAGCTGGTCAATTTGGAAGGTCAAACAGGTGGACTTTGACTTCTTAAAACGCAAATGAATGATCAATTCTCGAAATTTAGTGTTGAGGGACGATTCACATAGGTATATAGGGCCAGGTAGACATGTATTTATAGTTGAGATGGACGTTTAGGGTTTAAATAGTGTTATGGAAAGTCTTGGAGAGAAAGTCAAGGTGTACAAATAAAGAAATGATCTAAATTGATTAGGAAAATCGATATAATCATGGATTTTTCTTGAAGAATAAGTTATAGGACATTAATACAAAACCATAGAAAAAACAGGGCCCAAAACGGGCTTGAAATGACAAAGTTATGGCCTAAACAAGATAAACCCGAAGTTGAAAATCGCAATCAGGTCGCGATCAGTAGAGGATATAGCCTCGGAAACCACAACTGGATTACTAATCCAGTGCTGCTGCAATGGTTAGGGTGTTGAACTTAAGGCTTGGAGGTTGCCTGTTCGAATCTAGCTTCCAGCAGGTTTTTTTTTATTTCCTTCTTTTTTCGTTCTTTCTTTGTTTATTATATACTTTTTCTTTTTGCTCCAACTTGCTCGTTACACATCGGATTGACTTCAAATTTGAAACACGCTCACAAAATAAATGAATGAACAACATGAAATCATAAAATGTGATTTCCGAGATTCACGGATCGTACGGTTAGTTCCGAATTCGCGCTAAAACCGAAAATCATTTCACTTTTGTTTTATGTAAATTGATTATCTAAAACTGAACGATTTATTCCTTTGACTTGAAAAATTATTATAAGACATTTAAAAGACTTCATTTGAACTTCCTTTGATTATTGATAAAACAAGTATCGAGCATGCGTATTAAATGCGAAATGGATTTATTCTTTCGTTTTAAAGTGACATTAATATACAAATAATAAAAAATGATTTTGATTATAAAAATAGTTAAGGGTCATGTAAAATGTTTAACCAAAAGTTCAAAATGTTTTGATAAAATCTCCAAGCCGGAAGAAAACTCGAAACGGATCGGGTTTTGCTAAACAGGTCGGAGGCGGATGTTACAAGTGGCAACGGCCACGTTAAAGTATCAAAAGTGTGGCATTTGGTATTATATGGTCACATATATTTGTGTTTTAGCCACATATGTTGTCACACCCCACTCGCACCCCCTGTCAGGTACGGGGGAGGTGTTGTGGAAAACAGGATGTTGATATCAGATACACGCGTAAGCAACAAGATATAATAATATTAAACATATGTTTACTTAATTACAGACAACCTAGAAGGTTTTACAAACTTAAAATTAATAATACTAAGTTTTGATTTAGCATCTAGATAAATCACTGAATACTGGGCCCGCAGGTTATTGGCATCTTTATTGATCTCTTATTCTTATTACTTGTAGAATCACTTGTCTGATGGATATCTACTGATTACCTGCAAAATTTGTAAACCACTGATATAAACAACTATGAAGTTGTTGGTAGCCTGTTATTCAAATATTTCATAATGCTACTGGCCCAACATATTTTTCAACATGAATGGTTAGAATGCAACCGACAATATATATATATATATATATATATATATATATATATATATATATATATATATATATATATACTAGCATTGTGTCCGCGCGTTGCCGCGGCGACAGTTTATAGCGCGTTATTTATCATTTGTTAGCGCGTTATGACGACACGACAATTTACAACGTGATATTCATTACTGTTCAGGCATGCGGCGCGACGACAATTTATAATGAGATACATCCACGTTCAACAGCAACGACAATTTCTAGGGAAATTTTGGCTTCTCTAACAAAAACTTAAACCAAGACATGTAACATCTAATAATTCTACAACTTTATATGCAAATTAACTGAAAAGAAAGTCATCAATGAAGAACTATGTTTTTCTTCTTCATCTTAATTTCTATTTAACACATTTTGAAAATATAAATGAACAATGTGATAGATAAAGTTTTAAAGCATTGTGACGCTACACGTCATTTACAAACTTGCTAAATAATTAAACTAAAGATGGTCAATGACAACATGGAAAACCAAAACTATATCAAGTTTAGATAGAGTAACAACCATATAATACAGTATTAGATAGAGACTGCTATAAGAAACTGAGAACCACATAAACTCATATACATGTCTTAAATTTGTGACTTGTATATATAACTTTTAAAATAATTTATTTTCATACTTTGATATAGGGGCAAGATATTATGATATCGAGTATTTTTGTTGTTTTTTTGATTATGTAATTCACTATAGTAATTCGTTGTGCTTCGATCTATAGAAAATCACGCTTCTTTTTATATCTTCATGTAGCCTCTTTGTTTCAAAGTAAAATTAAGCTACTGTTTGTTGTATCCAATCGATGGAACCAAACTAAAATGAAAGTACCATATAAAAACAATGCTCTCTTATGCCTAATATCAAGTTGTCCCTCATGTAATAGAAGATCAATCTGGCACAATTGTATGGACGGTTTAGGATTAGAGAATTCATCAGAGACAACATTTTCGGGTCTATCTCATCATAACCAGTGATTATGTTACCCAAACAGTGTAGAAGTACGTGTATTAGGAACTTGTAGGGAACACATAATTCTGATTTGTAAATCCAGTCTCTGCTTGGATCTTCAGCATACCACAGTCTCTTTAATAATGCCATGTTTTCTGGTTGGTCAAACTCTAATGGGACATTTGTATCATCTTCAGTAAATTTCAAAACCCGTCTGATATCGGCTTCAGTAAATTCAACCATCTGATTTTGCACAGTTCCAGAAATTCTGATCGGACCTTCGGTTATTGTGCGGGCAGTGGATCAGAACTTAGTCAAGATATCATGATATGGATCACAATCATGTGTAATCGCATAGTGAATCCGTGATCGTTGTAGAAGATTGAAGATTCCAGAACCACCAAACTTGATCAGCTTTGATCGACTAACACCGAGATGAGCACAGATGTTGTGTTTCTCGCCAATTTTCAACTCGACCGCCATTTCTGAAAACACATAAAATGAAAAGTTCATTAAATTCAATGTGATTATAAAAAACGTTCACCAATTTTGTCAATTATAATTCATTCGCGTAAACAATCAACTTTTTGTTCAAAACTTGAAATTACACGAACTGGATCCGAACTGGATATAGTCATCCGAACTTGATCCGACCTGGTGAATTTAATCCGAACTGGATCAAGTCAACAGTCGAAGTTGACTTTGGTCAACGTCCGAACACAAGTGGTCAACCATCCGAACTGGCACGAACTGGGATCTGAACTCCCAGTTCGGCTAAAGAACATTCAGTTCGGCTCTGCGTAAAGCCGAAAGGTTTAATCGACCTAAAATCAAATCCAGACAATTTCAGACCCAACCCTTCCACACCTATACGCGGTTTGTGAAGAAGAACACACTAATACAATTTTATCACCTAAAACCAACTCTAAGTGTATCAATTTTTGGATCTAGAAACCTGTGACAAACCGACAACGCTTTTGACCAAAATTGTCAAATTTACTGGACAAAAATCACAAAATAGAACACCCATGTAACCGGAATCTCAGTATCTACCTGAATATGGTCACAAAACTTAATAAAACTTAGTTTCTTGATTTTTTTATACGAGAGCTATAGTTTGTATAGGGTTCGGAATAGTAATAGTGTTTTCGAACTGGTGATTTGTCCTTTTATAGGCAGCCCAGTTCGGTTGTCCGAACTGGCAGTTCGGTCCAAGCGAACTCATCCGAACTTAGCCTTCGGCTCAACTTTAAAGCTTCTGAACCCTTCCGAACTAGTGCTTCAGATCATCCGAACTCACAGTTCATTTGTCCGACCTTGTAATTTGGCTCTTTTAAAAATTTTAATTTAAACCCTGATTTTTTTTAAAAAAAATTTCAAATTGACCACAAAAGTTTAAAATTTTATCATTTTGCCACGAACTCTTGATCAATTAATGATGAGCTTTATTATTTCAAGACCATTGGTTATACCTGGCATAATTTTGATTTTTCATTATCGGTTGATCGAAAATAAAATAGAAACAAAATCTTTTTGATTTTTATAAAATTTTCAAACACACCGAAAATCTTTTTGAATTTTCACAAGATTATGCTAAAACTCACCTAAAATATTTTTGGATTTTTCAATATAACATACAAATAACCAAACAGAATTGAAATGCGAATAACTTAAACTCTTTGCGAGAAAGATCTAGACACGAGATCATATCAGACATAACGCAGCAGACACACTTTAATTTCAGAATTAATCAGCATGCAAGCCAAGTTGGCAGAGAATACAACTATTCAGTTTTTTTTCAGTTTAGGCATATCAATTTTATAGCTTTCTGATATGTTTTAGATATGATTAATCAAGCACAGATAATGTGAAACCCCACACAATCAGGAATACTGGCAATAGACTTATTCTATTTTTTTTTACAAAATCTGATTTTCAAAGATTTACCGTTCATGGTGTTTCATGTAAAAATAAAGCAGAAGCCTAAACAAACAACAATTAGGTCGCCCTTGTGAGCACGCAGAGAAACTCTGATTGTTTAGGAAAACAAAATAGGATATAACGCACAAAATGTATAACCCAACAACAATCAGGTAGGTACTCCCGTACACGCAGAGAAAGTCCGATGGATTATACGAAACACCAAGAAAAATAAAGTAGAACGTCAAACGAACAACAATCGGGTCGATCTTTCGAGACGCAAAGAAAGTCCGATCGTTTGACAAAATAAAGAAAATCAAACAAGTTTGAATCTTTGGAAAATGAAAACATATATACACCAGAACAACAATCGGGTCGATCTTTCGAGACGCATAGACGTGGTGCTCATGGTGCTGAGAATGGTAGCTGACATAATGGCCTGCTGAAAGTTCGATAACCAGATGGTTACCAGACTACTGCTGATCCGGGGGCTATTGCTGCTGTGGCGGCTCAACCTCATATGCCTGCTCCTCAGGTTCCTTGTCATCATCATCGTCAAGATCCACGAGTGGGGCTGTTACTGCTACGGAAAACCCGACAGCAATCTCCTCCTGAGTCAGTTGGATCTGTGGCTGAGGGCAAACAGACATACGAGCTCCTATGCGCTTCCGCGGCGGTCGCGAAAGTTCCTGTGGCTGCTCCTCCCGATGTGGCGTGTTTCGAATGAACGCTGAAGGAGATACGACATAGCCCGAAGAATCGGGGCTCAATGGAATAACCGACCGGCTGGGACCTGCTTCCACCTTCTTCTTTCCTTTTCCGCTAGATCGTGAGGATGATGATTTGCATCGACCGAAAACCATGCTTTCTTCAGGGTACCTGTCAAATTGAAAGTCAGTACAATATACAAGATATCAAATCTCCCATGCATGCCTAGGGTACCGTTACCCTAACTCATACTAAGGACGATGTGTCCTATTACCCAATGCAAAAGCACACAAGGAGGGACTTTCAGCTTATGTTGGTCTGCTAGGATTCGGCAAGTCTTAGTGTACCCGTGGGTAGGAATGGCAATCTGCAGTTCTGTAACTACTATCGACCTTTCACTAATCCTTGGGATCCTCCTAACACACAAACCTTCACCTAAGTCCAAACAAGGGAAGACTATCAGCTTTCTTATGTCTGCTAGGGTTTACTGAGTCTTAGTGCACCTGTGGGTAGGAATGTTAGGTTGCAAAGCTGAAACTACCACCGACGTTGCACTAAACCTCAACTACTCCCTAGCACACAGACGTCCACCTAAGTCCTAGACTTAGCACCGAGCTTAGCCTTAAAGTTCTTTCCTAGAGGTTCAAGCTTAGGGGCTCTAAGAGTCACCTAATCTGCTGGAACCTTGGGCTCTGATACCAACCTGTCACACCCCGCCCATCCGCGCCCTGCTAGGCGCGAGGGAGAGGAGAGTGGGACCGACCGCCCATATCAGAACACGCGGAAGCAAACAAATAGATGCAAGATCACGAGGTCAACCCACACAAACAGACGACCTATCCAATACAAAATCAAATACCAACCATAATGGACTTAATATGTTAAGTCTTAAGTGATACACATCAGTCTACGCCCAGGCAGAACCTAAGGCTACCAACATAGTCAAAGGAAAAAGACAACAATAATAAAGGATAGTCATGACGGGGAACAAATCCCAAAATCAACCAAATCAACCCCAACGGGTACAAAACCCAACTCGTCCCTAACATCCAAACGTGACATCCACCCAAAGCTTTACTTACCTGCACATGAACCAAAAATACGTCAACAACAAAAGTTGTTGGTGAGTCATAGCGCGTTTGACTCAAATCCAAGTTTCCACAAATCAAGTAACAATACTGTGCCTGTTATAAATTCCTATGGTTAAACCAGCACTCCGGGGGTACGATCCTACGGCCGCACGCCTCCCTTTGTGGACTAGGTATATACACCATCACCCGACCCCTAATGGATCCAACAAACGGGTATGAGACACCTTGATCTACCTCTACAGCTGTATTGGTGCAATATATGTCTTTGTGGCCTAACACTAAGGCCCAAATTAACCATACTAATCAACATGGACGTCTCGTAACATGCGAGTTTAAATTTATAACACGGTAACAAATACCTAAGCACAGTAACAAACAAACAAGCAATAGTTTGACATGGTTCATGTACACCCCAAAACGTTAAACAGTTAAAGTAGGGGAAAAAGCTATCAAGTCACGAATATCAAATGGTGGATCAAACAAGCGTCACAGGGTACGAGAATCCAAACGTCCAGGTGTATCACAGTGGTAAGTCTATTATAATGATATATGTATAAATATATCAGAACCTATCCGCCAATAAAAATGCTAAAGCAATTAGAAGTAACAATCCACAAACAATCGGGAGGTTTAACAACACTCCCGGGAGCATACCGAGCGGACAACAAACATCCGATGAGATCATAGGGTCCCAACCGGGAAGTGAAATATCATTACTAGAAACCATTATGCCCATACTCGTAAAAATAACCAAATTGGGTCGCTCGATATTTCCCAAAACACAAAACAAACAAAAATAGCAAAACTGCCTGACGCAGCATGCGGGCCTCATAAAACCCCAGAGACCAGTCATGCGGCCCGCATGGTAGGTCATTGACTGCAGTTGACTTTATGGGATGCGGGCCACTTGGAACACCTAAAAACCCACATGCGGCCCGCACCGACTATTTTGTCTTTTAGCGGATTTTTACCAATTTTCATTTTTGGCTCGTTTCGACAACGGGGTTTTGTTCCAAACATTCCCAATAGCAAAATATCAAGAATTTAGGCACTGAGGGCCTATCCATCCAAAGGTACAAGTCCCGATTTTGTCCCAAATTTACCCGAAATCATATTACAAGCGGGTTTGACCAATTCCAATCAATCCAACACTTTGGTTTCCACCTATTGACTGATTCTAACTCAGTTTTAGGGCCAAGAGCCACTGAGATCATCCAGGTGTCATTAACCCATTTCAAATAGTCCAAAATGCTCGGTTTCCGAGTTTTAACACTAGTATACAAAAAAGAGGGGTCTCCACCTATTGGACCAAACTCATTTTGTAGTCATTTACTACTGAGATGGTCAGGTATCCCAGACCTAAGCTCAAGTTCTCAATCTAAACCCAAAGTATCGACATGCATGCATTAACTGGTTCTACCTTGTGTAAGAAAACTTGTACTAAACCGAATCCAAGCGGGTCTTTACAATCCCAGCCTCCTAGCACCCTCCAGAACTTGAATCTACCCTTGCATGCACCATCCATATCAGATTTAGGCAATGGATCATCCAAAAATACACTCTAGAGCAAAACCCAAACATGAACTAACCTCGGTTTACCTTGGATTCGATCCCTCTAGCCTTGGATTGCACTTGATCGCACATGCAACACTGAATGAGGGTACATTACCATTGATCAGTAGCAGAACATGACCAAATCACACTCAAGATGGTGAAATAAGTGAACTAGATTCTTACCCGAGCCTTGTGTGGCCTCAAAATGCTTAAAACTTGTTGTTCAAAGCTCCTCCTGGCCGGAATTAGGTATCTCAGGGGAAAAGGGACGGAAAGGAGAGGAGTTCTCCAAGTGGTTGTGGTGAAAATGAGCAGAAAATCGGTGAAAACCCGTTTTTATAGACCTGGGCGACATGCGGCCCACTTGAGGTGCACAAGAAAGTCCATGCAGCCCGCATGGACCAGAAACACCCGCGTATCCTGTTTTGCTGACCAGCGAACCGCCCCATCGACCCGAAACACATGCGGCCCTCATAAGGGGAAACAGGAGACGCATGCGGCCCGCATGTGCCAACTTTTCACTTTTTCTTTTATTTTTTTCTTTTAAAATTTTCCATTCGTTCTCGTAGTTTCATCAGAGTGTTACATAATCTGAGTCGAATAGGCAGATAATTCAAACTTATCGTCATCAAAGTACCAGATCCCGAGATCCGTCTTACCCTTCAGATAAGCCAAAGTTCTTTTAACCGCATTAATGTGATTGCTTCGGAGTTGCTTGGTACCTAGCACACAAACATACAGCAAATTTTATGTCAAGTCTACTAGCTATCAAATACATCAATGAACCAATCATTGCACGATAAAGAGTCTTGTCGACTTCTTCACCATCCTCATCAGGAGAAAGACCATGAGACAACTGTATTGGAGTTCTCAGAACACGAACGTCGGCAATCTTAAATCTGTTGAGCACATCTTTCACATATTTCGTCTGATGGATGAAGATCCCTTTTTCAGACTGTTGAACTTGTAGCCCAAGGAAGAACGACATTTCACCCAGGGACCTCATTTCAAATGTTGTTTGCATCAACTTCTCAAAATCTTTCGAAAGTTGATCGTTTGGGCTTCCAAAGATTACGTCATCAACATATATTTGTACCAAAAGCAAGTCTCCTCCTGTTTTCTTGCAGAATAAGGTTCAGTCTACCAACCCGCGCTTGAACCCGTTTTCCAGTAAATAAGTGGACAAGGTCTCATACCAAGCTCGAGGAGCCTGATGCAGACCATATAGTGCGTTGTCTAACTTATAAACCTTCTCCGGATAATCAGGATCGGATAATCAGGATCGCACTCTTGATATCCATCTGATAGACTTTAAACCCATGATGTTTCCCGAACGACAAGAACATACGAATAGCATCAATTCGAGCACCATGCGCGTACACTTCGTTAAAATCTATTCCTTCTTATTGAGAAAAATCTTGTACAACCAAAGGAGCCTTGTTTCTGACAGTAACTCCTCCATCGTCTCGTTTACACTTAAAAACCCGGTTTCGCATGGTTCTTTACTACCAGCAGGCAAGTCAACCAGGTGCCACACCCCGAGATTCTGGAATTTTTCTAATTCTTCCTATATTGCTTCCACCCACTAACCATATTTTAATGTTTGTTTAATGTCTGTTGGTTCGATCTGGGACAAGAAGCATGAGTGGAACACCTCATCTTGAATTCCTGATTCCCTGATTGTCACACTCCGGTCAACGGTTTCGGGTATGAACAAGAATGGAATCATAGTCGAGGATACATAGAACAACTTCTAATAAATTAAAACTTCATAAAACATTACTTCATTTTATTGCAGCGGAAAAGATAGTGGAAACGATAATGTCTTACAATTTGAAAACATAAAGTCTTAAACTAATATTAAAAGCATGAAACGGATTATTTGGATAGTCGGGACTATGACTCCGAAAGCAGGTCCGATAGCATATATAAGCCTCATTTGCATGTCTTCAGGAAGTAGCATCAGTTACCTAAGAAATCATGAATTTAAAAGGGTCAACATAAAGTTGGTGAGGTTCACAGGTTTAGGATTTATCAGTTAAACATTTGTAAATCAGTTTTCGGTATACTTAAATATTACAATGGTTTATCGTTGTGGATGTATGAGCTCACCTGAACTTGATTTCAAATACTAACGGTTTACCCACCCAGCATCTCTTGCCCAGAGATGTTAAACAGAGCGGAATAACTGACGTGTACCCCCAGACAATCCGGAGTCAGAACTGGAGCTACCAGTTAGGGTAGGGTTGTCAACCCAAATAGATCTATTCACTAGCTATCATTTCGTACATAACTAATTGAAATCAATTAATGGTGGGATACGGTTGTACAAGCGTTTATAACGATAATGTACCAAATTGGGCAAGCAGTAAGAGAACAAGTAGTCATACGGCTAACAGATCATAATATTAAGTAAAAAGCATTTATCAGATTTCATGATTTCTCCCCCAAAGTATAAAACGATTAAAAGGAAAAGGGGACGTGAAACTCACAGATTTAGCAGATAAGCGGTAAAAAGCAGCGAAGGAACGGTAGCGCGTAACGTCCTAAATAATTTAATTAAACATATGCATAAGGTCAATGATCATTTGAGTAACATAAGTCACCCAAGTGATACCGGTCAAGTCTTGACGTTTTAATCCGTTTGTATCTTTGAAAACCCGTTAACTTGTACTTATTAACCAAATACGTTTGGTGATGATTTATATTTATGTTAAATAAATATAACCAAGGAATAATCATTTTTAATAAGTCAACCAAGTCTTGAATATTGAGTTTAAAATAATAATGTTTATTATTATTTTCATAAGTTTGTATAATTATTTTTAATTAAATAATTACGTGTTTGATTTGTTAATCTTGCAAGTTATAATTATATTTAAATAATTATGATTAACAACATTTTGGTGAATGGAACATAGTTTATATCTTTTTTGCAAATAATTATTTGTCAAGAATAATTATTAAATGTTCGATTTATTTTTAAAACATGAATCGTTTGAAAGATATATTCTAAGTTATAACATTTAATCATTTATTTTTCGAAATCGCTTAAATATTTCTTTGGCATGAAATATTTATTTCTTCCTTAAACATTTTCAAAACATTGTAAGGACGCTTGGATTTATATACGTTGTCTTTATAAAGATTTGATTTTATTTAAAATCTTTAACGGACGTAATTCCATTTTGTGGTTACTTTGATTTCATCAAAATAGCATTAAAAATCCATATAAGTATTTATAGTCAATAGCTTGTTTTTGATTTATTTTTATAAAAATCATTTTATAAAAATATTTATTCCCACATGTGACTTTTTATAGAAAAATGTCTATTTATAGCAAAAGTCTTAGAATGGTTAAAACTTGTAATAAATCCAAGTATTTATGTCAAATTAATCATTTGACATAAATATTATTCTTACTAAATCTAGTAGGAATTTAATGTGTTCTTTTTGTCAAAAATTTATAACACATTAAATATGTTATTTTTCCCAATTAAGTAACATTCTTTTTGTTTCATTCCATATGTTTTAGCCATTTATGTCATAAGTTACATATGTAACTTTGTTTAAATCATTACATCTTGTTTAGGAGATTCATTTGATTAACATAAATCTTAACATGTGTTATGTCCATTTATTAACATATATGATTTATATTTAAATCAACTAACACTTTGTGTTAGGACTTTATTAAATAAACAAACTATGAACTAACATTTTCATGTTTGGACATTAAATAATAAACTATCAACTAACATTTTCATGTTAGGACATAAAATAAATAAACAATCAACTAACACATTGGTGTTAGGACTTTAAATAATAACAATCAAATAACACATTTGTTGTCACACCCCCAAAATACCACTAACGGAGTTTATACCGTTAAGGGACGCGACTAGACCAGGATACACAACCATAGTTACAAATACTAAACGAATCAGGGTTAGTTCAAGCACAAGTTATAAATCAAAGTCTTAAATTACATACGCAGCGGAAAAAAAATTATCCTGGCACTAACCACGTGCCTTACAAATTCATTGTTTTATAAATCCCAAATTTAAGTTAAATAAAAAATAAGAGTCTTCACGTGCCATGCCAACCTCTGGTGGATACTCCTTAGCGATCTGCAAAAGTTTAAACCACGCAAGTGTCAACCTAACGGTTGGTGAGTTCACAGTGGGCTTGTCATGCATTGGCCCGGTCTCATAATCATAATTCGTGTCAAGGTATGCTTACAAGTTATTTATTTGTGAAAGACAATGCTCATAATTAAATCTCAGTTTATAAATGGTTTGTCCGTGACCTACGTCATCGGGTATGTACTAGTTCCGTAAAGTTAAAGGACTCAACCGATATCGCGGGTAGCTAATCCGTTGTTCCATGCTCTAAGGAAGTTTGTACCAAAGCTGACTTATTTTGTGGGGGCCGAGCCATCCCGTACGGTGCGGACCTACGTCATCGCGGTTTTTGCCTCCCCCGTGTCCTCTCGGGACCACGGTCAAATAGGCTGATATTGTTCCTCCGTGCACTTCCCGTGCCACGGGGCGGAGTTTGTCAAACTCCAGTAGATCTACCCAACATCCCCTCGCTTTACAATTAATGGCACAATTTTAGTTGAGGACTTTTAAGTTATAAGGCATCCTTAGAAAACATGTGATATCATATGGTTTAGACTTTAACCTACACTAGCCATATTAAAACGTTTTCAGTTTTGTTTCAAAAATAGTTTGTTCAGAGTTCACAAGTGTTTCCCATAAAACACTTCAGTTCATCAAGTGGGTGCCAAGCATCCCGTGCTCTCATGTTCATCAGTAGGTGCCTAGCACTCTAGAGTTTATCAGCATTGTTTTCGTTAAGTTATTCGGTGTGGCCCAAACGGACTCACGGTAAGCGGGTTAGTGACACTCACCTTTGGTTGCACTGCTACACTTCAAGTAATCCAATTTATGTTTGCTTAACGAAGACCTAGAACACGTTTAGGTCTTAATTATTAGTTTCGTGTCTAATCTTTACTTAACGTCACTATGGCCCATAACATAGCACGTTGCAACTATGACTCGACATACCGACACACGACACCAATGGTTGATCATAAACAAGGGTTCATATAAATCAGATATCAAGCATGCTTCATCATGGCATAATCATGTAAGTCATGGCATAACACTTAAGCAAATTTCACAAGTTTGGTTTTTAGGTCAAGTCTTAGTTTCGCTAGCATAGTTTCGCTAGACAGTTTCGCTAGGTGCACGGGCAGCACTTTCGCTAGGCAATGCCCGGTGACACAGTTTCGCTAGGCTAGTTTCGCCCGAAACTGCTGACGCAGTTTCGCTAGCCTAGTTTCGCAGGGAAACTGGTTTGAACTTTCGTTCAGGTATTTCGCTCGATAGTTTGGCTCGAGCTGGTCTGGTCAGGTTACCCGGCGACACTATAGTTTCGCTGGGCAGTGTCGCTGGAAGGAGATATAGTTTCGCTACTTAGTTTCGCCCAGAGAACACGCAGTTTCGCTGGTCGCGAAAAACATGCGGATTTGCCTAAAAATCAACCTAACAACTTCTGATCATACATGCAATTCATTATCTAGCATCCATAGGCATTTACCAACATAAATCAAGCAGCTTTATCACGTTTAACATGCATTTTAATCATCAAATCTCTAAAAACACTTCTAAACCCTAAAATGGCCAAAATTGCATAAATTATCATCATGGTTTGTTTTTAAACGTAAAGTTGCTGACTTTATGGTAGATCTAGCATCCCTAAGCACTATCTCAGAAGCATACAAGTTTTCATGAAGGTTTGAGCATACTTTATAAGAAAACACAAAGAAAACACATAAGTAAAGGTTTTTGGGACTCACGTTTGGTTCAAGAATCGATAGATGAGATGAGATGATGGTCTAGAGGCTAAGATCTCGGTCCCTTGATGGTATCCTCGGCTGACCAGATTCCAGAGAAGTGTGTGTGTGTGTGTTTGTTGTGAAATGAGGCAAATGAGGCTACTAGGGTTCATTAAGTTTATTTATATCAGAGGCTAGTTTCGCTGGCAGTTTCGCTGGCCAGGCGAAACTAGCTCTGGTCTCGGGTACATTGATCAGTCTAGCCTGCTACCGGGCGAATCTGTAGTTTCGCTCGGTAGTTTCGCTGACTACCAAAATTAGGCAATTTTCACATAATCAAGTATTTACAATTAATCATGCTATTCACAATAATAAGTCATGTATTTAAATCACATTGCGCATAAAGACAATCAATGATGAACACATAACACATATGGACGGGTTCGGTGATCAACCAAAGGTCGTGGACGTATTCGGTCTAGTTATGCATTAGTTACTAAGTTAACACTTATAACGTAACTAACGGGTTTGTCTAACGGAAGTTAACCTTGAAATTCTCGGGTGTCACATTTGTGTTAGGACTTTAAATAATAAACATGTATAGGTTGTGAGTTAGCATTTATGTTTCATTTTATATGAAGAGGCTTGGAGGTTTGTTTGAAATCAACTAACTTATGAAACCAAGGTTTCGTAAACAAGATTCATGGTGCACACCATATTACTTTCCTTAGATTTCATAAGTGTGTTTCACCACACTTGTTGGCTATCTTTAAGCATTTAAAATGCACCATCAAAGTGTTTGATCTTGGAAGAAAGGAGATTAAGAAGAGAGTTTTTGTTAGTTGATTAAACAAACACAAGCATTCTTGATCATTTGGTTTAGTTGTCAAGACTTGGTGGTTTCCTTGAGGGTGATTAAGCATGTAAAATATAGGAGAAATGGGTTTAGAACACTCACAATGAGTGGATGAGAAAAACCGAGAAAGGGAGGAGGAGCGGCGGTCCGGCACGGCGGAGGACGGCGGCGACGGTGGCCGGTCGGTGGTCCGGCGGTGGGGCTGTGGTGTTCTCGGCCGAAAGAGGGGAGGAGAGGGGAGAGAGTGGGTGTGTTGGTTTGTTGGGTGCAAGGGAACAAGGTGGGGTTTGGTCTCCTACTTATACCCCAATTAAGAGTTATTAACCCTTGGGTAATTATGTGTTGTCAAGTTCTAATTCACCCAACAATTCTTGGGTAGGAGGTTTAGTTTACTATAAATTTTATAAAAGTTTGGAAGCTTTTATAAAATATGGAGGGGTTAGGAGTTTATAAAAATCATAATTTTTATAAATTTGATTCATGTATAATTAATCTAGTAATGTGGTAAGTTTTAAATAATTATTTGGGTCAAAAGTTTATAAAATTTAAGTGGGTTAATCTTTATAAAATATTTGAGGGTTACATTTTATAAAACTTGTGGGCTAAAACATTTAAATAAATTGTTTTATAATTGGGCCGAAGCCCAATCGGAATGGAAAGGGAAATTGAGCCGAAGCACAATTGATTTCGACAAGGGGAATGGGCCGAGGCCCATTTAAATCGGGTGAAGGGTCGGATCGGGCCGGTTTTCGGAGTCGGGCCGCGAGGGGAGGGGAAATCGGGTTGGGCCGGTTTGTCGAGTGGGCTGAGAGAGAAAAGAGAACCAGCTTTGGGCCAGGTTCGGCCCAATACGTTTTGGACCTCGGGTCGGGTTTCTGATTTGGTCCGAACACTCAGTGGGTCGAGGTGAACTTCCGGGTAAATTTTCGGGTTTATCCGAGTTGTCTTGGGCTTATTGGGCTTCACTGGGCCCAATAGGTGAAACGGGTTACTCGTTTGGCCAAGTCTTGACAACATAATGTTTTTGATTACATCCTAATTCCAAAAATGTTTTTAACAGTTTATGTTAGTTTGACAAAATATAAAAAGTTCCATTTTTATATTCAATTTCTTATTATTAAAATTCCACATTTAACAATATGAAACTTTCGTATTTTCACGGGCATACAAACGCGGAATTTAAATTAGTGATTCATTTAACTAAACACAGTTAATCATGCGTTTTAAAACAGTAATTCACATAATTATCACTTAATATAAGTCAACAATAGTCAACAGAGAGAGGATTTGACCTGATTTTGGACCGGGTGTCACATTCTCCCCCAGTTACAAGAATTTCGTCCCGAAATTCAGTTCTGGTTACTGGTGGATGCGATGTTTTTCAAACAGGCGCGGATACTTCTGACGCATTTGATCCTCGCGTTCCCAAGTTTACTCTGTTCCTCGTCTAGAGTTCCATCGTACCTTGACTATGGGAATGCGCCTATGCTTCAGCTTTTTGATTTCTCGGTCAAGTATCTCGGCAGGTTCCTCAATAAAGTGCAGGGTCTCGTCCACTTGGATTTCATCAAGAGGGACGATGAGCGTTTCAATAGATAGACATTTCTTAAGATTACAAACGTGAAAAACATTGTGAACGCTGTTTAGCTCGGTGGGCAGATTTAAACGGTAAGCTACTGGTCCGATGGTTTCGGTGATTTCAAAGGGACCAATGTAACGAGGGTTGAGCTTTCCTCGATTTCCGAACCGGATGACACCTTTCCAAGGTTACACCTTTAGCATGACGCGATCACCCTTTTTGAAGGACAAGGGTTTGCGTCGGTTGTCGGCGTAGCTCTTTTGTTTGTCTCTGGCAACCTTCAGTCGATCGCGGACTTGAAAGATTTTCTCAGTCATTTTAAAGATTAACTCGGGACCAGTTAACTGGGTGTCTCCGATCTCAGTCCAGCAGAGTGGGGATCTACACTTTCTCCCATAAAGTGCTTCAAATGGTGCAGCTTTAATGCTGGTGTGATAGCTGTTGTTATACGAGAATTCAGCAAGGGGAAGGTGTTCGTCCCACTTAGGTCCGAAATCTATCACACACGCTCTCAGCATATCTTCGAGTGTCTGGGTAGTTCTCTCACTTTGGCCATCTGTCTGAGGATGGTAGGCAGTACTCATATCGAGTCGTGTACCCAAAGCTTTCTGTAGAGATTTCCAGAGTGTGCGGTGAATCGACTATCTCGGTCGGATATGATGGATTTGGGCAAACCGTGGCGCGAGACGATTTCCTTTATGTAAATCTTGGCTCGCTTATCCATCTTATCCTTCTCATTGACCGGTAAGAAGTGTGCCGACTTGGTTAATCGATCGACTATCACCCAGATAGCGTCATATCCAGATCCGGATTTAAGCAATTTTGTGATAAAATCCATGGATATTTCTTCCCATTTCCATTCCGAGATTACCGGCTGAGTCAACAATCCAGAAGGTTTCTGGTACTCGGCTTTCACCTTCGAACATGTTAAGCATTTGCCGACATAGGTGGCTATCTCGGATTTCATGTTTGGCCACCAGAATTGTTTCTTCAGACCGTGATACATCTTGTCTGATCCGGGATGAATGGAATATCTTGACTTGTGAGCTTCATCGAAAATTAATTGCCTTAACCCTCCATAGACAAGTACCCATAGCCTGTCCATGAAGCTCTTGGTTCCATCAGGCTTCTCTTCCAGTTGCTTCTCCCTTCCACGTAATCCTTCTCCAGTTAGGTTTTCCGGCTTGAGGGCTTCAATCTGAGCGTCACGCACTTGTGAAGTGAGATCCGAATGTATGGTCATACTCAAGGCTCGAAAACGAAGTGGCTTGGCACGCTCTTTCCTGCTAAGGGGTCGGCTATGACGTTAGCCTTGCCCGGATGATAACGAATCTCGCATTCGTAATCATTTAGCAGTTCCACCCATCGGCGTTGTCTCATATTCAATTCCTTCTAATTGAAAATGTGCTGGAGGCTTTTGTGATCAGTGAATATGGTACATTGCGTACCATAGAGATAGTGTCTCCAGATCTTGAGAGAAAAGACGACGGCTCCGAGTTCCAAATCATGGGTCGTATAATTTTTCTCGTGAACCTTCAGTTGTCGTGATGCGTAAGCGATGACCTTCTCTCGTTGCATCAACACGCAACCTAGACCTTGATGCGAAGCATCGCAGTAAACAACGAAGTCTTCGATCCCATCAGGTAGTGATAGGATCGGGGCATCACATAGCTTCTGCTTCAGTAATTGAAATGCTGCTTCAATTTTGGCATCCCATATGAACTTCTTATCTTTCTGGGTCAGAGCGGTCAGTGGCTGGGCTATCTTTGAGAAGTTCTCGATAAATCGGCGATAATAGCCAGCGAGACCCAAGAATTATCGAATCTCGGTTGGAGTCGTAGGTGTACTCCAATCCTTGATTGCTTCGTTTTTTGTGGGATTCACGTGGATACCTCGATCGTTGATCACATGACCCAAAAAGTGTACCTCGCGAATCCAAAAGTCGCATTTGGAGAATTTCGCGTAGAGTTCTTCCTTCTTCAACAATTCCAGGATAAGCCTCAGATGTTGTTCGTGTTCTTCCTTACTATGGGAGTAGATAAGAATGTCGTCAATGAACACGATAACAAATTTATCCAGATAAGGTTTGCATACGCGGTTCATTAGATCCATGAACACAGCCGGTGCGTTTGTCAAACCAAATGGCATTACGAGGAACTCATAATGGCCATAGCGTGTTCTAAACGTTGTCTTCGAAACATCTTCATCTCTAACTCTGAGTTGATGGTATCCTGACCTTAGATCGATCTTGGAGTAGAAGCTTGATCCTTGAAGTTGATCAAATAGGTCGTCGATCCTAGGTAGTGGGTAACGGTTCTTCACGGTTAGCTTGTTCAGTTCCCGGTAGTCGATGCATATCCGGAATGTTCCATCTTTCTTCTTGACAAATAGCACGGGTGCTCCCCATGGAGAGTGGCTTGGACGGATGAAGCCCTTATCTACCAATTCTTGTAATTGTCTAGATAACTCCTGCATTTCGGAAGGTGCCAGACGGTACGGAGATCTGGCTACGCGGGGGGGGGGGGGGACCGGGTGCTAGGTCGATGCGAAACTCTACTTGTCGCGTTGGTGGTAAACCTGGCAAGTCTTCGGGAAAGACTTCCGGGTATTCGCGAACGACGGGAACATCTTCCACACGCTTCTCCTTTGGTTTCTTCTCAGTTACGTGTGCTAAGATGGCATGACATCCTTTACGAAGAAATTTTCGTGCTTTCATACTAGATATGAGATTTAGTTTGGTTCCACTCTTTTCGCCTTGCACGTTCAGAGTGTTGCCATCTGCGAGTGGCATCCTAACTATTTTCTTATGGCACACGATTTCTGCATGGTTCTTTGATAACCAATCCATGCCAATGATAACATCAAAACTTCCTAGTTCTACAGGCATCAAATCAATGCTGAAGGAATGGTCGGAGAGTTCTAGCGAGCAATTTTGATAAAATATACCAGTTTCTACTAATTCTCCATTTGCTAATTCTACTGTGAACTTAGTGTCTAAGGCAACAGGGGTAATTTCAAGTAATTTGCCAAACTCGGTAGACACAAAGCTTCTATCAACACCAGTATCGAATAAAACGGAAGCATAATGATTATTTAATAGAAATGTACCCGTCACCGTGTTGGGGTCATGGTGAGCATCTCCGGCATTGATCACAAAGGCTCTTCCTCTAGCCTGATTAGCATCCTGGTTCTTTGCCTTAGGGTAGTCCTTCTTGTAGTGTCCGGTGGTTCCACAACCGTAGCACGTGCGTTTCGGGCAATCACGTGCCACATGTCCTTTGGTCTTGCACAGTAGACATTTCCACAATCGAGTGTGTGGTGGAGGTTGCATTTGTTGCACAGAGGTGCACCACCGGTGTATCCAGTCTTTCGGACAACATGAGTAGGGGTTGTAGCAGCATAAACCTTTGTTGGTTCAGTTTCCTTAGCAGGGGTCTTTTCTTCGCGATTCCTCCAGAATCCGCGCTTTCTCTTGTTGTCAGGCTTCTTGATTGTGGAGGGAGTGGTACTAGCTTCAGGGGCCTTGCTCTCAGACTGTTTCTTGCCAAGGTTCACACCTTGACGGTTAGCTTGGTAAATCAGGTTGTGTGCCAGGCGCACAACATCCTGAAATGTCTGAGGATTTGAGGAGAGGACGTTCCCCTGGATATGGGGTGCAAGTCCCCAGATGTACCGTTCAATCTTCTTGTACAGGGGAGTGATCATGGTCGGACAGAGATGAGCAAGCTCACGGAACCTTTTGGTATAGCCAGCAACATCGGCTCCATTCATGGATAGGTTCCAGAACTAAGCTTCGAGTTTCTGAAGCTCTTCTCTAGGACAATACTCATCGCGAAGCAGTTGTTTGAGTTCGTCCCATGTCATGGCGTAAGCCAAATCAGTTCCTATAGCATCAGCATGAGAATTCCACCAAGTCAGAGCGCTATCAGTCAGTGCGCATGTGGAATACTTGACCATGTACTACTCAGGGCAGTTGCTTTTGCGGAAGACGGACTCCATTTTCTCAAACCAGCGAACTAAACCAACAGCGCCTTCAGAACCCTTGAAATTCGCGGGTTTGCAGTTCATAAAGTCTTTGTATGAACATTCACGGGGGCCTGCAATTGTTAGGTTGAAACGTTGAATACAATTTAAGAAAATTGTAGTCTAGTGTTTTTCTAACATTGGTTAGTTCGTTCTTACCGCGTGCCCCATTGTCGTTTTGACGTTGGGTTTCAGCGGCGGAAACAGTTTCTGCGACGCGATTAGCAATCATCTCCTCGATTTCCTCGGCAGTCATGGCAGGAGGGGGCGGAGGAGGTGAAACGTTCCTGGTGGTTCGGCGTCTCGGTGGCATGATTTCTCTTTAAGTTACAATTGTCAACATAAAGAAAATTTTAGATAATATGTAAATGGGGTTATTACATGTTTGAGAATAACTGCCACGACATACATCAATTGCCAAAACATTTTCACGCAAACACAACCAAGAAACGAGAGGTGAATGGAAGGATGAAGTAACATAGCGTGTCATAGTAATCATAACAATATAAACTTACACAACCATAACATGATAATAACATAATCATAACATTAACCATAATCATACCAAAAGATTTCCATAGCATATCAACTGAAGTCATACATCAACCATGTTTGTTACCATATTACAGATGAAACATATTCAAAATAAACAAGTTTTGCATCGTGGGCTAGCAGTCCCAATCATAATCATAGCTAACATGTTTTATCTATAAAACGGCTATCAAAGGATACTAGGTCACATCTACCTAGAATGCTGGTGGGGGTGGTGGAGGTCCAGGAGGCATGAAATAGACGGCTGGTCCCTAAGTCATGGCCTGGAGGGTGGCGAGGAGTCGTCCAGATACAAACTCCAAGGCTGAGACCCTCCTCTGCAAGCTCTCATGCGAGAGGAGCAGATCAGTAGTGGCCATGCTGACCCCCGTCATGTGGGCATGGAGGGACCCCATGGCGCCGTCAGTGGCGCTCATGCGTCCGATCAGGGCGGTCAGCTGGTTCCTGAGGAGTGTCACCTCAGGAGAGGTAGGTAACTGGCAGACATCATCATCCAGCTCCCCTAAGTCAGTCTCGATGCGCCTCAAACGAGCCACTAGTAATGGTATAGTGTCGGATATGGGCTCGTGAGTAAAGGGCGAGATGCCTAAGGGTACATGGCGGGAGGGGTTAGGGAGTGAGGATTCCCCACGAGCATAACAGCTCGGGAACTCCTAGATCATACGCCAGTGCTGAACCTGGCCCGGAATCCACACTAAGTGGGGCAACTGAAATACATAACGCCTCTTGGGCGCAGGCTCATCAGGGGTGCGTCGAACCTCCCGAGTCCGGCCTGGCCCGTCCTGGGGTGAATCCCCGTCTGCCGCCACCAGGTGTGGTGACATAGGTCTTCACAGACCGATCTCGGCCTGCGAAGGGGTCGATGGAGCTGGAAGCATCCATAGTGGCCGCACCGCCAGCAGTGGCGGTGGGAGCATGGTGGTCTGGGGAATCATCAGAGGTCCTACGCCTAATAGGACTCAGAAAACCTGAGGGAATGGGTATCTGGCGAAGGACACCTACAGTGGCGCCCTTAGTCTCAGGGCTGGAGGGGATGTAATCCTCCGGGGAGGGAGTGTAATCCTGTGGGGTAGGGTCTTCCGGTGATGGTGTGTACTCCACGCTAGGCTCCTCATCGGAATCGGCAACGGAAATGACTTCCCTGGAAGCCATCTCTGCGAAAATATTCCAACAGGAACAGTGGTCAGTAACATCATGATAGTATAGAACTAAAGCAAGGAAGTAAAGCATAGGTAACATATAAGCTAGCATAAGTAAACACATTGGAGATGAGGTCTTGCATGCAAATGGTAGCTTCGGAGTGGGTTATAGTCCAGGTTTGGTTTTCGTTTTGTTTTGTTTGTTTATCTTGGTTCGCTATAACCACGGCTCTGATACCAATCTGTCACACCCCAGCCAACGGTTTCGGGTGTGAATGAGAATGAAATCATAGTTGAGGATACATAGAACAAATTCTAATAAATTAAAACTTCATAAAACATTACTTCATTTTATTGCAGCGGAAAAGATAGTGGAAACGATAATGCCTTACAATTTGAAAACATAAAGTCTTAAACTAATATTAAAAGCATGAAACGGTTTATTTGGATAGTCAGTACTATGACTCCGAAAGCAGGTCCGATAGCATATATAAGCCCCATTTGCATGTCTTCAGGAAGTAGCATCAATTACCTAAGAAATCATGAATTTAAAAGGGTCAACATAAAGTTGGTGAGGTTCACAGGTTTAGGATTTATCAATTAAACATTTGTAAATCAGTTTTCGGTATACTTAAATATTACAAGGGTTTATCGTTGTGGATGTATGAGCTCACCTGAACCTTGATTTCAAATACTAACGGTTTACCCACCCAGCATCTCTTGCCCAGAGATGTTAAACAGAGCGGAATAACTGACGTGTACCCCAGACAATCCGGAGTCAGAACTGGAGCTACCAGTTAGGGTAGGGTTGTCAACCCAAATAGATCTATTCATGACTAGCTATCGTTTCGTACAGAACTAATTGAAATCAATTAATGGTGGGATACGGTTGTACAAGCGTTTATAACGATAATGTACCAAATTGGGCAAGCAGTAAGAGAACAAGTAGTCATACGGCTAACAGATAAACCATAATATTAAGTAAAAAGCATTTATCAGATTTCATGATTTCTCCCCCAAAGTATAAAACGATTAAAAGGAAAAGGGGTCGTGAAACTCACAGATTTAGCAGATAAGCTGTAAAAAGCAGCGAAGGAACGATAGCGCGTAACGTCCTAGATAATTTAATTAAACATATGCATAAGGTCAATGATCATTTGAGTAACATAAGTCACCCAAGTGATACCGGTCAAGTCTTGACGTTTTAATCCGTTTGTAATTTTGAAAACCCGTTAACTTTTACTTATTAACCAAATACGTTTGGTGATGATTTATATTTATGTTAAATAAATATAACCAAGGAATAATCATTTTTAATAAGTCAACCAAGTCTTGAATATTGAGTTTAAAATAATAATGTTTATTATTATTTCATAAGTTTGTATAATTATATTTAATTAAATAATTACGTGTTTGATTTGTTAATCTTGTAAGTTATAATTATATTTAAATAATTATGATTAACAGCATTTTGGTGAATGGAACATAGTTTATATCTTTTTGCAAATAATTATTTGTCAAGAATAATTATTAAATGTTCGATGAAAGATATATTCTAAGTTATAACATTTAATCATTTATTTTTCGAAATCGCTTAAATATTTCTTTGGCATGAAATATTTATTTCTTCCTTAAACAATTTCAAAACATTGTAACGACGCTTGGATTTATATACGTTGTCTTTATAAAGATTTGATTTTATTCAAAATCTTTAACGAACGTAATTCCATTTTGTGGTTACTTTGATTTTATCAAAATAGCATTAAAAAGCCATATAAGTATTTAAAGTCAATAGCTTGTTTTTTATTTATTTTTATAAAAATCCTTTTATAAAAATATTTATTCCCACATGTGATTTTTTATAGAAAAATGTCTATTTATAGCAAAAGTCTTAGAAAGGTTAAAACTTGTAATAAATCCAAGTATTTATGTCAAATTAATCATTTGACATAAATATTATTCTTACTAAATCTAGAAGGAATTTAATGTGTTCTTTTTGTCAAATATTTATAACACATTAAATATGTTATTTTTCCCAATTAAGTAACATTGTTTTTGTTCCATTCCATATGTTTTAACCATTTATGTCATAAGTTACATATGTAACTTTGTTTAAATCATTACATCTTGTTTAGGAGATTCATTTGATTAACATAAATCTTAACATGTGTTATGTCCATTTATTAACATATATGATTTGTATTTAAATCAACTAACACTTTGTGTTAGGACTTTATTAAATAAACAAACTATCAACTAACATTTTCATGTTAGGACATTAAATAATAAACTATCAACTAACATTTTCATGTTAGGACATAAAATAAATAAACAATCAACTAACACATTGGTAATAACAATCAACTAACACATTTGTGTTAGGACTTTAAATAATAAACATGTATAGGTTGTGAGTTAGCATTTATGTTTCATTTTATATGAAGAGGCTTGGAGGTTTGTTTGAAATCAACTAACTTATGAAACCAAGGTTTCATAAACAAGATTCATGGTGCACACCATATTACTTTCCTTGGATTTCATAAGTGTGATTCACCACACTTGTTGGCTATCTTTAAGCATTTAAAATGCACCATCAAAGTGTTTGATCTTGGAAGAAAGGAGATTAAGAAGAGAGTTTTTGTTAGTTAATTAAACAAACACAAGCATTCTTGATCATTTGGTTTAGTTGTCAAGACTTGGTGGTTTCCTTGAGGGTGATTAAGCATGTAAAATATAGGAGAAATGGGTTTAGAACACTCACAATGAGTGGATGAGAAAAACCGAGAAAGGGAGGAGGAGCGGCGGTCCGGCACGGCAGAGGACGGCGGCGACGGTGGCCGGTCGGTGGTCCGGCGGTGGGGCTGTGGTGTTCTCGGCCGAAAGAGGGGAGGAGAGGGGAGAGAGTGGGTGTGTTGGTTTGTTGGGTGCAAGGGAATAAGGTGGGGTTTGGTCTCCTACTTATACCCCAATTAAGGCTTATTAACCCTTAGGTAATTATGTGTTGTCAATTTCTAATTTACCCAACAATTCTTGGGTAGGAGGTTTAGTTTACTATAAATTTTATAAAGGTTTGGAAGCTTTTATACAATATGGAGGGGTTAGAAAAAATCATAATTTTTATAAATGTGATTCATGTATATTTAATCTAGTAATGTGGTAAGTTTTAAATAATTATTTGGGTCAAAAGTTTATAAAATTTTAAGTGGGTTAATCTTTATAAAATATTAGAGGGTTACATTTTATAAAACTTGTGGGCTAAAACATTTAAATAAATTGTTTTATAATTGGGCCGAAGCCCAATCGAAATGGAAAGGGAAATCGGGCTGAAGCCCAATTGATTTCGACAAGGGGAATGGGCCGAGGCCCATTTAAATCGGGTGAATGGTCGGATCGGGCCGGGTTTCGGAGTCGGGCCGCGAGGGGAGGGGAAACCGGGTTGGGTCGGTTTGTCGAGTGGGCCGAGAGAGAAAAGAGAACCAGCTTTGGGCCGGGTTCGGCCCAATACGTTTCGGACCTCGGGTCGGGTTTCTGATTTGGTCCGAACACTCAGTGGGTCGAGGTGAACTTCCGGGTAAATTTTTGGGTTTATCCGAGTTGTCTTAGGCTTATTGGGCTTCACTGGGCCCAATAGGTGAAACGGGTTACTCGTTTGGCCAAGTCTTGACAACATAATGTTTTTGATTACATCCTAATTCCAAAAATGTTTTTAGCAGTTTATGTTAGTTTGACAAAATATAAAAAGTTCCATTTTTATATTCAATTTCTTATTATTAAAACTCCACATTTAACAATATGAAACTTCTGTATTTTCACGGGCATACAAACGCGGAATTTAAATTAGTGATTCATTTAACTAAACACAGTTAATCATGCGTTTTAAAACAGTAATTCACATAATTATCTCTTAATAAAAGTCAACAAAAGTCAACGGAGAGAGGATTTGACCTGATTTTGGACCGGGTGTCACACTGATTGTAAGCATAGCACTACTCTCAATTTGTCTTCTGGTCCGCACTTCATCATCTAAATCACCAATAATGTTATCTTGTGGATGATAAGTGTTTATCTGGAGTGTCTGAGGAGTCAGAACAACGAATTTTTTCAGCCAAATTTGGTACATGATCTTCCTCCACCACAACATTTTCATTTGAAGTGGATTCAGTTTGTGGAACGATTTTAACACCATCAACCTCAACCACACCAGTAGTGCTTGTAGTAGGTACAACTTGTGGGACAGGAATATCAACCGAATCTGAATTGGCTTCATGAAACTCGTGTTCATCATCAGAAGACATATCATCAGCTTTAGTTGTGGAATCATTTGTGGTTTCGGTCGAATAATCATCAGCAACAGGCACATTTGGAGCAGTTGGAGACGAAATATTCGTAACCGGAATATCATCTTGTAGATTAATGTATAGATTTGTAAGATGATCATCGGTTTCATCAAATCTTGACTCAACTGAATCAAATATATGCTTGTAATCGAACATCCAATCTGGACCGACACCTTTGGGTTGTAAAGTGTATGATTGAAAATCAACATGTAAGTATTCATCCACTACACCGGTCTTTTTGTTAAACACATGTTTTTTTTCGAGTAGTCAAAAAATAAACCTTCAAACACTTTGTCGTCGAATTTACCAGCAGACCTTAAAACTGTGCAGGGACACCCAAACGGTTCCAGATGTTTGAGATTCGGCGTACGATTCTTTAGAAGCTCATAGCAGGTTTTACCAATCCGTTTCACAATTAGAACCCTATTCAGCACATAACATGCCGTATTGACTGCTTCCGTCTAGAAGTTCATTGGAATTCGAGCATCAGCCAACATGGTTCTTTCTGTCTCAATTATCATTCTGTTCTTCCGTTTCGCAACACCATTTTGCTGAGGCGTGTATGGTGTCCTGAATTCATGTACAATCACCTTCTCCAAAGAAAACATTTTCATTGCGAGATTCTTAAACTCTGTTCCGTCGTCGCTTCGAATTCTTCTAACTTTCAACTTGTAATAAGACTCCAGAGTATTTATCAAGTTGATCAGAATTCGTGATGTTTCATCTTTCATCACAAGAAAATCCACCCAAAAGAAACAAGAATATTCATCAGTAACGACCAAACAGTACCAATGCCCGGAAATGCTTTGTTTGTTCACAGGATCAAACAAGTCCATATGAAGCAATTCCAATGGACTGAGTCTCTCTCAGAAGCTTTCATCAAGAAGCATTGACCTACCACATTTGCCTTTGCTGAATTCATATCCAAAACATAAAGATTGGATAGACGTGGTGCTCGCATAGCAATACAATCTTCAGGAATCTCACAACCAGGCTTCAAGATCAAGCATTCACTCCCTATGAAAGATGTTGTGTATTGCTTATCACATATCTGGGACACACTCAGCAGGTTATATTCTAATTCTTGAACATATTCCACTCGGTCAGATGTGATTGCACTATTACTTAGTTTGCTAATTCCCATTATCTTTCCTCCTTTATTACTTAAGAATGTACCATTTCCTCTGTTGAATGGTTTAACATCATGAAGCAGAGAAATGTCACCGGTCATGTGCCTGGAGGCTCTGCTATCAACAACCCATATATTATTCACGGACTGTCGCGAGGCTCCTTGCACACATCAGAGAAACTTAGTTAGATCGGGAAGAACCCAAGCTTGAAGCTTTGGGTAGTCTGTCATCTTCAACAAAATCTTGGCCTGCGGTGGAAGCACCCTTAGGTTTCCACTTTTCATTTTGCTGTTTTGATGACCCGTTAGATGTTTTCAATATAGATTGGTTTACCATCAAATGTCTTATCATGTTTTTCAGATTTAAAACTTGACACAGACGGTTTCAGATAATTATGAATGAATCCTTTAGGATCAACAAATTTCACATGTTTCTTAGAATCAGCAGATGCAGGTTATTCTGAAAAGTAGCCATCTGATACATTACTAGACACTTCAGACTTTCCTTTCTTCAAAGGACAACTTTTAGAAGTATGACCTCGTTTTTTGCATTTAAAATAACTATGACGATTGGTAAGGACTTCCTCAACCGTGTCGTCATCCTGAATGATTTCGATTACAGGTTTTGGTTTCTTAGATTTTAAATTTTTCTTTTGAGACCGAGAAACCTAATGATTACTAAAGTCATCCTAAAAGCCAGAATCAAAACCATTATCATTTTCAGGACAAAAATCATCATAAAAATAATCATTTTGTGAATAAAAACGATCATGTCCGTTGTGATAACCACTTCTCCAATCACAATACCCGGATAGACCAGAACCCCATCTCGATCCATTCCCAAACTAACGTGGCCCCCTGCCGTACATCGGCAGATTCGGTCCATATCCAAACTCATCATAAAAGGCATCATCGTGAAATTGTGTTCTTTAAAAAGATCTTTCAGGATTTATGAAATTTGGTTTAGCATTCTCATGAAAAATTGGTTTGACATTTTTCGGTGATGGAGAAACAAATGGCTTTCTTAACATGTTGTTGCATAGATTTAGCAACAAAGTCAGAATGATTAGATCCCGATTGATCAGATCCACGTGAGCCTTTTGGAATTATTATTTTTCCATTCCTCCCCCTAAAAGGCACACTTGGGGCATCGGGATCATATTTTGGACCATACCCTCCCCAAAAAACCTTATCTATCAAGTCAGGGTTAACCATCTTCAATGGAAATTCTGAATCATAATACATCTTATCAGATCCCTTTAACCGGTAAGTGGTCCATTTAACATTTGTATCAAACTTCTTTGCTTGAGTTAGATCAATTATTTTTCCTTTTTCATGAATCGGTGTTTTAGAGGTTGAACCTTTTTCAAAAACTTTTGGTTCTGATTTTACAGGATCAGGTTCGTATCCAATTCCACCATTTTTGGGTTTCTTGCCCTCAACTGATTTTGATCTAGCAATCTTTTTCTGCTCATACTCACTGAGTTTTGTGAGTTCAGATTTAATTTCACCAAATTTGTATTTTGAAATGAGTTCATCCTGAGTGTTGTTTGAAACGTTTTTGGACACCTCAGGTTCGGGATCAGAAAAATTGTAAAACAATTCATGAACTTCCGAATCTAGAGCAGATTTCCCACTTTGATTGCTTGTCAGTTGTTTTAGAATGTGATTGAACATACACTTCCTTTTTGTAAGAAGTGTAATCACATTTCTCATCAGTTTAGACAGAAGATGGGCTATTGGTTAGAACCACGGGAGCGGGAACCTGGTTCAGTTTTTCAGACACATTACCCTTATCATTTTTGTATAGAAAATTTGTAAATGACAATGGTATTTTAAAGTGTCAATTTTGTTGGTTAATTCAAGATTTCAATCTTCAAATCAGAAACAATTTTTTATTATTATTAACTAGGTCCTTTTATGCTGAAACGAGCATTTATGATTGCTTATTTAATTCATATTTCTGAATACGCAATTGCTCGTGTAAGGAAATCAATTCTTTTGTAGTTTCCTCCCATCTGGTCTTATAGATTTCCATGTCTGCTCTGGTCACAGACAATTGATCAAAGAATTTGGTTTCCCATCTAAGAGATCACTCTTAGACTTAGCAAACAAATTACATGTATCACATTGAAAAGAGGAAGAAGATACCTTCGGAGTATCTGCCATTAATGCAACAACCGATTCCTTGAGATTATTTCTTTTCAAAGATCCATTTTCCAATTTGAGAGCGTTGTTCTCATCAGCAAATTTTCACATCTCCTCTTGCAATGCGATTATCTTGTCACTTGCTTCCAAATCATTCTTGTGGGTCTTTTCATACATTATACTATAAAGGATAACTTTTGAAATAAGGCTTCAAAGTCATTTGCTACTGCCTGAGCCTCGGATTTAGCAACTTCACAATCTTTCATAAGAGCTTCATTTTCTTTCATCAAGACTTCCAGCTCCTTCTTTAGTAATAAAGCTTCATCGGAATCAATAAAATCAGAAATTGTATTTTCCATAAAAGAAAATTTATCTTCCAGCAATGTTTGAAATACTTCAACCGATTCTGTGCAATCATTTGCTTCATCACCTTCAAAAGTTGATTCAATCATTGTATCATCTTCTTGCACATGTGTCACAATCAAAGCAGAAGAATCATTAAACTAATTACCCTAATTGTAACTCTTATCTTCTTGAGATACTAAAGCTTTTGTGGGATCAGTTTTAGGGTTTAAAGTACTTCCTGAATTTGATGTGTTGTATTTAGAATTGTTATTTGACGATTCAGCTTTTGGAGTACTTCTAGTATCCCTGCTTCTTTGGCTGTGAGTTTTCCCTCGTGAAGTGACCAAAGTTGGAGCAATTATAACATCTAACCTTTGATTTTATCAAAACCAATGCGTCCTCCAGAATTCAAATCTTTCCTTCTGGTCGTCTTCAAGAATCTTTTCACTCTTCTATCCAACATTGCAAACTACCAGTTGATATCCATCAACTCTAGATCATCCGGATCCACTTGATCATAATCTTCTTCTGTTAGCTCAGCGTTGCTAACTTTTCCAGTGATGACTCCGTAGTATGATGATACTAGAGCGGAGATAAGTGCCATGTAATCATCGGTAGTATTAACGGACAAGGCAAGTTTACTTGCATTCATGGTATTGCTAGCAGGAATTGAAACAGGACACCCTGTTGGTTCATAACTTGATTCATAACTTTCAGAAGTAGACATATTTCCAGCATTTGACACATTTCCAGCGACAAATGTCGTTGTTGTTGCAGAACTAGCTTGTTTCCCAGATTTTCTCGATATTGTTGCAGGATTTGAACCATAATACACATCTGGATTTTGAACTTCAGCAGGAGTGATGTTCACATTTTTGATCTCAAGATCCTTCAAGAAAGTTAATGTTGAATATTCCTTGTCATTTGTGAGTAGGGGTGTGGAAAATACTCGAACCCGGTTAACCCGACCCTACCCGAACCCTAATAAGTTGAATAGGATCGGGTCTAATAGGGTACAAAACGGTTAATCCGGTTAAACGGGTTAACCCGAGTACCCGACTAACCCGAAAAGTTGTTGGGGTCGGGTCTCGGGTTACATTTTTTTTCTAAAAATCGAGTTGCGGGTTAACCCGAATAATAATAAGGTTATAGTAGGTTTAATTTATAAATAAGGTTAAGTTAGGACCAATATTTGAAATATTTAATGCTACATCAACTAAGTCTGTTAAAAAACATATACCTGCAATTCGGAAGACAATTCTCCCTTTCAAAGTTCAAACCATGCGCATATTCACGTGAGTAGTGAATAATGCCTATATAAGTTTTCTAACTTGTTTAGTTTTAGTCGTTCAATCACTAAAACAATACTATAATCATGAAGGGCATTTTTTTCTTCAATACAGTAATCATATATTCTTATGTAATTAAATCATAATCATTTATACAATAATAAACAAAAAATAATGTCTACTTAATTACAATAAAAAGTAAAATCTCTAAACTCTTCATGATTATTATGAGATATATTTCACGATTCAATTGATTATCTTGTATGTTTAATGCATTTTTGATAATCGCTAACAAAAATATACAATTGCAATGCAGTTATTAATATTAATAAATCTATTATTGTAATAATCTAATTTGTTGCGCACTTGTTAATTGATGTACACCTACTTTCTTTACATACCTACATATCACCTCTTGTATTCTTTTACTTTATTTTTAAAACCCAACTAGCCCGACCCTACTAACCCGAAACCCGACTAACCCGAACCCTACTAACCCGAACTCTAATAGGGTCGGGTTGCGGGTAGAATATATTTTTTTTTTAAAAAACTGACTAAACTGACCCTAATAACCCGAAACCCGTACGGGTTAAGCCGATTAACACCTCTATTTGTGAGCATTAACACATAAGGTTCCCATTTCCGTGGTAGTGATTCGAACAATTTTTCTTTTAAGTCTTCGTCTTCCTTCTTAATGTCCACATTATTCATTTCCGATTGAAGATGACAAAATCTTCAAATCAATTCTGGAACACCCTCACCATCAAAATGTTTGAAATTATCGAATTCCTTTGGCAAAACCTTCTTCTTGCTCTTTTTATTTTGATCATTCCTTCGCATCTTTCCTTTAGAACATTCCACAAAGCATGTGAGTGTTTACATGTTTTATATTGATGCAACAATTCATTTGGCAAAGCTTGAGTAAGTGCTCCATAAGCCTTTTGTTCACGTACATAATAAGCTTTTTGAGTAAGGTTCAGATTCCTTTGCATAATTGGAACATTATTGTTGTCGACCGGACATACAAGAGGAGTATCATTGCAATCCCAAGATCACAATCCGTAGTACCGACATACGCTTCGAACCTCTTTTTCTAGTTATGATAATCTTCGAGCTTGAATAGTTTAGGAACCTTTTGGCTTGTTCATATTTCATTGTCGTAGTTCAGAAGTGTTTGCATCTGTGATTGAATCGTTACAAAAGCTTGTAATTCCGACATTTTGAAAATTTTCAAATTCTGATCTATCCGAACTCAAAACGAACTGAAATGTGCTTGTCCGAACTATGCCGAACCGGAGACGAACTCAAAAGTCAAACGAACTTTAAATGAACTGAGAACGAATTGTAGACTTCTAAACCTCAACCGAACTGTATCCGAACTGATGGTTATCCATACTCGAATGAAGTGAACAATATCCGAACCCTATCCGAACTCTCTGCGAACTCAGACGAACTCTATTCGAACCAAAATTCATAACTGAACAGGATACGAACCAATACACGAACTCAAACAAACTCGTAGTTCGGAGCAGTTATTCAGCCGAACCGACACTTCGGATGACGGTTATCACACAGCCTCACGAACTCAGAAAAAATGTACGTTTTGCACACCGAAATGATCAACCGAACCAGGAGGACTCGAAAATGAACACTTTGATGTGTAAAATACTCAGAACTGATCGGAATATCGAAAATGAAAGTTTTTTAGATGAAAAAGTAGAAGAAAACTTTGAAAACGCTTCGTTTTTCAACAAGAATGACTCGTATCGAGCTGAGCAATCAACCTAATGCTCTGATACCACTTGAAAGTGAGAGGGAGGCGGATCGTGCACAACTCAAGCCATTTAACAAACGAAAGAATGAACAACGATGTAAATAGAGCTCATCTTTCATTCAACAACCAAAACAGGTTACAAAAGACTCAGAGCTATACACCTCAAGATACACACACTTAAGGAAAATGTAACAACATTCTAACACTAAACAACTATATATAGAAACCTGATCACCCGAACTAAACTCTGTCCGAACAGGAAGTTCTGGTGCCAGTTCGTCTAGGTTCGGGTGGGGTTCGGCTGGTTAGGTTGAATCTTGAACTTTTCTTTTAAATTATTCTTTTGATCCAGCATCTTGTCATTTTCATGTATCAACACAATCTTTGAAAGCCACTGATAGGTAAGGTTTTCAACCGTTGAAATGCAATTCACATGTCAAACTAGTTTTAATTCAAAATAGGATCTTGCACATGGTTGAACAACTTGCACCGGTTGAACAGCTTGATCATGTTGAACTACTTGACCCGGTAGAAGAAGGCCATGCGGGTGAACAAGTTGATCCGGTTGAACAAATTGATCCGGAGGAACAAGGCCATGCGGGTGAACAAGTTGATCCAGTTGAACAACTTGATCCGGAGGAACAAGGCCATGAGGGTGAACAAGTTGATTCGGAAGTTGAAGGCCATCCTAGTGAAAAAGTTTATCAGATTGAGCAATGTCTTCCGGGTGAACAAGTTGATCCGGAAGTACCAAGAGCTCTGTTGTTGCTTAAGGGCGTTGAATAAAAAAATCTCCACTTGATGCAGTTTGATCTGGAAGTACAAGTGCCAGTTACTATTCCATCAGATGCACTTTGGGAATCAGTAGAAACGAGGAGATCAATAAACTGTAGAAGGATAAACACTGGGATTAACTGGAATTGGATTAAATAGCCAATCATCATTCTCATCACTCCTGTACTTCAATTTGAAGCACCTCAAACTCTTCAGTTATTTGAAGGCCATCATGAGGAACAAGTTGATCTAGAAGTAGAGAAGCTTTTTGAGAAGTTGCCTGAAGAAGGAACTTCTGATGTTAAAAATGTTAAGAAGAAGGTTGTTGAAGAAAGAACAGTTGTTCAAGCTCCCAAACCTACCGATATTGAGAAGTACTTGAAGGAAAAAGAACTTGAAGGTGTAAAAATAGAGGAAGGTTATTGGATTCCTTATGGTCCAAACATGTCCTGTGCCAAAGAGCCAAGTGAGTTGGTCCCAGTTCCTTTTGTTGAAGACAAGGAAACTGTTTGGGACATGCTGAAGATGTATAAGCCAGTTGAGGGGCAGCTGATGAGAAGAAAATATCCTAAAAGAATTCAAAAATACTTCTTAAGTTCAGTTGTGCACCAACTCTACCCTATTGGCCCGGATGGATGTCTTCTATATGGTTTAAAAGGTAAAGCTCTCATGCTTGGCTACCAATTAGTAGATGAAGCATTGAACATGAAATATGCTCCAGCTTCACTAGATGTTGCATCCAAGGATGTAATTGGTTGTTCTAGAACTATCCTGATCTCCAAAATTGACAAGTATGGAGAATATCCAGATGGTAAGACACAGGTAGATGAACACTTTAGCGTTGAAGTTAGGAAAAGGAGAAAAGAAGATTGCGATATAGCAGGTGGATTCTTAGGCATGTATCTTGACAGAATTGCTCCACTTGCTGAAGATAAGGAAGTTTTAGCAACTGCACTCTTAGGAAACGATATTAGCAGAGTCATTCCACTAGTTGAGAGATCTATTGAAGATAATGAAGCCATAAGGAGAGTGCTTGAGAAGGATGCTATGATGGATGCAGAGAGGAGAGCTAAGGAAGAACATGATGGTCTTGTTTATGCATTAAAACTTAATGCTGAAATGAGAAAGTATGAGGATAACTAGGTTATGTTGGACACGATTACAGAGATAAGAAGGAGATCAATTGAATAAGAAATGGTTAAACTCAATGAAGCTGGTTCTGAGAAGCTAGAAAGCTCAGAAGGGATCCTGAATAGAAACTAAAGGCTGATCAGGAGGCGAATAAGCCGAAGACTGGGCATGCACTCATTACAGAAATGAAGGATGCAATATTAGACCATGGTTGGCTAACACAAGAAGTGTTAAGAAATGCGTCTGACAACACTGTATTAGACCACATGGATCTCTTATTGAAGGATACGAGTGAGTTAAAATTGGAACACGATATAGATGAGTTGAGTCATCAAGTTGACACAAATATGGTAGAAAAAAGATTACAACTGCAAAGTGCTCCCTTAAGCAATGAAGATCAACTAAAGGCTCTTAGATGGTATACTTCACTAAACATTTAAATAAATATTCCAAGAGCATTAATTGCACTTCTCTTCCCAAACTAAGATTGATGTATGATGATGTTAAGAACAAGATGGTTAGAGATTCAAAACAACAAGGATTGCCAAAGCCACCTGGTGCATTTGATCTCTACAAAGATACAAATTCCCTTTTCTCTTAAACCTCATAATCTTATAGACTCACTTCTTAATTCCACTACCCCTAGCTAAACCAAAAGGAAAAACCCTCCAAGAGCCACAAGAGCTAAGCCTCTACCAGTAAAGAAGCCTAAATTGACAAAACCTTTAAAACCCTTACATCCAAAGTTCAGAGGAGACAACTTCACTCGCATTCTTCCTAGGGAACCAAAAAAGCCTAATACTTTACAAACTCCTATTCTTCCTGGTGAACCAGAAAAATCACCACCACAATTAGAATCTACCATAGTGAATCAGATGAAGAAAACAGAAGAAAGGTGATCAGTTGGGAGTATATTGAAGAGAGTGAAAAGTATCAAATTGTCACTAGTGAAAACAAGAAGAAAGTTAGAAACATCAATGATACTCTACAAGGGTTTTTTGAAAGTGAGCTACGGGATATGGTGAGGATTGGTGAAAGCAGAGAAATACTGACTTATAGGGAGAATATTCTCCATCACAAGGCCAAATTTCGGGTACAAGGTGAGAAAGCTGCTGATGCTTCTCCTGTTGGTACTACCAAGAAAACAAAAACATCAATTACAACTTGGGAATACAATCTAGATGAGGAATTGTAATATATGTACCAAAGAGATGGATCCCACTTGACACATAAAGAAATGCTAGAGCATATTCCTATGCTATGGAGTGTCTCGTGTATTGTATCTAAGTGAGCGTGTCATTGTGTGAGTCCTAGGGTCAACATACCATGGTCCGTATCATGTGGTCCGCCGTACAATTGGTACGCCCGTACCTACCGTATGCCAGTTGGTACGCTGGCCTATATGTGATTACTATAAATACCATGTGCTAGAATGATAGCTCAGAACTTTTTTCATTTTGAGTCATTGCTACTTGGTACACTGGCCTATATGTGATTACTATAAATACTGTTTGTTAGAATGATAGATCAGAACTTCTGTCATTTTGAGTCATTTCTGTGTGTGTGTTCTAGAGAGAGAAACCAGAGAGTTCTTCTTGTAATCTTCAAGTGATGAATAAGAAAACTCTTATTTACTTCTCGTGTTCAGTAGATTGATCAATGCATGCAGTAGTAAGATCGTTTCACGTACTTACAAGTGGTATCAGAGCAATCCAGGTTGCTCTACTGCTGTGTTATTGAGCAAATTTGGATTTTTAGTGAGAGAAAGTGGGTTTCTTCTCATTTTTCATCAAATTTTCTCCATTCCGAGTGTTTCTGGTGCTAAACTTGATTTCTAAACATTCCTAGTGTGTTTTCGCAACTTACTGTTACAAATTCTAGCTCAAAACAGTCAAATTCTGAAAAACCAATCGAAAATGTCGTGGTACACCGGATGAACACTTTGGTACGCCGTTTGGTACGCAAGGCAATCATCATCTGAAAATTGGTACGCTGATCGGTATGCTACTTGGTACGCAAGGTAATCTTCAACCGTTGTACATGACGGTTACTGATTGGTATGCTGACGATTACATCGTACCAAGGTGGTACGCTGAGTTCACTGGTACGTTGATTATTCTGGTCCGGTTGTTGATACGTTGAAGGTCTGGTATGTTGTTGGTCCGCTGAAGGTCATTGGTACGCTGGCAGAAAAGTTGTGTTCACTAAAACTGACGTAACTTGAGAACCGTTAAGAGTTACGGAACCCAATACCAGCCAAAACGACCGTCTCGGAGAGATCTACACTTTTACTCGCCTAACGGCCAGTACCCTCCATTTTGGTACCCAAAATCCATTTTTAAGACCCTCGTTTTTGAGTTTTAAGTTTTAAAGGTATCATATTTCAGAAAAGATATCTGATTTTTAAGCGTTCACTGCTATGCAAAGTTCAATGCAAACCATGCTCAACTTTGATAACGAAATTGGAACAAGCCAGAAAGTTCCCAAGCTATTAGAATTGGAAGATTATCACAATTGGAAACGAAGATTTTCTGCTTACATCAACACAAATGATATCGATTTATAGATTCCAATTCGCAAGCTTTACATGCATCCAACTGATGATGGAGATTTTAAACAAATTCAAAATTTTGATGCGGCTGAAAGAAAAAGCTATGAGCTTCATTAAAAAGCTTTTGGTTATCTAACAATGGCTTTGCCTACTGAATTGTTGCATCAGTTTAGTACTTGCAAAAAGTCAAAACAGTTATGGGATGCATTATCTGCAAGATGCAAAAGCAATGATCAATACAAGAAGAGTAGACGAAAAGTGCTGAACAAAGAATCTGAAAATTTTCAATACTATGATAAAGAAAATATTCCTGCGCTTGTATCCATATTTTCACATCTAATTAGTGAAATGAAAGTGGTGAACACTGAAAAGACTAAGGAGTAATTGAAAGAGAAACTGATGGAAGCTTTACCAGAAAAGTGGGAGAATTATGTTCTACTGCTTACTCATGATAAGGAATACTCAACATTGTCATTTCATGCTAGAGAAATGGAAATGATGATGTCAAACAAATCAACTTCTCAACATAAAACCCTGAGTTATAGCATGGTCAAAATTCATGCAAGTCTTAATGCAAAATCTAAATCATTTGGCTTTGATTCATCAAATCCACCTCAAACAGCATGTGCTGCTAGTCATGGTTCAGGAAATTCTGAGAATTCATCAAGAGGGTGTAACTTCACTATTCCAAATCATTCAAGTCAATCGTCATTTTCTGCAAAAAAAAAACACCTGATGAACATTTGGCATTGATTTCAGCTTTATTATCTTCATACTATGGATTGCTGAAAGGTGGTTTGCCAACATGTAATCTGATTGAAGAAGACTTTGATCAGATAGATCCAGATAACCTTGAGCAAATGGATATCAATTAGCAACTTGCCATGTTAGCCCAAAGAGCTATAAGATTTAGGAAGAAAACTGGTTTCAAAAGTTAAAATCCGGATGGTAAAGTTGGGTTAGATTAATCGAAGGTGAAATGTTTCAAATGTTTTAACTTTGGACATTTTGCTCATGAATGTTCACAATTAAATGCATCTTCATCAAAGTCTCCAACAACCTTGGTTTCTCAAGTCGATAAACAATATAATTGCGGAAAAACTTCTGATGATTCACATCCAATTGCTTTAATTGCTATGACTTCTAAGTCAAAAGCAAAAACATCGAATGAAGGTTATGATTTGTCTGCCGACTTTCCCGATGAGTCTGCATTTTTTGTCGAATCTGAGTTTGTTGCTCAAATTGTACATAGTGATGACGAAGTAGAAGTAACTGATTCTGAATCTAAAATAAGTGGTTCTGGAAATAGTGGCTATGAATCTGTCTGTGAGTTTTTTCTCGGAAAGATAAAAAGATTCAAGGATTGATAAAGGAGAATGAGGTGTTGGTTGATGAAAATAAAAAGAAGATAGAAGAACTGACAGGTAATCAGACGAAGTTGGAAGATTTAATTCAAGAACTTTCATCTCAAAAAGAAAAGTTGTCAGAGTTTTAGGCAAAGGTAGTTGAAAAAGAGTTGAAATTTCAAGGTCTTGAAAAGGATTTTGAACAGAAATTTACAAAATTATTTGAAGAAAATGTTGAATTATCTAAGGAAGTTGAAAAATGGAAGGCAGAAGCTGAGGATGCGGCAAATGATTTTAATAATTTGTTTGAAAAGTCCAAGACCAAGCTTGACTTACTTACCAAGGCTTTTGATGATTCGGTTGCTAAATTTGAGGCATATCAGGTTGATATGGAAAAGTTATTGGATGAGAAGAGGGAGTTGGTTAGAGTGAACAAGCTGCAAAATGCAAATTTGGATATTCAGAAAAGAAACGAGGATAAGCTGAAGAAGGAATTGTTTGCTGGGCTAGATGAGTTGAGATTGCAAAAGTATGAAACTCATAAATTGGAGAACAAGTTGATTGCAATGGAAAAAGAATTGGCTGAAGCTCATTAACGAATTTCTGATTTAAGATTAAAGTCATTGATTCAAAATGTCTTTTGAACAATGTTACTAATTCACAATCTTTTACAAGTTTCTTGGCTAAGGATGAGAATTTTGAGAAGATGTTCAACAAAACAGTGTCACCACCGGGTAGTCTCAAAGAAGGAGTTCATGATTTGAAAGACAAGGTCAAGACTGGTGATTATTCTGACTTTATTGCTTCCAACACTGTTGAAGAAAAGAAAGAAAAGACATGTAAGAGTGCTAAAAATTCTAAAGCTCAAAAGGTTGTGTCTAGATCTTCATCTGATGACAAAGAGAAATCTGCAAGTTCCCTAATTGTCATTGCTGAAACAATTGTTTATGCTCCAAAAGATATCACCAAGATCAAAGCAGAGTTCTCTCGTCTTGCCAAGAACGGACATAAATCATCTGGTTTGGAAGAGAAGGTTTCAGGAAAACATTCAGGTCTCGGTTTTAAGAAGACAAGTCCTGATATTGGTACTTCTCAGATTCAAAAGCAATAGCAGTTGAAAAATGTTAATTTCAAAATTTTGAATAAAGAGGTTTTCAAAGCTGGCAAAGTTCCACCGGAGAGGTTTTACAAACTCAAAGGTTCAGATCAAATATTCTCTGATAAAGAGTTTCCACTTCACTGTGTAGATTCTCAGAAAATAGCTGAGGTCTTTATCAAATCTGATGGTGTTCCAAAAACCAAGAAGAAACAAACTGCTAAATTTTCTTCTGGAGGTTCAAATTCTACTCCAAAAAGCCCAACATCTAAAAGGGTTCATGATCATCGATATCATGTATTTGATTCATTTTATTATCATTTTGGAGATGCTACCATTTGTGATGCTTTGCAGATTCCCAAAAGGCGAAATGTTAACAATCGCTTGTGTTATAATTGCCGACAAAAAGGGCATACGGCACACGAATGTTCGGTTTCTGCTGCTTTTACATCAAAAAGAGGAAAGATTCCATATGTTAGTAAACCTGCTAAATCAAGATTCATTGACGAATATGGCAGAGTGTTTGATGAATTTCCACAACCTACATTTTTTAAAAATCAAGGAAGTTCTAAGTTTGAAAAAGTTCCATATGTAGGTTGTTCTTCACAATCAAATGTGATTGGTTCATCAAATACTGATTTACCAACACAACATCAATTCTGGAAGCCTAAAGTGGTTTCAAAAGGAAACCAAGACACTGGTCAACCAGAAGCGATTCGCTTCGGGTCATTTATAAACTGACGTGTTTGACCAGTGAGCAGGTACTTCTAGAAGACCTATCGGTGATTGAAAACTTACTAATGGAGGAGTATTCTGCTGATTTAAGTTAAATTACAAGAAATATCAAATTTCACAAACTGAAATTTTTCCGAAAGCTAAAACTGAAAGGTATCCATGTCGAAAGATCAATTTTCTTTCTTTAATGCATTGTGTTTGTAGTTTAGGAGGAGAAAATTGAAAATTCCAAAAATAGTGTCTTTGTGTTTTTTTGTTAAAATGAAAAATCCTAAAATAGAGTTTTCATTTTAAGGGGGAGAAAAAGAGAAAAACAGACAAATAGAAAAACATTGAAAAACAGGAAAAATTCAAAAACATTGAAAAATGAGAATTGTATCTGATGTAATCGGGAAATGATGGTACATTGGCTTACATGTCTGACTCATGGATAAATTAGATAAAAAATGCATAAGATCATTGCTCGATGTGCTTGGTAGGCTCGGAATTAAATTAGAAAGTATTCAGATGTGATATACATTAAATGCTAACGCTTGACCAAGTGGACTACATCTTGATGCATATCTCAAGATATTGAATAGATATGTGTGAAAAGAAAACGAGAAGTCACTGTGTATAAATGAGTTCTTTATGCAAAGATTTAAACTTGTTTGAGTTTCTTTATTTTGTCAAACGATCGGACTTTCTCTGCGTATTGAAAGATCGACCTGATTGTTGTTCGTTTGACGTTCTGCTTTATTTTCTTTGGTGTTTCGTATAACTCATCGGACTTTCTCTGTGTATACGGAAGTATCAACCTGATTGTTGTTGAGTTATACAATTTCAACTTGTTTTATTTTCTTATTTTGTTAAATCGAGGCCTTATCTGCGTATCGAAAGATCGACCTTAAGGTTGACGATTTAACGTTCTTATTTCTTTTTGCATTGAACACAGTTCACTATATCATGAAATTACAATCAGTATGTGTAAAATCACAAGTGAAATCACAAAGTGTGATATAAAAAGCATATCTGAGTATGTCTGATAGTGTGGGGTACACTGGTCAAAGCAAATCTAATCAATACATTAACATATCAGGATGTTATGAGTATGATTGTGCCAGAGTTTAAGATGGACAAATTATACCAGTAATTGACATGACTTGTGTGCTGAAGTAATTGAAATTGAATTGTAGTTCAAAATGTTATGTTTAACATGATCCCAAGTTGTGATCTTTCTCGCAAAAGACAAAAATAGTGTCTGATTTTGTATTGCATTTATGTTTCATATCTGAAAAGTCCAAAAGATTTTCGGTGTGTTTTGATGTAAAGTTTCAAAAAACCAAAAAGATTTTATTTCTTATTTGTTTTTGACCGATCGACATGTGATACGAAATCAAATTTCAAATCTATATCTTGATTCTTGAAGAGAAGTTTTGCGCCTAGATTAAATTAAATTTTTAAAAGAAAAAGGAAACCGCGTTTTTGTCTTCTGAAATTGCAGGTTATGTGTGTCAAGACTCAAGCATGTTGAAAGTGGGAGTTTGCAATATCTTTCACAAGTGGATCTTGAAGATCAATGATGATTCAAGAGTGATCCAGCCACGCAAGCCCTATTGACAAGATTTCAAGTCAAAGATCGGATGCAGAAATATTGAAGATTGAAGACTAGAGTTTAGTTAGAGAATAGATACATTACACGTCAAGGGGGAGTTTGTTATAGCATATTCCTAAGCTATAGAGTGTCTCGTGTATTGTATCTAAGTGAGCGTGTCATTGTGTGAGTCATAGGGTCAACATACCATGGTTCGTATCATGTGGCCCGCTGTACCATTGGTACGCCCGTACCAATGGTATGCCTGTTGGTACGCTGGCCTATATGTGCTTACTATAAATACCGTGTGTTAGAATGATAGCTCAGAACTTCTATCATTTTGAGTCATTTCTGTATGTGTGTTCTAGATAGAGAAACTAGAGAGTTCTTCTTGTAATCTTCAAGTGATCAATAAGAAAACTCTTATTTACTTCTCGTGTTCACTAGATTGATCAAAGCATGCTATAGTAAGATCGTTTCACGTACTTACAAGAAATAGTTCCTAGTGAATGGGATATGTCGGAACAGAGCGTAATCAAACTCATTGTTCTTGAAATAAAGGATGGTGATTTGTTAAAGAAAGTAGTACAGAAGAAGAATAGAACCAGATCAACACATTTAGTCACCATTCTTAGATACATGTATTTAAATATAAATTCATTTTAACATACATTTTCAATGAATTAGTTAATACGACGGTAGAGCTCCATTTTACTCATAATTGTGCTCTTACATGAAGTAATCTTGTGTCAATTTTTTACCTTTAGCCATGCATTTTCTTATTTTACGATAGTAGCGATCTGCTCTATTAAAAAATTGTGCTCTTACATTAAGTAATCATGTGTAGTGTTAGTTAATATGTTGACATTTTGATGCAAGTGCTTGACTTGCATGGTGGAGTGAGATGATTTTATAAATAGGATAAATTTGATTTCTTCGGTAAATTAGAGAAGCAGAAAAAGACAACCGGATGAACTACAATTCTTCAGGAAGAAGAGTCGAAACACACATCGGATGCATAACACATAACAATTATACATATATAATCCAAAAGATATGATTCCATATATATCCATTAGTTAATTACAAATATGATATGATACAAAAAAACCACAACTTAAAACATGCTACTTTCAGAGGACGAGGAGGAAAACACCTTCGAATCTCCATCGAGGTAGATAGAGATGACCTCATCGTCCTTAACATGCAGAGCCAAGGCCCTGACATCCCTCGGATCATCGGTGAATGGAACCAACCCATAATCTAAAGACAACCCTGGGATCCTCAGGTAAGGGCCGAAATCGTTCAATTCATAACCTAGATTAGACACCATTTGACCTAGGTCGTCGAAAGAGAAGGACATAATCTCCACCACATCGAAGTAGCGAACCCTCCCATCGATTTATTGTATCCATCCATTGAGGCTCGCAAAATATCCTTGGTGATAGATCACCAAAGTAAACACACTGAAATCTTCCCTTTTCCAAGAAAATAACCAAATCAGAGACGCAAATTCCACATTAAAACATTCGAATTTCAGTACTTTAGATGATTACTTACCATATTCGGGGCTATCGGTCACATTCAGAGGACGCAAGTACCACATTTTCAGAGGGTGATGATAGACCAAAAACAGAGAGAGAGGTGATGATAGACCAGAAACAGTGAGAGAGATAAATGGTGTATATGGTGATGATGATGATCGACAGTTAGTTATATCCAAAACTTGAGGTGGTAGATAGAGATTAGACGTCAAGTAATCATATATATCCACCGTCGCCTATTCATATATCTTATCCGCTTCATCTTGTCGGGAAAATAAATAGTTTCCTTTTGCCACACATGTAATATTTTACCGTTACCATTACTTATCTTTGTCACTTACAAAAAATAAGCAAAGGGCATTAACACTGTACTATTGAGGGTTGTATTGCCTTATTGTTGCATGATCAGATCTAGCCTTTGACCTCTGTCTTTATTGATTTCTTCAGTTTGTAATCTGAATATTTTGATAAATCTTAAAGTAAGTGGGACCGAACCTTTTATTAGCTGCTCGGGTTATAGAACTCCTTGTGGTTCATATTGTACTTAAGGTAGTATTTTGTTTGTATTGGGTTGTGTATGTGTGATTGTTACGTAGTCTAACTATTAATCTGGAGGCTTCCGTGGATCCTGATACGAACAGCCGGCCCCATACCCGTACTTCCCGTCCTTGGCAAGGGGCGGAAAATGGGGGTGTGACATGTATTGCCCAAAATTTTAAAATTTTATTTTTTTCTTCAAGAAACTGTGTACATAAAAGTCACTCCTCCAGATATAAAAGACTCGAATTCATTGAATCAAAAAATTTTAAAATTGAAATATTCATATTATGGCAAGTAGAAAATAAGTTTATTTTATACAGAGTGATATTTTCCCCTTTTCCAATATTCGGTGGGGATTTGAGCGTATATATAACATGATCACCTATAAACATGCTCGTTTCTTCTTTGATCCTAAGAGAAACACATGTAATTTAGTAGAGGTAGAACTTGATAGGGTAATACGTCCAAAATGGATAAAATTAGGAACACGTACTTAAATGATTGAGGCACCTAGGATTTTTAACCCCTTTACCGCTTCGTAATCCCTTTTTCTTTGCCTACCCGTAAATTATCCCTTAGTTAGCCCCTTTTTGCCTTTTCCCCTTTCTTTTCAACACCCCCAAATTTATTTGCAAACAAAGCTACCAGCCAAAAGCCATTTTTTATTTTAAACCCCCTTTATTTTCGCAAACCATCGTCTTTTTATAAAAACATTCAAGAAGTGACTTTTTAAGCAAATAGCTAAAGTTGAAAATAACAATAGAAAAAATAAGAAAGAAAAAATAAATAAAATAAAACATATATATAAATATATATATATATATTGTTAGAAAAATAAAGAGCACAAATACTCTTAGCGTAGTTTGTAATATTTATTTTTCAAGTCACAAAATAAAGTTTTTGATAAAAGACCGATTTTTTTGCAACTTTCAGCTACTTTTATACCAAAACATCTATCCCCTTACCCCAAGCCTACCCTTAACCCTTTTAAGCCTTCATGATAAGTATGTGGATTCCAGTGAGGTCTGTGGAAGTTCCATTCCATGTCAAGCCTATGATGTCTGCTCGTTTTCACCTAAGTACGCGTGTTCACACAAAAATATACATATACTAACCCGAGAGTCGAGTGATCATTTGTGAGGTCTATAAGTTTGTGTAGAAATAAACTTTCAGTAGATTTGTCATAAATGTTTATATTTTAACAAAAAGAAAAATGAAAATTCACTGGAAAATATGTTGAAAATAAACGGTGCAACGGTTTTTATAGTGTCCGGAGTCTTGATTGCACAGTTCAATAAACCTATGGGATGTGTCAGTTCTTATAAAGTTTTGCTTGAGGCCAAGCAAAGGTTCAAGTGTAAGGATGTTTGATGTGTGCTAAATTATACATATTTTTATATCAAATATTCCTCACATTTTGGGTTATATCTGAGTAACTATTATCAAAACAGTATGATATTGTTTCCTTTTTAGTTTTTCAGTGTAATCCAGGAGAAAATCACAAAAAGAATAAAAAAATACTTAAAATGAAGAAAATATAAAGACTTCGTGATTTTGAGCCAAGACTCGGGCTTCGCCCCTTGTAAGGAAGTATTTCTCCTTAAGAAATAATGCTGATCGGCTAAACATGTTATCTAGGAAGAATAGAAGGCCCGAGATAAGTTACCTCGGAAGAACAGACTGCCCGAGATAACTTATAGTTACCACGGAAGGTCATTTTACCTCGGAAGCGTATTTTACCTCAGGAGCACAGTTTTATCTCGGAAAGTGGATACGCCAGAGATAACTCGAGTTACCTCGGTAAGGCGAGTTATCTCGGACATCAACTTGACCTGCTCCACTTGTCTCTGACATATCTGATCCAGTTTCCCGCCATCCTCTTGACATGAAGCTGACACGATTATCTTTTAGACTAGTTTATTATTATTATTCTAGTTCATATATATTTACTTGACGGTAGAGATGATCGTTAGAGAAATCAAGGGCTCTCCCGATTTCTTAGGGAACTATATATAGACACTTGTAACTCTGCTTTATACAAGCAAAGTGTAAATCACCTTGATATGTACTTCGAGATCTGCAAGTTATAATACATCGCTCAATTTTATTCATATTATTGTTATACTTGTCTTATATTCGATTTCATATTACTTTACCATAAACAAAGCATATGAATTAACTTGTTTCCACCTAGTTAATTCTAAAGTAAAACCCTGTAATTGGTTCAACTCTGTAACCAGAATTCGATCCTACAAGTGGTATCAGAGCCTTGGCTCGTAATATTAAATATCACGAAGGGGAAGATTTTAGTGGAAGATTGTACAGGCTAGATTATCACAAGCCTAGGGGAAGATTGTAGAGGCTAGATTATGAGGCTTGTAATATTAAATAAGTTGGGCTGGGCTTAGAGGGTTTAATTAGATTAGTAGGCTAGTTTTTGGTTGGGCTTGGGTTTACTATTGGGTTTATGATCAAGAAGGGGCCCAATAGTAAACCAAATGGGGAACTATATATACCCCATGAGTTCACCATTTGGTGGTTGCTCATTCTAGTTGCTGGTTTACGATTATAGGTTGCTGATTACGATTGAGAAAGGAGGAGCCAGAGGTGTTTACGATCAAGTGATTACGATCGTAAACCCGAGAGAAGAGAGTTTACGATTTCTGTTTTGTACCCGACAAGTTCATCATGTGTGCAAGTTCAGGTTTTTCATTGTTTTAATCATCGTATTCTTGTATTCTTCTCATCTCTTATCTTGAATCAATCAATCACTTGGATTCCGCACTCGTGATTGATAGAATATCGTGAACGGTTGTTGTTTTTCGGACCTATAATTGGTATCAGAGCCAAGAAACGAGTGTTTCGCGGTTCTCACGATATTGATTCAAGAGATCTAACGGTTTCTGTGAGTTTTTCTTGAGTTTTTCAGGTTTACGATCGAGTTTGCTGCTGTTTCTGGGCTGTTCCTCGTGTTTACGATCGCTGTTCTTGCTGTTCTTGGTGTTTACGACCAGTTTTTGGGTTGCTTTGAGAGTTTACGATTGGTGTTCTTAGCAATTTCTGTGTTTACGATTTCAAGATCAGATTTTTGAAGGATTACGATCAGGAAGTTTGAGTTTACGACATCAAGCAACGATTTTTCGGTGTTTACAACATTTTTAAACGGAATCGGCGTTTACGATTTTACTGGCCGGAAACGTGTTTACGACTGAAGGTGATCGGAAACAGGTTTACGATCAGTGTTTACGATCCAGCTGTCTTCACAATCATAAACAGGTGATTACGATCGTAAACAGGGTTTACGATCGGAAACCAGTTTGCGGCAAAAAGTCACTATTTCACACTTTCACGGAAACGGACGTAACTTTTGACTGGTTTGGAGTTAGAAGCTAAAATTTTAACACGACGTTCGTGACAACAAGCCCCAGAATTACCCCCGACTAACGTCCAGGGAAGCTCGTTTGGACCCCCAAATTCCACTCCGAAGGCCTCCGTTTTTCAGTTTTAAGTTTTTGACACTATTATTTGAATAGTACTTTTGCCGTTTTTGCCGATTCTTCAAAATCTTCAAAGGCTACATATCTAAAGAAAGAAAATGAGTTCAGTAGTTGAAGAAAAGAATATAGTTGAGGACAAAGATGATTTCGCAGATGAAGTTGACAAAACTGGGATATGCCCCAATCCCACTTGTGCTCGTATAATTCCTGGACTTAGGCAAATTTGTAAAAATTATCAGATAGAATTATTTGAGATAAAATGCAAGAGGAGTTCTTTTAAGGGTAGATGGCAAAGAATGAGGAGAAGGTAAAAGCTCAAAAACTAGACATTAACTGGCAACTGAGAAAACTCTCCTGTATGACAATGCAAAGTTAGAAATAGCTGAGCTTAGGAAGCAGGTAGATGAGCTCACACATAAGAACAATGAGTTGCAAGTGAAACTAGATGTGAATCAAATGAGAAGTAAAAGAATGCTCGATGCTGGAAAGGAATTGTCACATGCTGTTGTGACTGGTCAAGTTGGGAAAGACACATCTAGGTTTGGGTCAGAAAAAACTGATAAATCTCTGGCAATGAACAGCATCATTCCTCCACGAGTTCCTAGAGACATTATATGAATACTTCTTAGTGAGGATCAAGTTGAACGAACCAAATCTGATTATAAAGAAGCTGCTTCTCCTATTGATAGTGTCTTGATTGGAACTACACCATTGACTCAAGAGGAAATAGACAACGAGGCAAACATGACATATGGTGAAGGGAGAATAGAGGACGTATCAAGAGATGATGCTGAGTGCCAGGAGTATAACAGATGTCAAAGCTCCAAGTCTGATGATGCTGGTACAAGTAAAAGTGGAGTTAATGATGTGACCAATAATGAGGCCAAAGCTCATGTGTCGGAGATAAAGCTGAAACAGTATCCTAAAATTGAGACTCCATACTTTAAGGTTGTTGATGAAGTGAAACGGGAAAAGGTGATCTTGACGACACAGCCTGAGGGGAAGAACTTTATGACATCTGGATCAATGTTTGACCAAGAACCAGATGTTGGATATGAATTGCTATCCTTCTCCTCCAAGTTCAAGGGAATAACTGATGGAGTAATAAGTAAAGCTGAAGTTGAGAGGCCAAAGATCACCATCAAGCATCCAAGTATGAAACCAACAGCTGGAGTGAAGAATGAAAAACTCAAGGGAGTAGCTGTGTCTCCCATTTCTTCAGTTGGATCATGCAGTTGCCGTTGTAATTGCAAGAATGGTGCTTCAACGTCAAAGAATCAAGGAAGCACAAAGACAGTAAAGACAGGTTCGACAAACCAGCAAAAAGTCAAATCTGAAGCTGCAGTCAAACCAAAGAAGCAGACACAAGGCAAACCAGCTCCATATCAGCCACCAAAGACAAATGGGTACACGTCTGACTTCTATATAAAGAAGCAGACTTGCTTTAATTGTGGCATCGCTGGTCATATTGCTAAGAACTATCTTTATCGTCCTTATGAACCCTATTATCCGAAAACTCAAAGGGTTTCATCTCAAGAGTCTGTGAAGTCTAAGCCGATGATGGTGCAGAAACCTAAGGCAATGAAGACTGTTACTCCTAAGGCTAAACCCTCTGATCAACATTGGGGTGCTGCCAAAGCTGAAAGAAAATCTTTAAATCAAAACAACAGCTTTCCAAGTTACCAAAATTTTCAGAAAAAGGTGATGAAACCATTTTCAAAGCAATCAAAACTTGAAAAACCCATAGTTATCCCTCCCAAGGTAACTAAAACTGTTTTGAAAAATGATTCTAAAATGAAGAAGGTTGAAATACCTAAAGTCACAACTCCAAAGGTGACTAAAACAAAAACTGTTTTGAAAAATGAACCTAAAACGAAGAAGGTTGAAATACCTAAAGTCACAACTCCAAAAGTGACTAAAACAAATGCTAAATCACCTGGAACTTGGAAACCAAAAATCAAGGCAGCTCCATACCAACTTCCTGATTTCTCAAAGGGGATGTTCTTACAAGAAGTATCTTTTTTTGATTCCTCAGGTGTACCCAGAAAAACAATGGTCTGGGTACCATTAGCTAACTAATCTCTCACTCCGTGCAGGAACGATCAAGGAGGATTATCACTAACGGTTTTATTACTAATTTGTTTGTTGATAAGTGATTTTTCCAGGCACGGTTTAGGAGACGTATCTTCATGTCATGTCAAGTAATCTATACAATGGTACTGTTCTTAACTTGGTTGTTTGAATGATGAGGCATCAAAGGGTCTTTTGAGTCAAACCTATTTCATTAAAGTGTCAATTAAGTTGTTGATTGATTATGTGTTTGACTTCAAATGCAATGAAGTCTGCATGTCATGAAACCTAATTTTCTAAAATTTTCAAATCAATACTTTGAAAGTTAGCTTGGCCAGATATCTTTAAAATTTTGTGTTTTGTTCTTTTAAGTGTGTTTGTGTGTTTTATTTTTTATTTAAAAAA
>JBCNJP010000096.1:19832-195635 GCA_039602395.1 Deinandra increscens subsp. villosa | reverse complement strand
TTGAGGTAATCCATCAACACACTTCATTTCTTTGATTCTTATTCAAGTTCCTTCATTTAAACAAACATTCTAATCTCTTGTTCTTGACAAATCCATGGTGATCTTTCCATTCTTTCATCATCATTCCACCTAAAAGTCAAGATCAAGGTTGGGTTTGGAGCTAAACTTGGAAGCTTTGTTCAACAACCCATTATCGTCATTACCGATCCGGATAACTCTAAGTGAGGAAACTTACTTATTTTTCTTTAAATCTCTCCTATTTATATGTCACATGTCATGTTCAAGAATAAGTCTTGATTTGGTTGTTGTATGACTTGCTAGCAAACATGTATGTTAGTATGGTTATGTGCTCATGATGGAAACTAGTTCATGTTAAGTTTGGTTATTTGACAAAAATATATAAATAACTTGAATGTTTGTTAAAAAGAGCCACTTTAATGACCAAGTTTGGACAACTACTAGTTCTTGTATGTTAAAAATAATTTGGAACACTTAACTTGGTGTAAAATGGGTGTACAAAATGTCAAAAATCGGATTTCATGAAAAATATAAGTTTTGACAAAACTGGGCAGAGATGACACACTTTCTGCGTGTCATAAATCTGCTGTCATCTGGGAAATACTTGTAATATGAACACTGAACAGAGATGACACACATTTTCTGCGTGTCATAAAACTGCTGTCACTTAGAAAAATATACATTTTTCCATATTTTTCAAACACTTATATTCTGACTCCAAAACCAAAACTAAAGTTACTAAAGGATGATTTTGAGTCATAGAAGTGTTTAACAAAGATCCAACCATGAAACTTCAAAGAAATATAAACATGGAATTTTTGTGACAAAATATCATTTATTATTTTTATGAGAAATTAAGTTTAAGCCTTTTGACAAACTTGTGACCACTTAGGACTTGTGATGTATTATTAGGGATGCCAAATATGTTTTCCAAACATACAAAATAATTTGAGAAGTTAAACACTTGAAAACAAAACGGTTAAACATCATAACTACGACCTTTTCGGTAAAAATTATCTTTCGGTTACTCGGAAACGTCGGATTTTACAAGTTAAACTTCCACCAATTGAATTGGCAACTCAAGACCCTAAAACACATTAACACAAGTCTACTAACAAATCCTAAGTGTTAGGAAAACCTAAAACGTCATAAGAAAGTCATAACGGTCAAACCGGTGAAACCGGCTAACTACCGGACGAACCAACTCTTAATTTTATCAAAATATAACTTCATATATTTTTGGAAACATTTCTAAAGAAATATCATATTCATTAATCAAAAAGGTTCAAAACCTTATAAATATTTAGCGGATTATATATTTATGATTTTTCCTAACGTTTAATGAAAAATAACCAATATTATTCAATATTTATTTTTCAAACGCGAAGATTTAATTATTATTTATTTATTCAAATAAATAATAAATTCCACCAACATTAGTATTATTTATTAGACAATAAATAATGTCCTAGGATTTCCATCATTGCCATCGGGTAACAACAGTCGAGACTTAACCTTGAACATTGAGTGACGTATTCACTAACTCAAGATAGCCAAACCCTAATACGTCATAACAATTCCTTGTAGACGTTTGCTAGGCTAAGTTCAACCAACCATATATGTCTTCCATCTTCAAACATGTGAGTTTCACGGCCCCTTTTACTTATTTCTGTTTTCTAAACTATGGGGGAGAATTCAATGAATGCCTTTCAACTTTCATTTTGTCTGATATTATGATTTCTGTAAGACGTACTGATTGCATGTTCTTTTCATAAACCCCAATCTGTGTATTCATGTTGATTCATGTTATATGCCTAAGTCCCACTATTAATTGAATTCAATTAGTTCATTCGAAACGATAGCTTGTGAATAGATCTATTTGGGTTGACGACCCTGCCCCGACTTGGTCGCTCCAGTCCTGACTCCACGGAAATAGTCAAGGGGTACATTAGTTATTCTAGTCATTCGGTGTACATGGGGTTGGACACTAGGAGTGGGTAAACAGTTAGTTTTGAATTCAAGGTTCATGCTTGATCTTTACAACATCAGAGTCAACAAAAATAATATCATGACGGCCAAACATTTCAAACAATATTTCAAACATTGATTCAAACACTATTCAAACATTTTCATGTGTCATCAAACCTGTGAACTCACCAACAATTCTGTTGACTTTTTAAATTTCTTGAATTCTCAGGTGATTAAGGATGCAATTCAATGTCTTTCTACATAGATCCTGCTTGTCTCATATCATGGTCTGCTTGCCGTGTGTTCATGCATTTCACTTGGGAGATTTAGTCACATTACACCTTAGGGTTTTCATGATTTAAAATCTCATATCATTGTCTTTTGAAACTTAACATGTACTTCCACTACTATTTTCCGCTGCCACTGTTTTAAATATTTAAATAAATGTTTAAGAATTATGTTTTTGAAAGACAAATGACTTTTCTAAATATTCACTTAGATGTCAATCATTCATAACCATGACCATGATGCCAAATCAGTCACATGCCCACATTCAGCCATTCTCGGGGTGTGACAGAACAACATTCCAAACAGTTTGCTGATTCGGATACCGATATTGATCCATCTTACAGTCCTGCAATGGAAGAATCTGGTTCAAAGACTGTGCCTGCTGATAAAGGCAAAGCTCTTGTGCAAGAGACTGGAAAACTATTAAAGACCATGTCGAGGTCAAAGATGTTAGTCAAACGCGGTATCTTCCTTGCTGATTCACGGAGAGCTTGGCTGGGTAACTCACCTAGCAAGAAGCAAAAGATTTCAAGCACACAGTCGTCAGTTCTAAAGACAACCACAACAACCACTGCTGCTAGTACTCCAAGTTATGTAAATCCACTTGCTCAAACTACAAAAATAATATTCAAGGCTCCTGCTAACACAATAACTTCATCTGCAAGTGTATCTGTTGATCATCAGCTTGCTTTACTTACAAGACAAGTTACAGCATTGCAAGAGACAGATCGACAACGAGCTTTTAAAATTCAAGATTTAGGGAAACTGTAAAGGTGTTGAAAGAAAGAGATCTTCCTAAAGATCGGGAAATTGGTCGTTTGATGCAAATTTCTCAATCTTTAGGTGAGCAGCTAAGTTTTCAGTTAGAATCTTTACCTGTTAATACATGGAGATGGCAAGATGCTCGATCAGACAATGACTTTGAAGAAATCAAGAATTCAAGAGAAAGCCTAGCTAGCAAAATCCCATCCGAACTATGGGCGAACTGGCAGCCGAACTCTCAGTTCGGCTGAGCCCAGTTCGGATGGTCGGGTAATCTATATATAGGTTGATAAGCTAGAAATTTTGTAACGTTTTTCCTAGTGTGTGAACCTGAAGATGTTTTCTCTGAGTCTTGTAACCTCTGATATTGAGTACAATACAAGATTGAGTCATTTACCTTTACGTTTGCTTACTTTGTTTACACAGTTGATATGAGTTGATAACGATTCACGCGTCCCACGCTCTTTCAAGTGGTATCAGAGCTATCTGGTGATTGATCAGCTTGATACTCATCTTTTGTGTCGATAAGCAAAATGTTTTGGTGTTTTCTTCATGTTCATATTCGTGTTCGTGTTCATCAGTTTTGGTTGAGTCGATTATTGCTCGAAAATGTCATTTTCTGAGAGTTTGTACGTCTGCCAAATAACCGTCATCCGAACTAGAGTTCGCCTCAGTAACCTCTCCGAACCTGAGTTCGCCTGAGTTTGTTTCAGTGATATTGAAAAGTTCTAGTTCGTTTCTGTTCGGATAGAGTTCGGCTAAACGAAGTTGTGTTCAGATAGACTCCGGACAAGTTCGAATACTGTTCATAGATTGAGTTCAGCTTTGCAATTTCATACGGTGATCCGGATATGCTTTGCATTCGATATATATGCCGGGCATATTCACCAGAAGATATGGGTTGGGATGGAAGCTCGAGCTCAACAATGATCGATAACTGACCAGCATTTACCAAGGGGGCGATTGTTGATACATGCAGATGGCAAGATGTTGGATCAAAAAAAAGACTTTGAAGAAATCAAGAATTCAAGAAAACCCCTAGCTAGCCGAACCCCATCCGAACTATGGGTGAACTGGAGCCGAACTGAGCCCCAGTTCCGATGGTCGGGTAATCTATATATAGGTTGATAAGCTAGAAATTTTGTAACGTTTTTCCTAGTGTGTGTGAACCTGAAGGTGTTTTCTCTGAGTCTTGTAACCTCTGATATTGAGTGCAATACAAGATTGAGTTATTTACCTTTGCGTTTGATTACTTTATTTACACAATTGATATGAGTTGATCATGATTCACGCGTCCCACGCTCTTTCATTACATGCTCCGGGGGAGATGAATCCTGATCCTGAAGAAACTTGCAAAGGAGACGGTTTGGAATATTTAAATGATGAAGAAGACACAGAGGTAGGTGTAGGTGGTGCCGGTACTGGTAGGTTTGGTACTTCGGGCACTTCCACTTTAGCTGGTACTTCTACAGCTGGTGCATCTCAGGGGGGAAAGAGTTGTGAGAGGAGATGAATACGATGTTATTCCAATATCTAAGAGAATGATTGAAGAGGGAGAGTTTATTCATGCTTATACGAAAGAACAACTTACTGCAATCTATACGTTGAATGTTAAAGAAGTTGATAACGTCCCTATTGCTGAACCGTATAAAGAAACTGATTCGAATGATGATGTTGAGTTTGAGGAGGAACAGGTTGAAGTAGAAGACATGACTGCTGAGGAATATCCGAATGATCCGAAGATATAGGGAAATTTCAAGGATGATGATACTTCTACTAGGGTCAACTTCTTTGGGAAAGATGACGAGGAGGAGATTAAAAAAGAGCTCAAAAAGAAAGAGGCTGAAAAACAGACTGCGACATGATTCTGATAACTTTTTAGAAGAACAAGAAAGTAGAAGATTATTTGATGAATGGATGAAAGAGCAGAGAGCGAATAGAGTACCTTCAGTGAAACCTGTAAAGCAAAAGTGTTACTTCGACGATAAAGGTAAAGCTGTTGGGAAAATAACCAGTTGGAAGTATGACTCACAACTCAAATGCTATACAATAAAAAAGGAGTTTGGGATCATCTACTTAAGGAATGCAATAAGGTTCAATACTTTACCAGTATGCGATGTAAGAGAATTGACTAGAAAACCGTTTCTGAATTATGGTCAAAACGCTCTTGCTGAATTCTTCAAGAAGAGGTTACATGAGGAATGTCAAGGAAGATTCAGATTCTTGACGCCTCAGAGGCCAAAGTATGATAAGCATCCGACTAAGTTCATTCAAAGACTGGCAAGCCACTGATTGTGTTAAAATACAAAAAGTCAGTACAGCTCAAGAAGATTCCACTGAAGAAAGCAGAACTTCATTCAGACACTGAAGTGGTGGTATTATGATGAAAGAACTAGAGAAGTCATGATTGTGTTTAAGGAAGATAATAAGGTGGTTAGGATCTTTGATCCAATGTGGTTTATTAATCTATCCGAAGATGACATTGACAAGCTCTATCACAACAATATTTTGTATCACATTGAAGATACCGATCAAGCGTTACAATTCCAGAAAGTGATAGGAGTATGTTATGCGTTCTGGATTCATTTTGGGAATAATAGAAACAGATTTTGGAAGAAGATTTCAGCAAATGCTTCTGAAGACTAGCATGAGACAAGGGGGAGTTTGTTAGAGCATGTTTTGGATGTCTAATGCTAGGTCTAGGTGTGTGTTGTTCGTATTGAAAATTTTGTATATTCTGGTTCCAGTGTACCACGGGGCGGACCAGTTAGTACGCCGCAGCGTACCAAATGGTACGTTGAGTTTAATGGTACGCCGGCCAGCTTACTATAAAAAGGTTTATGGTTTAGAAGAGTGATAATAGTTTGCTTAAGTGTGTGAATTCTCCGGTGTTTCTCTCTCTAGATCTCTCTGTACTTTGCTATTGAAATCAATAAAAGAAAGCTTTATTTACATCCTTGTTTGTCATATCGATTGAATCATGCAGTAGTAAGATCGGCTCGTGTCCTTACAGACTTATCCAGTTGGGATCCAGTTCGTGTAAAATCAATTTTTGAACAAAAAGTTGATCGTGTATGCGAATGGTTAATAATTGACAAATTTGGTGAACATTTTTTATAATCACATTGAATTTAATGAGCTTTTCATGTTATGTGTTTTCAGAAATGGCGAACGATTTAAAGGTTGGCGATAAACATAACATTTGTGCACATCTTGGTGTTAGTCGAACAAAGCTTACAAAGTTCGGTAGTTATGGAATATTTGACTTTTTACGACGATCAAGAATCCATTATGCGATTACACACTAGTGTGATGCGTATCGTGATATTCTCACCGAGTTCTGGACCACTGCTTAAACATTAACCGAAGGTTCAATCAGAATTTCTAGCACAGTCCAAAACCGAACGATAGAATTTACTGAAGCTGATGTCAGAAGGGCACTAAGGCTGAATAGAGATGATACTACAGTGCCGTTAGAATTTGATTAAGCCGACAATGTAACATTACTGAAGAGGTTGTGGTATGGTGAAGATCTGAGTCGTGACTGGATTTACGAATCGGAATTTTCCATTTCATACTAGTTTCTGATACATGTGTTGTTACACTGTTTGGGGAACAGAATTGCTGGTCACGACGAGATATAGGCCCGAAGATGCTGTCTTTAATTAATGCTCTTATCCTTAACTATCCATACAATTATGTCAGGTTGATCGACAGGTAGTTATATCCAAAACTTGAGGTGGTAGATAGAGATTAGACGTCAAGTAATCATATATATCCACCGTCGCCTATTCATATATCTTATCCGCTTCATCTTGTCGGGAAAATAAATAGTTTCCTTTTGCCACACATGTAATATTTTACCGTTACCATTACTTATCTTTGTCACTTTCAATAAATAAGCAAAGGGCATTAACACTGTACTATTGAGGGTTGTATTGCCTTATTGTTGCATGATCAGATCTAGCCTTTGACCTCTGTCTTTATTGATTTCTTCAGTTTGTAATCTGAATATTTTGATAAATCTTAAAGTAAGTGGGACCGAACCTTTTATTAGCTGCTCGGGTTATAGAACTCCTTGTGGTTCATATTGTACTTAAGGTAGTATTTTTTTTTATTGGGTTGTGTATGTGTGATTGTTACGTAGTCTAACTATTAATCTGGAGGCTTCCGCAGATCCTGATACGAACAGCCGGCCCCATACCCGTACTTCCCGTCCTTGGCAAGGGGCGGAAAATGGGGGTGTGACATGTATTGCCCAAAATTTTAACAATTTATTTTTTCTTCAAGAAACTGTGTACATAAAAGTCACTCCTCCAGATATAAAAGACTCGAATTCATTGAATCAAAAAATTTTAAAATTGAGATATTCATATTATGGCAAGTAGAAAATAAGTTTATTTTATACAGAGTGATATTTTCCCCTTTTCCAATATTCGGTGGGGATTTGAGCATATATATAACATGATCACCTATAAACATGCTCGTTTCTTCTTTGATCCTAAGAGAAACGCATGTAATTTAGTAGAGGTAGAACTTGATATGGTAATACGTCCAAAATGGATAAAAATAGGAACACGTACTTAAATGATTGAGGCACCTAGGATTTTTAACCCCTTTACCGCTTCGTAATCCCTTTTTCTTTGCCTACCCATAAATTATCCCTTAGTTAGCCCCTTTTTGCCTTTTCCCCTTTCTTTTCAACACCCCCAAATTTATTTGCAAACAAAGCTACCAGCCAAAAGCCATTTTTTATTTTAAACCCCCTTTATTTTCGCAAACCATCGTCTTTTTATAAAAACATTCAAGAAGTGACTTTTTAAGCAAATAGCTAAAGTTGAAAATAACAAAAGAAAAAAAAAAGAAAGAAAAAATAAATAAAATAAAACATATATATAAATATATATATATATATATATATATATATATATATATATATGTTAGAAAAATAAAGAGCACAAATACTCTTAGCGTAGTTTGTAATATTTATTTTTCAAGTCACAAAATAAAGTTTTTGATAAAAGACCGATTTTTTTGCAACTTTCAGCTACTTTTATACCAAAACATCTATCCCTTACCCCAAGCCTACCCTTAACCCTTTTAAGCCTTCATGATAACTATGTGGATTCCAGTGAGGTCTGTGGAAGTTCCATTCCATGTCAAGCCTATGATGTCTGCTCGTTTTCACCTAAGTACGCGTGTTCACACAGAAATATACATATACTAACCCGAGAGTCGAGTGATCATTTGTGAGGTCTATAAGTTTGTGTAGAAATAAACTTTCAGTCTATGATGTCTGCTCGTTTTCACCATTGTTCACACAGAAATATACGTATACTAACCCGAGAGTCGAGTGATCATTTGTGAGGTCTATAAGTTTGTGTAGAAATAAACTTTTAGTAGATTTGTCATTAATGTTTATATTTTAACAAAAAGAAAAATGAAAATTCACTGAAAAATATGTTGAAAATAAATGGTTCAACGGTTTTTATAGTGTCCGGAGTCTTGATTGCACAGATCAATAAACCTATGGGATGTGTCAGTTCTTATAAAGTTTTGCTTGAGGCCAAGCAAAGGTTCAAGTGTAAGGATGTTTGATGTGTGCTAAATTATACATATTTTTATATCAAATATTCCTCACATTTTGGGTTATATCTGAGTAACTATTATCAAAACAGTATGATATGGTTTCCTTTTTAGTTTTTCAGTGTAATCCAGGAGAAAATCACAAAAAGAATAAAAAATACTTAAAATGAAGAAAATATAAAGACTTCGTGATTTTGAGCCAAGACTCGGGCTTCGCCCCTTGTAAGGAAGTATTTCTCCTTAAGAAATAATGCTGATCGGCTAAACATGTTATCTAGGAAGAATAGAAGGCCCGAGATAGGTAACTCGAAAGAACAGACTGCCCGAGATAACTTATAGTTACCACGGAAGGTCATTTTACCTCGGAAGCGTATTTACCTCAGGAGCACAGTTTTATCTCGGAAAGTGGATACGCCAGAGATAACTCGAGTTACCTCGGTAAGGCGAGTTATCTCGGACATCAACTTGACCTGCTCCACTTGTCTCTGACATATCTGATCCAGTTTCCCGCCATCCTCTTGACATGAAGCTGACACGATTATCTTTTAGACTAGTTTATTATTATTATTCTAGTTCATATATATTTAGTTGACGGTCGAGATGATCGTTAGAGAAATCAAGGGCTCTCCCGATTTCTTAGGGAACTATATATAGACACTTGTAACTCTGCTTTATACAAGCAAAGTGTAAATCACCTTGATATGTACTTCGAGATCTGCAAGTTATAATACAGCCCTCAATTTTATTCATATTATTGTTATACTTGTCTTATATTCGATTTCATATTACTTTACCATAAACAAAGCATATGAATTAACTTGTTTCCACCTAGTTAATTCTAAAGTAAAACCCTGTAATTGGTTCAACTCTATAACCAGAATTCGATCCTACAAGTGGTATCAGAGCCTTGGCTCGTAATATTAAATATCACGAAGGGGAAGATTGTAGAGGAAGATTGTACAGGCTAGATTATCACAAGCCTAGGGGAAGATTGTAGAGGCTAGATTATGACGCTTGTAATATTAAATAAGTTGGGCTGGGCTTAGAGGGTTTAATTAGATTAGTAGGCTAGTTTTTGGTTGGGCTTGGGTTTACTATTGGGTTTATGATCAAGAAGGGGCCCAATAGTAAACCCAATGGGGAACTATATATACCCCATGAGTTCACCATTTGGTGGTTGCTCATTCTAGTTGCTGGTTTACGATTCTAGGGTGCTGATTACGGTTGAGAAAGGAGGAGCCAGAGGTGTTTACGTTCAAGTGATTACGATCGTAAACCCGAGAGAAGAGAGTTTACGATTTTTGTTTTGTACCCGACAAGTTCATCTTGTGTGCAAGTTCAGGGTTTTCATTGTTTTAATCATCGTATTCTTATATTCTTCTCATCTCTTATCTTGAATCAATCAATCACTTGGATTCCGCACTCGTGATTGATAGATTATCGTGAACGGTTGTTGTTTTTCGGACCTATAATTGGTATCAGAGCCAAGAAACGAGTGTTTTGCGGTTCTCACGATATTGATTCAAGAGATCTAACAGTTTCTGTGAGTTTTTCTTGAGTTTTTCAGGTTTACGATCGAGTTTGCTGCTGTTTCTGGGCTGTTCTTCGTGTTTACGATCGCTGTTCTTGCTGTTCTTGGTGTTTACGACTAGTTTTTGGGTTGCTTTGAGAGTTTACGATTGGTGTTCTTAGCAATTTCTGTGTTTACGATTTCAAGATCGGATTTTTGAAGGATTACGATTAGGAAGTTTGAGTTTACGACATCAAGCAACAATTTTTCGGTGTTTACAACATTTTTAAACGGAATCGCGTTTACGATTTTACTGGGCGGAAACGTGTTTACGACTGAAGGTGATCGGAAACAGGTTTACGATCAGTGTTTACGATCCAGCTGTCTTCACAATCATAAACAGGTGATTACGATCGTAAACAGGGTTTACGATCGGAAACCAGTTTGCGGCAAAAAGTCACTATTTCACACTTTCACGGAAACGGACGTAACTTTTGACTCGTTTGGAGTTAGAAGCTCAAATTTTAACACGACGTTCGTGACAACAAGCCCCAGAATTAACCCCGACTAACGTCCAGGGGAGCTCGTTTGGACCCCCAAATTCAACTCCGAAGGCCTCCGTTTTTCAGTTTTAAGTTTTTGACACTATTATTTGAATAGTACTTTTGCCGTTTTTGCCGATTCTTCAAAATCTTCAAAGGCTGCATATCTAAAGAAAGAAAATGAATTCAGTAGTTGAAGAAAAGAATATAGTTGAGGACAAAGATGATTTCGCAGATGAAGTTGACAAAACTGGGATATGCCCCAATCCCACTTGTGCTCGTATAATTCCTAGACTTAGGCAAATTTGTAAAAATTATCAGATAGAATTATTTGAGATAAAATGCGAGAGGAGTTCTTTTAAGGGTAGATGGAAAAAGAATGAGGAGAAGGTAAAAGCTCAAAAACTAGACATTGTGAAATATCAAAAACTGGCAACTGAGAAAACTCTCCTGTATGACAATGCAAAGTTAGAAATAGCTGAGCTTAGGAAGCAGGTAGATGAGCTCACACATAAGAACAGTGAGTTGCAAGTGAAACTAGATGTGAATCAAATGAGAAGCAAAAGAATGCTCGATGCTGGAAAGGAATTGTCACATGTTGTTGTGACTGGTCAAGTTGGGAAAGACACATCTGGGTTTGGGTCAGAAAAAACTGATAAATCTCTGGCAATGAACATCATCATTCCTCCACCAGTTCCTAGAGACATTATAGGAATACTTCTTAGTGAGGATCAAGTTGGACGAACCAAATCTGATTATAAAGAAGCTGCTCCTCCTATTGATAGTGTCTTGATTGGAACTACACCATTGACTCAAGAGGAAATAGATAACGAGGCAAACATGAAATATGGTGAAGGGAGAATAGAGGACGTATCAAGAGATGATGCTGAGTGCCAGGAGTATAACAGATGTCATAGCTCCAAGTCTGATGATGCTGGTACAAGTAAAAGTGGAGTTAATGATGTGACCAATAATGAGGCCAAGGCTCCTGTGTCGGAGATAAAGCTGAAATAGTATCCTAAAATTGAGACTCCATACTTTAAGGTTGTTGATGAAGTGAAACGGGAAAAGGTGATCTTGACGAAACAGCCTGAGGGGAAGAACTTTATGACATCTGGATCAATGTTTAACCAAGAACCAGATATTGGATATGAATTGCCATCCTTCTCCTCCAAGTTCAAGGGAATAACTGATGGAGTAATAAGTAAAGCTGAAGTTGAGAGGCCAAAGATCACCATCAAGCATCCAAGTATGAAACCAACAGCTAGAGTGAAGAATGAAAAACTCAAGGGAGTAGCTGTGTCTCCCATTTCTTCAGTTGGATCATGCAGTTGCCGTTGTAATTGCAAGAATGGTGCTTCAACGCCAAAGAATCAAGGAAGCACAAAGACAGTAAAGACAGGTTCGACACAGGCTTCGACAAACCAGCAGAAAGTCAAATCTGAAGCTGCAGTCAAACCAAAGAAGTAGACACAAGGCAAACCAGCTCCATATCAGCCACCGAAGACAAATGGGTACACGTCTGACTTCTATATAAAGAAGCAGACTTGCTTTAATTGTGGCATCGCTGGTCATATTGCTAAGAACTGTCTTTATCGTCCTTATGAACCCTATTATCCGAAAACTCAAAGGGTTTCATCTCATGACTCTGTGAAGTCTAAGCCGATGATGGTGCAGAAACCTAAGGCAATGAAGACTGTTACTCCTAAGGCTAAACCCTCTGATCAACATTGGGGTGCTGCCAAAGCTGAAAGAAAATCTTTAAATCAAAACAACAGCTTTCCAAGTTACCAAAATTTTCAGAAAAAGGTGATGAAACCATTTTCAAAGCAATCAAAACTTGAAAAACCCATAGTTATCCCTCCCAAGGTAACTAAAACTGTTTTGAAAAATGATTCTAAAATGAAGAAGGTTGAAATACCTAAAGTCACAACTCCAAAGGTGACTAAAACAAAAACTGTTTTGAAAAATGAACCTAAAACGAAGAAGGTTGAAATACCTAAAGTCACAACTCCAAAAGTGACTAAAACAAATGCTAAATCACCTGGAACTTGGAAACCAAAAATCAAGGCAGCTCCATCCCAACTTCCTGATTTCTCAAAGGGGATGTTCTTACAAGAAGTATCTTTTTTTGATTCCTCATGTGTACCTAGAAAAACAATGGCCTGGGTACCATTAGCTAACTAATCTCTCACTCTGTGCAGGAACGATCAAGGAGGATTATCACTAACGGTTTTATTACTAATTTGTTTGTTGATAAGTGATTGTTCCAGGCACAGTTTAGGAGACGTATCTTCATGTCATGTCAAGTAATCTATACAATGGAAGGTATGTCTCCTAGAGAGGTAAAATGTCAACATCATCATGAAAGGTACTGTTCTTAACTTGGTTGTTTGAATGATGAGGCAGCAACGGGTCTTTCGAGTCAAACCTATTTCATTAAAGTGTCAATTAAGTTGTTGATTGATTATGTGTTTGACTTCAAATGCAATGAAGTGTGCATGTCATGAAACCCAAATTTCTAAAATTTTCAAATCAATACTTTGAAAGTTAGCTTGGCCAGATATCTTCAAAATTTTGTGTTTTGTTCTTTTAAGTGTGTTTGTGTGTTTTATTTTTTATTTAAAAAAAAACTGAAAAATGATGTTCACAAGATTGTGACATTAAAAATCAAAAAGCAAGGGGAAGAAATGTAAAGATGAAGAAAACGTTGACCCCTCAAAAATAGTGTGTTTTTCAATTTTTAATTGTTTGTGTCTTGTTTCTGAGAAGTTTAGGGGAAGTAAAATGAATGTCCGAGTTGGAGATGGCTGACACGCGTAAGGCGGAAGTGAAAGGCAAGCTCCACGGTGATATGCTCGGTAGGCTCGACCTAGACGTATGACCACCAATGTAAGTGCAATGAACTTAAAAGATATATATGTTTAGTTTCCCATCCCAGATTGCATGGTTTAAAAGACTGAGTCCCGACAAAAATGGGTTGAGAGTGGTAATTACCTAGTATTCACTCTCTCACACGCCATGTCTCTGCTGTCATAACTACACCACATAATAAAAAGAAAAGAAAAAGAAATAAAAAAAATGAAAAAGAAAAGAAAAGGAAAAATAATCACTCAGTTGGTCTTCTTTGCGTGCTTAGCGGCCGACCTGATCACCAACTGATGGTTAATGAAAATAAGTGGTAGTCATAGCCGTGGTGCATGGTTCCTCAAGTTGGGGGTTTGTGAATCCTCAATAAACTCTGAGGTTGGGTGAGTTTTGCTGTGTAGGCTTGGGTGTGGGGACAATTAAACATGATGGTAATATTGTACTATATTAAGCATGACGCATTCGGTTGCGATTAAACGGGTTTGAGTTTAAAGCGGACAAACATACCGGCAATCACCAAGACTAGTCGAGTAACTGAAGCTGAAAAGGGTTCCTCAGTCAGATTCATACGGTTTGATCCCTTATAAACTTTCTCATGTTTGGTTTGGTAAGTATTTGTTTAGTTTATATCTTTCGTGTGTGAGTCGTTAAGTTCTATTTGGTGTGTTTTCGTCTTGGCCAGGTTGATTTAAGAAGTCAAAATGTGTTTTTTATGGGTTTTAATGCATGACAATATGCCCCCGACAGATCTTGCCAAATTTTTAGGGGAAGGAGTATGGGATAATAAGTATTATCCGAAGGGAACTCGAGGATGATACTTATTATCTAATGGAAAAGACTTCCTCCGTCAGATCTTGACAAGTTTTTAAGGGAAGGAGAGGGGATAATAAGTATTATCCGAAGGGAACTCGAGGATGATACTTATTATCTATTGAAAAGACTTCCATAATACATAGTATCTGAAGGGAACTCGAAGATAATATGTATTATTGAAAGTGCATGAGTGTGCGGATCTTCTACTTAGTCGTAACGAAATCAATATAAACGAACAGAACACGGAGAGTAAATACAAATCTAGCTTGTATTAACCACAGAGAGTTTACACAAAGACACTCAGAAGATATGACATGAACCCCTACTGAATTCTACACAAGACAACATATTTATACTAAGCTAAACCCGCTGGTCCGAACCTGTGGTTCGGCCCGAGGTTCGGCCATGTCCGAACTCCAGGTTCGCCTGAGTTCGGACCTCAGCATACTTGTGTGAATCAGTCTTGTATTCGATACTTCACATGACGATCAAGGACTATGTATCAACAAACTCCCCCTCGGCATGTGCACTATCATCTCCTCTATTAAAACTTGTATCTTGTATCTTCAATCAAACTCTTCCTCGATCTTGACAATGAGTTCAATCTTGAATACTTGATATTGCATCGTGTGTAATCTCTTTATCAACAAACTTCAGAAGACTTGAAGTTGTGATGTTCTCTTCTCACTTAGAAACCTACCAAAATAGATAATCTTGGTGCAAAATGTCTCTTCGAGACTCCAAGATAGTTTAATTTTGAAAATTGAATTTGTATTTCGTGTTGGTCAACCGAAAACAAAACAGAAACAAAATCTTTTTGGCTTTTGGAAACTTTATATCAAAACACACCTAAAATCTTTTTGGTATTTTCTGATAACAGAAGTAAAACAATACAGAATTAGACACTATTTTTGTTTTTTGTGAGAAAGAACACAACTTGGGATCATATTGGTCATAACATGCTGAACTACATTTCAATTTCGATTATTGCAGCACATAAGCCATGCCGATTGCAGATATAGTTTGTCCAACTTTAAACTCTGGCACAATCATACTCATAACATCTGGATATGTTAAGGTATTGATTAAATTTGCATTGACCAGTGTACCCCAGACTATCAGGCATACTCAGATATGCTTTTGCTTATCACATTTTGTGATCTCATTTGTGATTTTAATCACACAATGATTATTATCATGATATAGTCAACTGTGTTCCATGCAAAAAGAAATAAGAACGTTAAATCGTCTACCTTAAGGTCGATCTTTCGATACGCAGATAAGGCCTCGGATTTAACAAAATAAGAAAATAAAACAAGTTGAAATTGTATAACCCAACAACAATCAGGTCGGTACTCCCGTACACTCAGAGAAAGTCCGATGAGTTATACGAAACACCAAAGAAAATAAAGCAGAACATAAAACGAACAACAATCAGGTCGGTCTTTCGATACGTAGAGAAAGTCCGATCGTTTGACAAAATAAAGAAAATCAAACAAGTTTAAATCATTGCAAAATGAACACATGTATACACAGTGACTTCTCATTTTATTTTTCACATAACTTTTTCTTGATATATCATGAGATATGCATCAAGATGTTATCCACTAGGTCAAGCATCAGATTTAGTGTATATCACATTTGTATACTTTCTGATTTGCCGAGCCTACCTTACACATCGATCAAATGGTCTTATGGCCTTTTCATTTACTTTATCCATGAGTCAGACACTGTCAGCCAATGTACCATCATTTCCCAATCATGTCGGATACAATTTCTCATTTTTCAATGTTTTTGGCTTTTTGCATTTTTCAATGTTTTTGTCTTTTTCAAATGTCTCCCCCTAAAAATGACAGCTCTATGTATAGATTTTCATTTTTACAATCTGAAAAACAAAACACTATTTTTGTATTTTTGCAAAAACAAACTCCCCCTCAGAATGAGACGAAGTGCAAAACAAGAAAAATTGATCAACCAACACGAATACTAGCAGTTTAGCCTTTTTGAAAAACAAAAAATTGATTTTGAAATTCAATTTAATTAGAACATATATTTCACAATCAACAATTTTCCAATCACCGAAAGATCTTCCTGAAACACCTGCTTGACACCAAATAAAACATTATTCGCGTTGGGATCGACCCGATTCAACAGCGTCGGGTCGCCCGGTGTCTTCCACAAAGTCCTTGTTGGCCTTGGAAACAACTTTTGGTTTCCAAATTTGTAAAAGTTGTAATTTTTGATCGGAACCTGAATCAGATTCAACCGACGTACTTGATTTAGACCAAGATGATTTACAAGTTGACTTAAACTTTGGGGACCATGGTTCATCAAAAATTTGGCCGTTGTTATCCACATATTTGGCAGTCTTGTGGATATATGCAGTCGTCGGACACTCAGCAACGAGATGTCCCGGTTGACGACATACATAACAAAGTCGCTCTCCAAAAATGTTTGAAAATTGTTTTGATTTTTGAGAGTCAGAGGAATGTTCAGAATGAAAGTTATCAAAGAAACCATCAGAAGAGTCATACCTAGGAGATGGACTCCTTGAATATGACGATCTTCCAGAATAATAAGAAAACTCCTTTTGAGATGGTGATGTCTTTGTAACTTTTGCTCTAGGAACCTTCTCAGCCTTCACTGATTTCTTTGCTTGAACTGGTTCCTCCAACACTTTGTAACCTAAACCGTTGTGTTTAGATCCTTGAGTCTTTGAAGAACCTGAAGAAGAACCTGATGCTTTTCTTGACTTAGCATCAATAGTGAATTTGGCTTTGATATCCCTCAGCTTGTTCCTTTCAATCAAAACTTTCTCTTCTTCGGTTGCAGATGAAGAACTGGAAGCAACCTTATCAAATACTTTCTCATTTTCCAGCAATACAGACTTTGAAACAAATTTTGGAGCGTCACCCAAAGGTTTCTCATTCTTCTTAGACTTGGACTTGTTCTTCTTGGGTGGAGTAGCAAACTTTAAATAGTCATGCAATTCAATATTTGGATCAATCTGAGCAGAAGTAACTTCAATTAAATCCACTGGTTGAGGTACCGAATGAATATTTTCTTCTTTAGACTTCTCTGAACTCTGATGTTGCTTGTATAAGAAATTTAGCAATGTCGGTGACAAATTGTAATTCTTAACTTGTCTTTTCAATTCCAAAATCTCCAATTTTAAATCATTAATTTTCTGTTGACCTTCAAACACCTCTTGTTGTGACTTGATGAATTTTGCATTGAGATCATCATATTCGTAAGTTTGTAACTTCCGGATCTCACATTCAGCATAAAATTCTTCAAGCACATTTTCTCTCTTTTGCTTGTAAATTTCAACATTTTTAGTTACAACTTCATTCTTGTCTCTGTAAAGAATATTTTCATCTTGAAGCATAGAGATCTTATTTTGAAGTTTCTCAACGGTAACAGCAGTTTTAGCAATAAGAGCAGTAGCATCTTCATATTTTTGCTGAACCGGATAACTCTTCTCAAACAGATTCACAAAATCTTGAGCTGCGTCTAACGCTTCAGCTTTGGCTTTCTCACACTCTTCTGCCAATTGAGCCTTTTCCTTCAAAACATCTTCATGAACATGAACTAATGCATAATATTTCTTTTGAAAATCGTCCAACTCTTTCTTTAACACCACAATTTCTTCAGTTGACATTTGACAATCTTGTTCAAAACTTGCAATTTTCTTGAGCAACTTCTCACATTTATAACATTTAAATTCATCATCTTTTGAATTCTCAGAAGACTTAGGTAATTCTTCTTGAACCAAAGATATACTTGAAGAAGTATCAGACTCTGTTAAAACACTTTCATCATCAGCATGTTAAACAGTTAAAGCAATTGAAATTGGAGTATTATTCTATTTAATTTCTGAATCTGCATTCCAAGCAAAACCATCTGGATGCATAAATGTATTAGTCCAATCATGAGCAAGAGTAGCAGATTTCTGATCAACCTTTTCAGCTTCATTGGATGGATGAAAAACAAATGTGCATGCTGACCAGTCTTCAATTTACTTTCAGCAGAACTTGGACATTCTCGAGCAAAGTGACCATAAACGAAACACTTATAACATTTCACCTTAGATTTGTCCAATCCAATCTTTCCCTCCTGATTAAGTCTCTTCTTACCAGTTCTATTGAAAAACTTCTTTGTTCTACGAACCAACATAGCATATTGCCAATTCAGATCCATTTCCTCCAAATGATCATAATCAATCTGATTGTAATCTTCATTGGCTAACTCAGCATTACTCACAGCACCAGTGATAACACCAAAGTATGAAGATACCAATGCAGACATCAACGCATTATAATCATCGACAGTTTGAACAGAAAATGCACTTTGAGTCGAAGAACTAGGAATTGACACAGTACAACCAGCAGATGAATAACTTGGAGTGTCAGATTTACCTGCCAGAAATGTTGTAGGGGGTGCAGAACTAAGAATATTAGATTTCCCAGCATTCATTGTAGAATCATTTTCACCATGATACACTGCAGGATTCTGAATTTGTGTAGAAAGTGATTTATTCACCATTAATTCCATATCCCGAGCCTGAATTCTTTGAACCAAATCATTGAAAGACAATCCTGAAAAATCTTTATCATGAGTAATCATCATCACATAATTCTCCCATTTTTCAGGCAATGCTTCCAAGATCTTTTCTTTCATATCAGCCTCTTCTTTAGTAAGATTCACCAAACGCATTTCACTCATCAGATGAGCGAATCTTGCAATCAGATTGGGAATCGTTTCATTTTGATAATGCTTAAAACTATCAAACTCTTTCTTCAAAACCTTTTGTCGACTTTTCTTGTATTGGTCATTGCCTTCACATCGTTTTTCCAATGCATCCCATAGACTTTTTGATGTGTAGTTACCAGCAAATTGATGAAGTAACTCTTTAGGCAATGCCATCGTTAATGTACCATATGCCTTTTTCTCAGCTTGATAAGCTTTCTTTTGTTTAGAAGACATTTTTCTTTGAAGAATAGGTTCACCAGTTTCATCTTTAGGGTAAACATATTGCTCAGTGAACGCTAACCACATATCAATATCATTTGTATCGACAAACGCTTCAAACCGTTTAACCCAACTATGATAATCTTCCAATTTTAGCAATTTGGGAACTTTCTGACTTGTTCCGATTTCATTATCATAATTCATCATTTTTTGCATCGTAGCTTGAACCGAATTTTGAATAGCTGCAAACGCTTGAAAATCGGATATTTTCGAAAAACTGAACACTTTCACTCCGAACTTCGGCCGAACCTACTATACCCTCCGAAGCTGCTCCGAACTACCTCCGAACACTCAACGAACCTACTTAACGTCGAAGTACCTACGAACCTAGTCCGAACTCTCACCGAATCGAAAAGATAGTCCGAACTCTCTCCGAAGAGGCTCCGAAACCTCACCAAACTTAGAACACTGACCGAGCTTACTCCGAACCTGATGTTCGGAGCGGTTATGCCGAACCTGGAGTTCGGCCGATTCCGAAAATTCGAAAAAATTTGGAAAACTTCACTGAAATCGACACCTCTCGACCTGTGAACACTCAATCAACTGAGAACGAACAAACACAGACATATTGACGTAAATCATGAAGTTTTGAACGAAGATTTTGAGAAATGAAGATGAAAAACGAGCTTTGAAAGTCAAAAACGTGAATTTGAACTCGATAACTCTGAAAAACACTGATTTCCGACTAGTAGAGCAAACCAATTGCTCTGATACCACTTGAAAGTGCGTGAGTGTGCGGATCTTCTACTTAGTCGTAATGAAAACAATATAAACGAATAGAACACAGAGAGTAAATACAAATCTGGCTTGTATTAACCACAGAGAGTTTACACAAAGACACTCAGAAGATATGACATGAACCCCTACTGAATTCTACACAAGACAACATATTTATACTAAGCTAAACCCGCTGGTCCGAACCTGTGGTTCGGCCTGAGGTTCGGCCATGTCCGAACTCCAGGTTCGGCATGAGTTCGGACCTCAGCATACTTGTGTGAATCAGTCATGTATTCGATACTTCACATGACGATCAAGGACTATGTATAAACAATTATCTCAGGGGAAGTCCTTAGCTGAGGGGAAGTTATCAGCTAAGGGGAAGTCTTTAGAGGTCTTGGGTTCAGGGGAAGTTTTATAGAAAACCCGTAATCCATATTAGGGTTTTTGGTTAAAATTATATTAATTTGAATCAACTGAACAGATGATAATTACCTCCTTATGTTAATTTGAATCAACTGAACAGATGATAATTACCTTCTAACCCAAAGACCAGTCATCAAATGTCTGGTGGAGTATATTTTTTTTCAAATGTATGTCAGACAGGTTGATGATAGAAAGATGCTGCTGCTGCTCAAGTTAAAGAACCAGCCGGATAAGACTTCCATCTGGAAAAGCAACTGTTCAGGGGAAGTTGTTGGTGTCTTTACAAGTTTTCAAAAGGTTCAAAAGAGCTTCAAAGAAGATGTTCACGTGTTTAGGGGAAGCTGAAGATTTTTAAGTCAATTGATAAAGAAAATGATACAGAGAGCAGTCAGAGATCATGAAGTTTGAAGATCAACAATCAAGTTCTTCACAGTTAGAGGTTTTCAAAATTTTACCCTCTAATTTTTGGAGATTCAAGACAGTTACCGAAGATTCAGCAAGAACCAGTTCTTTCAAAATACACAAGTCAATGAGAATCCTCCATCTCATTAACTTGTTCATTTCAAGAAGTTAAAGCTGATGTTGATCAAGAGGAAGTCCCAAGTGCCTGTTATGAAACCCAATGAAGATTTCTGCGGAAAGAATCTTCATCAGCATCTTTGCCAGGCAGTCAAGAAGAATATTTTCAAAGATCGAAGACATTTAATATCACAAGCCTAGGGGAAGATTGTAGAGGCTAGATTATGACGCTTGTAATATTAAATAAGTTGGGCTGGGCTTAGAGGGTTTAATTAGATTAGTAGGCTAGTTTTTGGTTGGGCTTGGGTTTACAATTGGGTTTATGATCAAGAAGGGGCCCAATAGTAAACCCAATGGGGAACTATATATACCCCATGAGTTCACCATTTGGTGGTTGCTCATTCTAGTTGCTGGTTTACGGTTCTAGGTTGCTAATTACGATTGAGAAAGGAGGAACCAAAGGTGTTTACGATCAAGTGATTATGATCGTAAATCCAAGAGAAGAGAGTTTACGATTTCTGTTTTGTACCCGACAAGTTCATCTTGTGTGCAAGTTCAGGTTGTTCATTGTTTTAATCATCGTATTCTTGTATTCTTCTCATCTCTTATCTTGAATCAATAATCACTTGGATTCCGCACTCGTGATTGATAGAATATCATGAACGGTTGTTGTTTTTCGGACCTACAGTTTTTAAACTTGAAAATCATATTCAGTTTTTAAACTATGTTTTACCCACATACTCTGTTTTCAGTTAAAAGTCACTCTTTCCACTTTTTCATCCTTAATCATGGGAGAATCATGAAATGGTAGTTCTAACAAACCACCATTATTCATGCCCAATGATTTTGACACTTGGAAATTATGAATGATAGGTTATCTTCATCATTCTGCAGAATGTGGAAATCTGTTATGTATGGCCCTACTGTCCCTACAGCAAAATATGCTACTACACCAAGTGTAGATATAGTAAAGGCTTTTGTTGACTATTCCGATGATGACGACAAGTTGGTTGAGGGAGATCACACAGCTTTATGGGCATTACAAGCAGCACTTCTAAATTTTGTTCTCGTAGGTTTCAAAAACTGCAAAAACTTCTTTCGATTTATGGAAAGCTTTAAATGAAATGTATGAAGGAACTGATGAAGTTAAAGAAAATAAGAAAGATGTTCTAAAACAAAGATATGAAATTTTTTCTCAATAAAATGGAGCAAGTATGAATGGTCAATATCTATGTTTTGTTCAACTTTTTGATGAATTACAGGGAACTAATGTGAAGATGGAAAATGGTGATGTGATCAGAAAAGTTTTGAGGTCACTTCCAGATGTCTGGACAATATATATTGTAAGCATCAAGTATAACAAGGATCTCAAAACTTTAAAGTTGAGTGAAATTCATGGAATGCTCAGTGCACATGAAATGGAAATCAATGAAAAATCTGGTACTTTGAACAAACCAGGGAACTTAACAATTCCAACATCTACTGCACTCATTACTTCTCATGAAGATAGAAGTCACTACAGTGAACAAGCTCCTTTGATCACATATCCTACATCACCAAGAGGAAATGAAATCATGCCTCTATGTTATAACAACTTTGCTCATATTGCAGATAACAGTCAGAATGGGCTCACTAGATCAGATCTAGAATGCTTCAGTGCTGATGATCTCGAAGAGATGGACATCAACACACAACTAGCAATGATCTCCTTACGTGCACAAAGGTTCTACAAAAGAACATGCAGAAAGTTCAATGGAGATAGAAATGCTCAAATTGGGTTTGACAAAAGCAAAGCCAAATGCTACAACTGTCACCAATTAGGACATTTTGCTAGGGAATGCAAGCATGTCACACCCCCAATTTCCACCTAACGGAGTTTAACCGCGTGAGGGTATGATCCAGACCAGGATCCCAGACTTCAGTTACAACCAAGCCATAAACAGAGTTTAAATTAAGTAAATAAAAGCAGTTATTACAGACCCAAATGAATTAAAGGTTCAGCGGAAGCGTAAAACGAGTTACATATATTGTTTACAAAATGTTCAATTTAACTGGTTGGAAACACTGTTTTTGATTCAAAAGATAATGTTCAGTACTGCCGCCGCCGATGCCTTCGATGATCCTCCTAGCGACCTGAAAAGCATTCAACAATCAAGTGTCAGCCAAGGCTGGTGAGTTCACTAAGCAGTCTACCCGTCACAAGTAGACCAAAGTTTTATGATCAAAGAAAGGTAAAACGCAATCAATATCATAGGATTAGTAAGTTTTCCATATCGTAGGTAGCTAGCCTGAGTTATGCTCATTTGAATTGTTCGCAACCGAAGCTGACAACGTATAGGTATTACCTACGGATTTTGCCTTCCCGTGTCCTGAAAGACCACGGAGGGTAGGGTAACATTGGTCCCAGTCCGACCTCCAGTCGGGTTGGTGCATCCCGTGCACCGCTGGGCGGGGGTGTCAATCCCCAGTAGTACTACTCAACATCACCTAGCTATTCTATATTAACGGCCCGAATGTAAGGACTTTTTAGTTTATCAATCAATTCAACGATACATATGATATTTGGTCGGAAAAGTTTACTTAGTAAGAAATACCTTACCGTTGCTCGTTCTCATCCCTGAAAGGACATAACAGTATATAGTAATGAACTCACCTTAGGTTGCTCAGCTTATTCTTCAAATAAACCCGGTTATGATTGTTAACGAGGACCTAATAATCACATTAAGGTCTTAGGTGTTAGGTTGTTTAACTTTTGGCTATACCGCTAAGACCATAACACTAGCACATTGGAAAGTATGACGCAACATAACGACACACGACACCGATGGTTGATCATACACAAGTGTTCATATTTATCAGCAATCAAGCATGTATTATTGTATCATAATCAAATGAGTCATGGCATAACATTCAAGAAAATTGTACAAGTTTGGATTCTGGTCACAGTTTCGCTAGCAGTTTCGCTAGACAGTTTCGCCGTGTACTCGGGCAGCACTTTCGCTAGGCAGTACCCGGTGACACAGTTTCGCCAGGCTAGTTTCGCTCGAAACTGTTGGCACAGTTTCGCTAGCCTAGTTTCGCCCGAAACTGGTTTGAACTTTCGTTCAGGGAATTTCGCTTGGTAATTTCGTTCGGTCAGGTCTGGTCAATTTACCTAGCGACACTATAGTTTCGCTACTTAGTTTCGCTAGAAGGAGATAGGCACAGTTTTGCTACACAGTTTCGCTAGAAGGAGATAGGCACAGTTTCGCTACACAGTTTCGCCTGATGAAGGCACAGTTTCGCTAGTCGCTAGAAAAACCCGTAAATTTGCCTAAAAATCTTTCTAACAGCTTCTGTATCACATGCAAATCAATATCTAGCATACCTAAACGTTTACTAACATCATACAAGCAATTTTAACACCTAAAACACGGATTCTAGTCATCAATTTGTCAAGAACACTTTTTCACATAAAGGAACTCAAATTGCATGGATCTTCATATATACAAGGCAAGTTGCAGAATTTATGTTACATCTAGTATTCCTGAGCATCATGGCAGTAGCAGAAGTCGTTGCATGTAGATTTAAGCATACATTTTAGTCTAACATACAAGTAATGCATAAAGGTGGTTCATGTGACTCACGGATGATCTCTTATGCTCAAGAGGGTGAAAGCTTGGGGCTGGAATCTCGGTTCCTCGAGTCGTTTTCTGCTGGCCAGAAGTCACAGGAGAGGGAGAGTGCAGCAATGGTGTGTGTTTGTGTGGAAGTAGTAAAATGAGAAAGTTAGGCTTGGGTTTGCTTATATAAGGTGCCAGTTTCGCCCGCAATTTCGCTGGCAGTTTCGCTGGCCACGCGAAACTGGTCAGGCATCAGCTAACCGGGCGAATCTGTAATTTCGCCCAGTAGTTTCGCTGGTCACCAAAACATGCAAATTTTATTCTAAGTAAGGTAAGCACGTTTTCTCGATAAATCACATAATTTCACAATGAATGTATTAAGCATGTTGCATAACTTCACACCGTGGTAATAAGCAAATAATCATATAACACATATGGTCGGGTTCGGTGATCAACCAAAGGTTGTGGACGTATCCGGTCTCGGTAAGCATTAATTAGTTAATTTCTACTGGTAATGTGACTAACGGCGTTTGTCTAACGGAACTAACGGTTTTTAACGGAAAGACTTAACGGAGTTTACTTGGGAAGTTACGGTTGTCACAGCCTCCCCATGTTAAGGAATTTTCGTCCCGAAAATTTGCTAGTACCTTGGGTGGATGCGGAGGCTTGATCGAACAGGTGAGGATATTTCTTTCGCATCTGGTCTTCTCGTTCCCATGTGAATTCTGGTCCACGTCTTGATTGCCATCTAACCTTGACAATTGGGATCTTGCTTCGCTTCAATGTCTTTTCTTCGCGTCCCATTATCTCAACAGGTTGTTCTACAAATCGGAGTTGCTCGTCAACGTGGAGCTCCTCGAGTGGAACTATTAAAGTGTCGTCAGCCAGACACTTCTTCAAGTTGGAAACGTGAAATACGTTATGTACTCCATCCAGTTCAGGTGGCAAGTCCAGACGATACGCCACCGTCCCGATCTTCTCGGTTATTGGGAAAGGTCCTATGTAGCGAGGGTTTAACTTCCCGCGCTTTCCAAAACGGACCACACCTTTCCAAGGCGAGACTTTTAACAATACACGGTCGCCCACCTCGAATTCCAATGGCCTTCTTCGATTGTCAGCATAACTCTTTTGTCGGTCTCTTGCAGCCTTCATGCGGTCTCTAATTTGTACAATTCTTTCAGTTGTTTCGTACACCATTTCGGGTCCAGTAAGTTGATTATCACCGACTTCAGCCCAACATACCGGTGATCTACACTTTCGTCCATAGAGGGCCTCAAAGGGAGCGGCTCCAATACTGGAATGGTAGCTGTTATTGTAGGAGAATTCGACCAATGCCAAGTGGGTTTCCCAGTTCTTTCCAAAATCCATTACGCACGCTCGGAGCATATCCTCAAGAGTCTGGATTGTGCGCTCTGTTTGGCCATCGGTTTGCGGATGGTATGCGGTGCTCATATCCAAGCGAGTACCTAGTGCGGATTGCAACGATCTCCAAAAGTGTGAAGCAAAACGGGGATCTCGATCGGAGATAATAGACGTGGGCACTCCGTGGAGCTTGACGATCTCGTCAATGTAGATTTGTGCCAATTTGTCAGTCTTGTCGTTCTCCTTGAGGGCTATGAAATGAGCGGATTTCGTTAGTCTATCCACAATGACCCAAATCATGTCGTTTCCACGAGGTGTACGGGGCAGTCCCGTGATGAAATCCATGGATATTTCCTCCCATTTCCATTCAGGAATTTTCGGTTGCTGCAATAATCCTGGAGGCTTTTGGTGTTCTGCTTTGACCTTTGAGCATGTTAAGCATTTACTGACGTATGTAGCGATGTCGGCTTTCATCTTTGGCCACCAGTATATTCCTTTCAGGTCTTGGTACATTTTATCCGAACCGGGATGGACCGAATATCGAGACTTGTGAGCTTCGTCCATCACCAACTCTCGAAGATTTCCATGAAGAGGCACCCAAACACGATCCTTGTAGTAGCGGAGTCCATCTGACTTAACCTCCGAAGTTCCATCTATGCCTCTTAAGGATTCAGACTCGAAATTTTCTTCTTTCAAGGCTTCTTTCTGAGCATCCCGAATTCTATCCGGTAATCCAGCATGAATCGTGAGTTGTAGAGCTCGAACCCTTCTAGGTTTAGCATATTCTTTTCTGCTCAAGGCGTCAGCCACAACGTTGGCCTTGCCTGGGTGATACTTTATCGCCAAGTCGTAGTCATTAAGCACCTCGATCCACCTGCGCTGTCTCATGTTGAGGTCTTTCTGTCCCATTATGTGTTGGAGGCTTTTATGGTCAGTAAATATCGTGCATTTGGTACCGTACAGGTAGTGCCTCCAAAACTTTAAGGCGAATACAACAGCTCCTAACTCCAGATCATGCGTCGTGTAATTTTTTTCGTGAGCCTTCAGCTGCCTTGACCCATAAGCAATGACCTTACCCCTTTGCATTAAAACACATCCAAGTCCTTGGAGAGAAGCGTCACAATATACCTCGAAGTCGTCAGCACCATCAGGTAGAGATAACACAGGCGCGGTACAAAGTTTTTCCTTTAAAGTCTGAAAGGCTGTTTCCTCTTTTTCACCCCATCGGTACTGAACACCTTTATGCGTAAGAGCGGTTAGCGGCTGGGCTATTTGAGAGAATCCCTGGATGAAACGACGGTAGTAACCCGCTAATCCTAGAAATTGCCGAATTTCCGTTGGTGCTCGTGGTGTAGACCAATTCTTGATCGCTTCTACCTTGGAGGGGTCAACATGAATACCCTGCTCGTTGACGACATGGCCCAGAAATTGGACTTCTCGGATCCAAAAATCACATTTGGAGAACTTGGCGTAGAGTTGTTCCTTCCTTAATAACTCTAATATTAACTGCAGGTGTTGCTCGTGCTCTTCCTTTGTCCTCGAATAAACGAGTATGTCGTCGATGAAAACAATTACGAACTGATCAAGGTAAGGTTTGCACACGCGGTTCATGAGATCCATGAACACCGCCGGTGCGTTCGTTAAGCCGAAAGGCATGACTAGGAATTCGTAATGACCGTAACGCGTTCTGAAAGCCGTCTTTGAAATGTCCTCCTCGCGGACCCTAAGTTGATGATACCCAGACCTTAAGTCGATCTTTGAGAAGTAACTGGCTCCTTGTAGTTGGTCGAACAGGTCGTCGATCCGTGGGAGAGGATATCGGTTCTTAATAGTGACTTTGTTGAGCTCGCGGTAATCTATGCACATCCTGAACGTCCCATCTTTCTTCTTGACGAATAGAACTGGCGCGCCCCATGGCGATGAGCTAGGCCGGATAAAACCTTTATCTAACAGTTCTTGCAGTTGAGTGGATAACTCGTGTAATTCGTTCACCGCCAGACGATACGGAGCTCGGGCAACCGGAGCTGCACCAGGAGCAAGATCGATTCCGAACTCGACTTGTCTATGCGGAGGTAGACCAGGTAATTCTTCCGGGAATACGTCGGGAAAATCGCGAACTATCGGAAAATCTTCAATTTTCTTTGCTGCGAGGCTTTGATCCGTAACCGTTGCCAGAATGGCCACGTGCCCTTTTCGAAGGTACTTCTGTGCCTTGAGGTATGATATAATTCCGGTGACAGTGCCTCCCTTTTCACCCTGAATCGAGAGTACTTCTCCGTTTGCTATGGGTATGCGTATGACTTTCTCTTGGCAAATAAGTTCGGCGCGTTGCGAGGACAACCAATCCATACCAATTATCACGTCAAAACTACCGATTGTGAAAGGCATCAAATCTATGCAGAATTTACGACCTGAAAGTTCTAGGGTACAATCCTTAACTATGTGCGTTGCATCAATAAGTTTACCGTTAGCTAATTCGACAGTGTACTTAGCTCCTAGGGTTTCTGTCTTGGCCTTTATCATTTTGCAGAACTTAGTTGAGATAAAACTTTTCTCGGCACCCGAATCAAATAAAACATTCGCAAAATAGTTGTTGAGGAGAAACTTACCGGTAATCACATTGGCGTCATCCCTTGCTTCACCGGAACCCATGACGAATGCTCGTCCGCGGCCACCATTTCCATTACCACCATCATTGTTGTTATTGTTGTTGTTGTGATCGTTCCCACCTCTCTTTAGCTGGGGACAGTCTTTCTTTATGTGTCCAGGTTTTCCGCATTCAAAACAACCACGGGGGCCTTCAGGGTTCTGCCTTGCACGGTTGGGTAGTTCACCCCGACAATTTTTGGCAAGGTGCCCCGATTTTCCACATCTCTCACAAACTGGTCGGCCACATTCACCAGGGTGGTGCTTGCTACACTTGCTACAGTAGGGTAACTTTCCTTTATACCCACTAGCTCCTTGCCTGCTGCTTCCTTGTCGGTTTTGGTTGTTGCCACCGCCACTGTTGTTACCGTAACCCCCTTTGGAGTTATCATACTTCTTGTTCTGATTCTGGGAGTTTGAGGACCTCCCAGTGTTGTTGCCAGAGTTTATGAGGTGGCTTGGCTCCTCGTCTCTCTGCCTTTTCCCGTCTAGGGCAGCCTTTGGGGTCTTTCTGGGTGGCAAAGATCCTTGAGCCACTGCCTGATCAGTTAGTTTGTGCGCTAGTCGGATGGCCTGTCGCAAATAAGTGGGGTTAGATGAGGTCACCATGCCTTTGATCTGTGGTACCAGTCCTTCCACATACAATTCGATTCGCTTGTACTCAGCATCCACCATTGTCGGACAGAGTCGGGAATATGCTTGATAACGATCGGTATATTCCTCTATCTCAGAACCTTCCATCTTGGAGTTTCCAAACTCTACTTCCATCTTTCTGACTTGATCACGAGGACAATACTCCTCCATGATTGCTTCTCGGAATTCTTGCCATGTCATGGCATTTGCTTCGTTTAATCCCAAAATCTGAATCTGAGCATTCCACCATGTCAAAGCGGAATCCTCAAGAGTGCCTGTAGCATACTTTACCTTATCCCCGTCTGGGCAGTTACACATTAGAAATACCTTCTCTGACTTTTCAATCCATCTAAGTAGACCCACCGCACCTTCGTCACCCTTGAACACTATCGGTTTACAATCCATAAAAGCTTTAAATAAGCATTGAGGCGGTTGACCTTGAAAATGTTGTTGGGCGGCTGCTAGGGCTGCTGCGACCCCTTGATTAATCATATTCTGAACCTGTGCAGCTGTGAAGGTTCCTGGGTTGGTTTCGGGTCCTCTTCGCGGAGGCATGATTTCTAGCAAATCAATGCAAAGCGTCCAAAGGTTAGTATGCCCAATACTAGAAGGTTGTTAAGTTCCGTTAATGGTTACATACTAGTATAGTTCACATTAAGGCACTCATTTACATGATTAGTAAAAGAAAAAAAATTTCCACCCGAAATTTTCAGGTTTTAATACCGTCACAATACCAGAATTTTAAATGAGGATCGTCTTCAGCGCGCGGGGCAGTACCTTGCGGAACGGGTTGTAACCAAAGTTTTCAAAAACAGTTACAGTTCAGAAATTTTACTTTTTGAAAATGTTCTGGTTCGCTGTAACCAAGGGCTCTGATACCAATCTGTCACACCCCCAATTTCCACCTAACGGAGTTTAACCGCGTGAGGGTATGATCCAGACCAGGATCCCAGACTTCAGTTACAACCAAGCCATAAACAGAGTTTAAATTAAGTAAATAAAAGCAGTTATTACAGACCCAAATGAATTAAAGGTTCAGCGGAAGCGTAAAACGAGTTACATATATTGTTTACAAAATGTTCAATTTAACTGGTTGGAAACACTGTTTTTGATTCAAAAGATAATGTTCAGTACTGCCGCCGCCGATGCCTTCGATGATCCTCCTAGCGACCTTAAAAGCATTCAACAATCAAGTGTCAGCCAAGGCTGGTGAGTTCACTAAGCAGTCTACCCGTCACAAGTAGACCAAAGTTTTATGATCAAAGAAAGGTAAAACGCAATCAATATCATAGGATTAGTAAGTTTTCCATATCGTAGGTAGCTAGCCTGAGTTATGCTCATTTGAATTGTTCGCAACCGAAGCTGACAACGTATAGGTATTACCTACGGATTTTGCCTTCCCGTGTCCTGAAAGACCACGGAGGGTAGGGTAACATTGGTCCCAGTCCGACCTCCAGTCGGGTTGGTGCATCCCGTGCACCGCTGGGCGGGGGTGTCAATCCCCAGTAGTACTACTCAACATCACCTAGCTATTCTATATTAACGGCCCGAATGTAAGGACTTTTTAGTTTATCAATCAATTCAACGATACATATGATATTTGGTCGGAAAAGTTTACTTAGTAAGAAATACCTTACCGTTGCTCGTTCTCATCCCTGAAAGGACATAACAGTATATAGTAATGAACTCACCTTAGGTTGCTCAGCTTATTCTTCAAATAAACCCGGTTATGATTGTTAACGAGGACCTAATAATCACATTAAGGTCTTAGGTGTTAGGTTGTTTAACTTTTGGCTATACCGCTAAGACCATAACACTAGCACATTGGAAAGTATGACGCAACATAACGACACACGACACCGATGGTTGATCATACACAAGTGTTCATATTTATCAGCAATCAAGCATGTATTATTGTATCATAATCAAATGAGTCATGGCATAACATTCAAGAAAATTGTACAAGTTTGGATTCTGGTCACAGTTTCGCTAGCAGTTTCGCTAGACAGTTTCGCCGTGTACTCGGGCAGCACTTTCGCTAGGCAGTACCCGGTGACACAGTTTCGCCAGGCTAGTTTCGCTCGAAACTGTTGGCACAGTTTCGCTAGCCTAGTTTCGCCCGAAACTGGTTTGAACTTTCGTTCAGGGAATTTCGCTTGGTAATTTCGTTCGGTCAGGTCTGGTCAATTTACCTAGCGACACTATAGTTTCGCTACTTAGTTTCGCTAGAAGGAGATAGGCACAGTTTCGCTACACAGTTTCGCTAGAAGGAGATAGGCACAGTTTCGCTACACAGTTTCGCCTGATGAAGGCACAGTTTCGCTAGTCGCTAGAAAAACCCGTAAATTTGCCTAAAAATCTTTCTAACAGCTTCTGTATCACATGCAAATCAATATCTAGCATACCTAAACGTTTACTAACATCATACAAGCAATTTTAACACCTAAAACACAGATTCTAGTCATCAATTTGTCAAGAACACTTTTTCACATAAAGGAACTCAAATTGCATGGATCTTCATATATACAAGGCAAGTTGCAGAATTTATGTTACATCTAGTATTCCTGAGCATCATGGCAGTAGCAGAAGTCGTTGCATGTAGATTTAAGCATACATTTTAGTCTAACATACAAGTAATGCATAAAGGTGGTTCATGTGACTCACGGATGATCTCTTATGCTCAAGAGGGTGAAAGCTTGGGGCTGGAATCTCGGTTCCTCGAGTCGTTTTCTGCTGGCCAGAAGTCACAGGAGAGGGAGAGTGCAGCAATGGTGTGTGTTTGTGTGGAAGTAGTAAAATGAGAAAGTTAGGCTTGGGTTTGCTTATATAAGGTGCCAGTTTCGCCCGCAATTTCGCTGGCAGTTTCGCTGGCCACGCGAAACTGGTCAGGCATCAGCTAACCGGGCGAATCTGTAATTTCGCCCAGTAGTTTCGCTGGTCACCAAAACATGAAAATTTTATTCTAAGTAAGGTAAGCACGTTTTCTCGATAAATCACATAATTTCACAATGAATGTATTAAGCATGTTGCATAACTTCACACCGTGGTAATAAGCAAATAATCATATAACACATATGGTCGGGTTCGGTGATCAACCAAAGGTTGTGGACGTATCCGGTCTCGGTAAGCATTAATTAGTTAATTTCTACTGGTAATGTGACTAACGGCGTTTGTCTAACGGAACTAACGGTTTTTAACGGAAAGACTTAACGGAGTTTACTTGGGAAGTTACGGTTGTCACAAAGCAGCCTAGGAAAGAAAACACAAGCCAAGATGGAGGAAACAAGTATCAGTGACCTCACAATGCACACACACCAGTCACCTATCCGTCACATGACATAGGCTCAAGAACAAAACCAACAACACCAAGTGTATCAACTAAAGGTCCTACTACTCCCTCATCAAGCGCAAAGCCACAAAGCCATGCAACTGCTGTTGTTGCTAATCAAACCAATTGTGTTGATTGGGAGGAAATCATGCAAGAATTCTCACCAATCAGTCATGCTTTAATGGCAAAAGAAATCTCCTACTCTACTGAGAACTCCTCTACTTCATCCATGGATACCTCTTCAAACTATGAGGTAAACACTAAAATCCCAATTTAAGTTCTTTCTCTTCTTTGTAAAATTGAATGTGTTGAGCAGATAGAAAGTTATAGAAAACATAGCCTTGAACTCATTGAGGAAATGGCAAGTCCAAAAGAAATTAGAGAATACTCTAGAAAGGCTGATATTGCTTACAATAATGAGATTCAAGAACTAATCAAAAGCATTAGTGCACTGAAACATGAAAAATCCAATCTTATTACTCAAATCAAGGATTTGCTCTCCAAAATATATTTTGCAAACAAAGAAAATGAGGAAATAAAATCTGAATTGAGTATCTGTGAAATGAAATTTTCTGTTGCTACTGCTGACTGTGAAAAATTACAAGCAAGTAATGAGAAACACCTAAAATTATGGCAAAATCAGAAAACAATAGGACATCATTTGAATAATGGAGTTGGGTATAATCAAGTCACTTATCCTGATTCATACACTGAATGTGTGAAAAAGGTTAAGAATGAAGAAACTAAGGTTCAATTTACACCTGATGCCATTATTAACACTGGAAAAGAAATTTCAAAATCCAGTGACATGTCTGAGTCAGAAACTGAAAAGGTGTCATCTGTAGCTACTGTCTCAATTGAACCTCAGATTCACAACAACCTTGTTAAAAACAGGAGAACTGTTCTGAAAATTAAAAGACACCAAAGAAACCGAATCTTGCTCCGAACAAAATCATTTAAATGGGAAAACACCTTCAGTCTCAAAACTTTCTAAATTTAAAATGATAAAGGAATGTTTGATATGTGGAAAAATTGGTCACATTGCTATTAGTTGTTTTCACAATCGTTTTTTAAATTTAGTCAAGCTGTCAAAAGTCGAACTGCTAAAAAAGGGGAACAAAATCTGAATTTATTTGTAGAAGTTTTGAAAAAGTCAGTTCTGAAGATAAAAAAGTCAAAATGAATATTATTCAGAACAAACAAAATCAAACAAACATAGATTTGAAAAATTCAGCAGTATCCGAATGGCTTCATGTTACTAAAACTCAGAAGAAACAAGAACCTAGGATCATTTATGCTCCTAAAGAAAGAAAATTTGATTCCGAGATAAAAATTATCTCGGAAAGCAAAATTCACGATCCCGAGGTAAAAATTACCTCGAAGGGACAAAAACACTCTGGAAAGCAACAAAATGAAAGAAAAAGAGCACCCGAGATAAAAGTTATCTCGGGAGGAAAAACTTTTGCACTCGAGATAAAAGTTACCTCGGATAACAAAAGTTACTCCAGAAAGAACTCCAAGAAAGTAAACAACAGTTTTTGTCCTAATCAAACCAAAATTGTTTCAAGGAAATCAAGAGAAACAAGTGTTTCAGAGAAAATCTTCAAATTCAGATTCAACAAGTAGTGATCCTACAAACTTCAAATTGAAACTCTCTAAAACATCAAAAGAAATGAAGCAAAAGGAATATAGATCACGAAAGGATGTAACAAAACAAAAAGCCAAAGACTTTCAGTCTAAATTAAACTCGTGTTCTATTTCCCAAAATAATCAAAATTCTTCATCAAATGATCAGTCAAAAGCAGAGTCTTCAAAAGCTGAAGAATTGACTCAAACACTTGTGCTCAGATTGTACAAGTACAATGACGCAATGGGAAGACCCAAGACCACAAAGGCTTGGGTCTCCCTCAGAAATTAACTCATACTTTGTCTTAACATGTGCAGAACACATCCAATAAATCTCAAAACAGCATATGGGTTGTAGATAGTGGGTGTTCTTGCCACATGACAAGAAATAAAGAATTACTAAACAATACAAAAAGAGTAAATGGAGGACCAGTTGCTTTTGGAACCACTAGGGGAAAATTTCTGGACAAGGTACAGTTACCAATGGGAAGCTTACCTTTGATAAGGTAAATTTTGTTGATGTTCTCAACTTCAATCTTCTAAGTGTCTCACAAATGTGTGACAAGAAGTTGAATGTTCTGTTTGATGAAAAATAAGCTATCATCCTTAAACCAGGCATCAAAATTTCTGATGAAATGATCTTGATTAAAGCACCTAGAAAGGATAGTCTATACATTCTGGATATGGCACATACAACATCTAAAGATGGTATCACCTGCCTTATATCCAAGGCTTCTATAGATGAATCAAATTTATGGCATTGAAGATTAGGTCATGTGAATTTCAAATTTATGAACAAACTGGTAAAACTTGATTTGGTCAAAGGTTTACCAACTAAAACATTCACATATACTGAACAATGTATTGCTTGTCTAAAAGGAAAGCAACACAAATCTTCTCACATGCCTAAATTGGAAAGCTCTATTTCAAGTCCTTTAGAATTGCTACATATGGACTTATTTGGTCCCACAAGAGTAAAGAGCTTAGGGAAAAAAGTCTTACTGTTTTGTAATAACTGATGATTTTTCAACATACACCTGGGTATTCTTTCTTGCAACCAAAGATGAAACCTCAGAGATTTTAATAGCACTAATCACTCAACTTGAAAATCAGTCTAATTTAAAATTCAAAACAATAAGAAGTGACAATGGTACAGAGTTTAAAAAACATGTGTTAAACTCTTTCTGTGAAGAAAAAGGAATTGCTAGACATTTTAGTGCAACTAGAACTCCTCAGCAAAATGGTGTTGCTGAGAGAAGAAATAGAACCTTAATTGAGGCTACAAGATCTATGTTGGCTGAATCAAAATTACCTGTAACATTTTGGGCTGAAGCAGTAAACACTGCATGTTATGTACAAAATAGGTTTTTGATTGTAAAAGGTCATAACAAGACATCTTATGATATTTGGAGAAAAAGAAAACCAAACATACATTTTCTCAAATCATTTGGCTGTCCTATAACAATACTGATAACCAATGAACACCTGTAAAAATTTGTTGAAAAAGCTGTAGTGGTTATTTTGTGGGATACTCTTGTGTCTCTAAGGCATACAGAGTATATAGCACCAGTTCTAAAATTATTGAAGAAACCATACATGTGGTATTTAATGAAAAGTCAAAGAACAATTTTAGAACTGAGCCCTCATGGTTATTTGATATTGACTCACTAACCACTACTTTCAATGTAACTATTGATAAGCCTCTTAGTGAAAATGTGCAGACAGAAGATCTTCAAAATATTACAAATGGCAGGTTCAAAGGTGTTGATCCTCTATTCTTCTCATCCGTCAGCACAAAACCTTATGTCTCAACAACCAGTTTCAACCTAACTCCAGAGATAATATTCAATTCAATTCTGATGGAACACCTATTCCTCATATTAATAAAGAAATCAATGAGCCTGTTGCCTCACAAATTCAAGATGTTCAAGAATCACCTTCTTCAACAGAAATACCAGAATTAATGCTTATGAATGAGTTTACTCCATTAAACCTTTCTGAGCCTATTTGTCATCATGAATTCCCACTTACTTACAACTCTACAAGTTTGAAAAATCATCCTCTTGAGAATGTTATAGGAGAAGTGGAAGCACCTGTACTCACAAGAAGCAAATCAACTGATGCAAACATCTGTCTACATGCATGCTTCTTGTCACAGGAGCAACCAAAGAAAATAAATGAAGCTTTAAGAGAAAACAGTTGGATTGAAGCCATGCAAGAAGAACTGCTTTAAATAAAAAAACAAAGAGTATGGGAATTGGTGGATCTACCAAAGAATGCACCACCACCAATTGGAACAATGCTTTGCACAAGAAGAAGGAATAGACTATGATGAAGTTTTTGCACCAGTAGCAAGATTAGAAGCAATTAGGATATTTTTAGCATATGCTGCTTACAAAAACTCCCATGTCTACCAAATGGATGTCAAAAGTGCTTTTCTGTATTGATTACTAAATGAAGAAGTATATGTGTGTCAACCACCTGGGTTTGAAGATCCCCATCATCCAAACAAGGTGTCCAAATTGATAAAGCTATGTATGGTCTTAAACATGCACTAAGAACCTGGTATGAGACTCTCTCTTGTTATCTAACCAAACATGGATACAAAAGAGGAGCTATTGACAAAACTCTCTTCATTAGAATAGTTGGAAAGGATCTCTTAATGGTCCAAATTTACATGGATGATATCATTTTTGGTTCAACAAAAGATGCTCTCTATAAGGAGTTTGAAGCCCTGATGCAAGCAAATTTTGAAATGAGCTCAATGGGTGAACTCACTTTCTTTTTAGGTCTTCAAGTAAGGCAAACAAAATAAGGCACTTTTCTTAATCAATCAAATATATTTAGGATATGCTAAAGAGGTTTGACATGCTGTCATCCTCCACTGCTAAAACTTCTATATCAACATCACACAAGTTAACATATGATGTAACCGGTGAACCTGTTGATGAGCACACATATAGGGCCATGATTGGTTCCCTTATGTATCTTACAGCAAGCAGACCTGATATCATGTTTAGTGTTTGCTTATGTGCTAGATATCAGGCTAGACCAAAGGAATCACACTTAAATGCTGTGAAAAGAATTTTTAGATACCTCAAAGGATAACCAAAGCTTGGGTTATGGTATTCTAAAAATAAAGACTTCAATTTGAAGGCTTTCACAGACAGTGACTATGGAGGATGCAATCTTGACAAAAATTCAACATCTGGTGGATGTCAATTTTTAGGAGATAGACTTGTGTCATGGAAATGCAAAAAGCAGACATGTGTCTCAACTTCTACAGTAGAAGCGTAATATATTGCAGCTTCAGCATGTTATGGCCTGGTACTTTGGATACAAAATCAGATGATGGACTATGGCATCAACTTCATGGAAACTCATATGTATGCTGACAACACAAGTGCCATCAGCATCACCAACAATCCTATCAAACATTCAAAAACAAAGCACATTGAGATCAGGTATCATTTTATTAGAGATTGTGTTGAAAAGACATTAATCAAACTCCATCATTTTCCAACTGAAAATCAATTGGCTGACTTATTCACAAAAGCATTTGATGAGGCCAGATTTTTCTACCTCATCACAGCCATAGGAATGATGAATTTTGAATAAAATTTCCAAATCTGATAATATAAATTTCTATTATCTTGAAATAAAAGGAATCACAAATTTTTGTCAAAGTACTACCGAGATAATCTTACTCGAGATAACCTCTTCCGAGTTAACTAAAATTATTAAGGAAAAATTATCTCACTCGAGATAACTACACCCGAGGTAACTTTATTTATATCGGATGACAAAATCTCACTCGAGATAACCTCTTCCGAGATAACTAAAATTACCAAGAAAAAATTATCTCACCTGAGATAACTACACCCGAGGTAACTTTATTTATATTAGATGACAAAATCTCACCCGAGATAACTATCTCACCCGAGATAACTTCAACCGAGATAACTAAAATTACCAAGGAAATATTATCTCACCCGAGATAACTTTACTTATGCCGTCTGACGTCATCTTTCCGAGATAATCTCACCAGGTCACTCAAAAGAGATTAAAAGAGTTATCTCTGATGAATACCTCGTCCTTGGTAACTACACCCGAGATAAAAAAAATTACCTAGGTCATTGGTAAAAAAATATCTTCCGAGATAATATTTTACTGATTACTTAAGAAAAGGGTAATCTTCTTAAAAATATATGTTGCAAGTTGTCCGATGGGACAACCGTAGGTCAAACAAGAAGATGCCACGTCAACCCACCTTTTTCTCTTTTACCAGACCCACTTGTGCTTTTTACAATAACCGTCCCTTCCACATCCCTAATTTAAGGCGACAAGCGGTAACCTAGAACCCACGATCGAACAAATTAACTGCAGCAGTTACTCACCTTTACTCCCATATACTTCCAAACTCTCACTTTTCTCCACTACCTACTCATACGTCTCTGATTCTGGTCATCTTCAAACAAACATGAAACAAATGGCACCGAAAGCTAAGTAAGGGGATTCATCGTCCGATGCGAATGCCCTATTTCATGCTGACCATAATACAATTGCTCTACTATCGAAAATAGAGAAGAGTTTTGTGTTTCATGAAATGATTGATTTTCTGAAAGCATCACACATATGCTACGCACTTACAGTTTATCCAAATATTTTCGAAGTTGTGATTACAGAATTTTGGCAAAATGCCTCAAGAACTAAAACTGCTGAAGGGGTGTATGAAGTACACTCAAAGGTTCAAGGTCACGAAGTAACAATTACTGAAGAAGTCATCCAAACACATCTGAAGTTTAATGACCAAGGAGGATACAAAGAAGTGCCTTCCTCGGAATATCTTGCAACCTTAAGGGCTGTAGGGTATGGGGGATTAGACAAAAAGTTAAGGAAATCACAACTGCCATTCAAATGGAGATTTCTGGCACACGTGATCTTGGCAAATTTATCCTCAAAGAAGAGTGTTGATGAACTCTCTTCAGTTCAGGCCTCAGCTTTTCATGTTTTGGTACAAAATCAAAATTTTAATTTTTCTAGAATGGTGCTGGATGGGATGGTAGATAATTTAATACCTAACAATGCTCACTTCTTTCATATGTATCCCAGGTTTTTGCAGCACATTCTAAGGTGTTTGATACCCAACTTAAAAATATCAGATAAAATTTATCAATTAAGGTTACCAAACGAAAAATTATTTTCATATCTATCAAGCAATGAAAAGAACAAAGGTATACAGGTGTGGATACTGACCATCCTATGCTTGTGCCAAGACCTGTAGTGGATGCACCAGTGGTGCAACCACAGGAAAATCCTGAGCCTATTGCTCCAGTTGACAACCCTGTGCTACCAGCAGTGGTTCAACCCCCAACTTCCAATCCTTCCTCTTCTCAACAAGTCCCGCCTAAAAAGAGGAAGAGACTCTCAAAATTTGTCAATATTCCAACCATTTCATCCACTCCCCATGATCTAGAGAATCCTGAAAAGGAGGGTGCAAGGTCTATAGAGTCTAGAATTTGTGAGGCTTTTGCATTAGAATTACCTTTGGGCTAGTTTACTTGTAAATTGGTTAAAAATAAGTTAGTGGGTTATGTGGGCTTGTGGGTTGGTCGAGTATAGGGCCTAGAGTCCGATTTTTTGTGGCTTTTTTAACAAGCATATGCTTTCCTATATAAGGATAGCTATTTTAGGAGATTGAGGTTGGTTGCAGTTTTGGTGTTTATCCCTATTGGTGTTTTACGATTAGAGAATTTCGATCAGTGTATTGCAATCAAGGTGATTAGTAAAGTGTTTTCTTCTTCTGGTTTGTGTTCTTACTCTTGTTCTTATTGCTTATTCTTATTATTTTCAATTAATCTTGAATCACCTATAATCGCCGGATTCCGCATGATGGTTATAGACTTTGATATCGCGTGAGGGTTTGATTTGATCCTTACAATTGGTATCAGAGCCAAGAAACGCAAGTTTCGAGGCTCTCGCGATATCCGATTCAAGTTTTTGACAACTAACGGTTTGAGTTTTTGTGGTGATTTTCAGCATTAGCAAGTGTCGGAAGTACTTTTTGCAGGTTTCGAATTGAGACAGAGGTGTTCGTGACCAATTGCTCGTAAATTCGTGACTTTTCGACCCAACAAGAGACTTTTCGATCAGCCTGTCTGATCGAAAACCCTTTCCTGTCGCCTCCCTGTGATCGGGAAAGACCCTCTGTGTATTTTCAATCAGGCGCTTTCAATCGGAAAGTCCCCATCAGTGACTTTTCGACCAGCTGCTCTTAATCGAGAAGTCCCTCTCTGTGACTTCTCGATCAGTATTCTCGATCGGAAAGTTCCCCTCAGTGACTTTTCGATCAATCACCTCTCAATCGAGAAGTCCCTTCTATGACTTCTCGATCCGTCTTCACGATCGGAAAGTCCCCTGTGACTTTTCGATCCACTGCTCTCCTCAATCGAAAAGTCCCCTCCGAGACTTTTCGATCCAGATCCAACTTTTCGATCGGAACCTACACTTTTCGATCACTTTCCTTTCCGATCGAAAAGGACTTTCCGATCAGCCTTGTCCGACCGAAAATCCCTTTTCGACTCATCCTTTCTTGATCGAAAACCAGTGTTTATTGCCTCTTTGTGTTAGCAATGGCCTTTGATATGTCCAGCTTGTCAAGTGCAACTCTTGAAATGGATGCTAAAATCGGAACCAATGCCAGACCACCTCGTCTGATGTCTGGCAAGGATTTCATGAGTTGGAAGTACAGATTCGTGAACTATATAAACTACCATGATCACAAAATCATGCGATTAGTTGAGGTGGGAGACTTTGTCCCATCGACGGCTGGAGAACAGGGTCAGCAACCCAAACCTAAAGGAAAATCTGAATGGCTTGATGATGATTGGGAAAAGGTGGAACGTGATAGAAAGGCACTAGCTGCTCTAACCATGGCCTTATCTCCTGAAGTAGCTGAAGCTTTCAAGGAGTACACCTCTGCTAAGACCCTTTGGGATGCTCTTGTGGCCGCATATGAAGGAAATGATGATATGAAGGAATCTCGAAAAGAAAACCTAAGAGAGCAGTTTAATGAATTCAATTACATCCCTGGTGAAAACATTGAGACCCAACTTCAACGGTTCATCAAAATAGTCACAGGAATGAAAGATGCTGGAGTCACATACGCACAGGTCGAGGTCAACAGAAAGCTCGTAAATTCTTTTCCGCCAAATTGGGACAACACTATTGAGTTGATACAAAAGACAGTGCAAATGTCTACTTCACCGCTAACCGAGCTTATGTCCACCATTAGAGCATATAAAGATAAGAAGCAGAAGAGGGCTAGAAAGCTGGGTAATGGAGCATTAATAAATCAAGTTAATCAAGCTTTCATCTCACAGCCAGCTGTTGCACCTAACATCCCACAGTCTAGTCCAATGGGATTTATTGCTCAAGCCACTGGGTCGAGTACATCTGGAACATCAAATTTTGTCGCTTTAGATGTTAATGCTCTAACCAAAGATCCCAGTTTTGCTCTTGGGGTAGGGATTATGAGTTGCTACTAGGCACTCATTGCAGGTTCACTTTTGCCCATTGATTTAACTCCAGATGATGTTAATCAAGTCAACCCACAGTCTAGTCCAATGGGATTTATTGCTCAAGCCACTGGGTCGAGTACATCTGGAACATCAAATTTTGTCGCTTTAGATGTTAATGCTCTAACCAAAGATCCCAGTTTTGCTCTTGGGGTAGGGATTATGAGTTGCTACTAGGCACTCATTGCAGGTTCACTTTTGCCCATTGATTTAACTCCAAATGATGTGAATCAAGTCAACCCAGAAGACCTGGAGCATATGGATATTTCTTACCAGATGGGAATGTCAGCACTGAGAGCTAAGCAGTTCATGGCAAAGACAGGAAAGAAGGACTGGAATGGCGGCAAAGGGATAAAGTTCAGTTTCAACAAAGCAAACCTGAGGTGCTACAATTGCAATGAGTATGGGCATTATGCGACGGAATGCACCAAACCAAAGGTTGATAGAGAGGGTAAGACTGAGAACAGAGCTGAAAGTGTGAAGAAAGAGACAGGGAAGAATGACAGTGCGCTGGTGGTTAACATACACCAAGATACGACTGGACATCTCAGGTGGAAGACTTGAGTCTGACACTTGATCATGTAGCTCTGTTGGCTGAAGAAGAAACTCAGAAAGAAGCTACTGAAGTCTTTCATCATGCATTCATGGCAGACATAACTCCAGGGTCCCAGGCCAGCAGCAATGAGGTATGTTCTAACCCTAAATGCCAAATTACATTTAATGAATCTCAAGACTGGCAACGTAAGTTCTTTAATGAAACATTAAATCGTGAACTATCTGATAGAGACCTGCGAGAGTACAAAGGTAGGAGTAAAACATTAAGTGAAAAACTAGAAGCTGCCAAAGTCAATATTAAGAATCTTCAAAGGCAATTGAGTGATAAAACTACATATCTTAAAATTGCTAATGAAGAAATTGACACATTATATATGAAGTTGAACAACTTAAGGCCAAATTAGAAACATCACAAACCAAAGTTGAACGAAATGATAAAATTGTGTCAGAAATGATGAAGGCTAGTTCTCTTTTCTATAACACAGATGCTCGAATGCGACATCTAAAAGCCAACTCTGGTTTGGGTCTCGGTACTGAGGTAAAAGATGAAAAATCCACTCATACAGTACCGATGCCTTTGATGCACGAAATGATCCCAGACTATGAGTGTCCAAAGACCTCCTTAGAAGCTAAGGCTGAAATAGAAAAGAAACTTGCCACTTGTCCCATTAAAATTCTGCTCCTGTTTCTAACATTACTAACACTTTTACTTCTTGTGCAGATAAAGGTAATAAAGAAGCAGGGGTAGTGAATTGCAAGGAGTCCCTTAAAAGTCCCATGAAGTCTGATTATTATTTTTGTTTTAAAAACTGTGATTTTGAGAAACCTAAAACTTATGTTAAGTCTGAGTCAAAAACTTCAGCGTCCGATTTGTGTGATAAACTTTCTGAATGTGGTGTGTTTAATTTTGGTAAATGTGATGATAAACCTGTGAAACCCTTAAGAACTGTTAAAATTTTAAGAAGGGGTAAGGGACCACAGGTTGATGGTCCCAAGTCCACAGGAGATGTGAAAATTTCTGAGGATAAGATTAATCATCCTGTCCAAAACGTGCAGAAAGTACGGGACACCAGATCCCATGACTTTGTCCCGTACCCAGAAGTTAACTCTGCATATGACCACTTCAATCCGATACAACAGGAGTATATTTTGACCACAAAGCCCCATGGTAAGGCCCTGTGGATCCATAAAAACTCTTCAAAGCCAACTTGGATATCCACTGGGCGTAACCAACAACAGGCTCACGTGTATCCAAAGAAACAGTCTTGCCATGTGTGTGGTAGACCAGGACACGTGGCAAGAAACTGCCTGCACCGCCCTTATGAACCTTACTATCCTAAGAAGGTCCAGCAAAAGACTGTCCCATTGGGCCAAACACGTGTTGGCCTAAAACCAAAATCTGGGCCTTCAGATTCCAAGGTGCAGAAGTTGACATCCCAACCTCCACAAACATAGGTGCATTCTAGACCAACAGCAAAGGCTGCACCTTCAAACCGAAAGGTGCAGCAGGCCATACCACAACACTCCAAGGTGCACAAAGGGATTCCAAAGCCCAAGTCACCTAAACAGGAACCAAAAACTGTGAAAAGTAAAGTGAGTCAAAATTCTAAGAGATCTCCAAAGCATTCAAAGACATTGACTAAGCCTACTTGGGCTTCAAAAGTTGTTGAACCTTCAAAATCTAGTCTCTCACCCAAAGCAGGATACTTTTTCAAAATCACCAGTTCATCCAAAACCTGTGTTAAAATCTATTTTCAAATCTTTTTCAAAAACACCTTTCCACCCAAAACCAGTAGGACACACAAAATCAACCAATTGGTGGGATGATGAAAGGTGGAATGTCCCAAAAGTTGTGAATTTGTCCTTCAAGCCTACTAGAGTGTATAAAAAACACTCCATGTCTTTTCAAGAGGTCGAAAGTTCAAAAAAAAGTAAGATTAGACAACAGTGGCTTGGCATGGAAAATCAACCCAGAGATGTCAACAAGAAAGACATTCTCAGTCCAAACAAGGACAGACCAACATTACCCAGACCAATTAAGGCATGGGCACCAAAATCTAACTAATCTCCTTTGAATGCAGGAACAACCAAGGAGGACTGTCACCAACCTATGGTATGTTGACAGTGGTTGTTCCAGGCATATGATGGGCGACATATCTCTACTGCAAGATTTGGAGAAATTTGATGGAGGATATGTGTCGTTCGCCGGAGGAGTTGGAGGATATATCAGTCAGAAAGGCACAGTACGCAATGGTTGTCTCAGCTTCCACGATGTCAATTATGTCGAGCAGTTAAAGCACAGCTTGTTAAGTGTTTCACAGATATGTGATAGGGAGTATCCAGTCCTCTTCAACAATAAAGAATGTCTCATTCTTAAACCTGGATACTCCATCCACTGACGATTGGGTGTTAATGAGAACACCAAGATATGGTAACTCCTACGTTCTCAACATGCAGAAACCCCCCACATCTGAGGTGGCCTGTCTCCTTTCTAAAACGGTTGAGAACCACGCTTAGTTGTGGCACAGACGAATGGGGCACATGAATCTGAAGAATCTAAATCGACTTGCTAGAGGAGGGCTTGTTAAAGACCTTCCAATCAAAGAATTTGTACTCAAGGAGAAATGTGTGGCTTGTGCTAAGGGGAAGCAGCACAAACGTCCACACAAACCAAAGGTGTTCAACAGAATCTCATCTGCTCTAGAGCTGCTTCACATGGACCTATTTGGTCCAGTCAGTATGTTAAGCCTTAACCGATGTGCATTTTGTTTAGTTATTACTGACGATGTTTCCCGTTTCACTTGGATGTTTTTCTTGTCAAAGAAAAGTGATGTTGCAGGTATACAAATTTCTTTCATCAAGCTCATTGAAAACAAATTAAAGCTGAAGGTGATGGCCATTAGGAGTGATAATGGGACGGATTTTAAGAATCAAAGTATTGATAATTTCTGTGCTGCAAAGGGAATTGAGCATCAATACAGTGCCCCCTACACCCCTCAGCAGAATGGTGTCACAGAACGACGCAACAGGACCCTAATTGAAGCTGCTCGCACTATGCTGTGTGATTCAAAGCTACCGACCATGTTTTGGGCAGAGGCAGTTAACACTGCGTGTTATGTCCAGAATCGGGTGCTCATCAATAAGCGACAGCAGAAAACCCCATATGAGCTAATCTACCATAACAAGCCCAGAATTGGGCACCTTTGGGCTTTTGAGTGTCTCTGCACTGTTTTAGTAAATCTTGAAGTACCTAAATTTGCTGCTAAATCTGATGAATGTTATTTTGTAGGTTACTCTACCAGCTCCGCTTACAGGGTGTTCAACAAAACAACCGGGATTGTGATGGAGTCCACCAATGTGGATTGGCTAGAAGAAAATCCATCAGATGGTGGAGTTGGGTCCTCCTCAAGCTTTTGACTATAATCAATTCTTCCGTCCGTTGGGATTGGAACCTGTCATAGCTGAAGAACTATTTGAAGATATAGTTTCAGGACCGTCATTAACACACTCCATTACCAAGGCTCTAGTCACTGCCCCTAAAACAGAAACCACACCGATACAGGAGACAGCTGATCCTGAGAATGACCATGAAGCAGACGTCAACCCTGGTTCAGACACTCCTCAAACACAGGGAGCTAATGCAGGAGGTGCAGCTGAAACAAATGATGAACCCGATCAATCAAATCTACCTCCAGTAATCCCCGTTCAAGCCGTTGTCGAAACCAGGATCCATAAATACCACCCCTTGGACAACATCATTGGTCTGTTAGCATCAGGGGTGGTAACAAGAAGCCGGTCAGGGGACATCAATCATTGTATGTACTCCTGTTTCATCTCACAAGTTGAGCCCCCCAACATTACTATGGCCTTGACAGATCCTAGTTGGGTAGAGGCCATGCATGAAGAACTAAATCAATTCTCACGGCTCCAAGTTTGGAGGTTAGTAGAAAGGCCTGCTGACAAAAAGGTCATCACTACTCGATGGCTTTATAAGAATAAAAAGGATCACAACGGCATCATTGTCAGTAACAAGGCCAGGTTGGTGGTTCAAGGCCACAAACAGATTCAAGGGGTGGATTATGATGAAGTGTATGCACCGGTTGCCCGATTAGAGGCAATAAGAATATTTTTAGTCTATGCATCCTACATGAACTTCACTGTCTACCAGTTGGACGTGAAAACAGCCTTTTTATATGCTGCTATGGATGAAGAGGTATATGTCACTCAACCTCCTGGCTTTATTGATGAGGAACACTCGTATCATGTGTACAAGCTGGACAAGGCATTGTATGGCTTATACCAGGCCCCTCAGTCTTGGTACAAGACTCTGACTGATCATCTTCTAGCTTACGGGTACACAAGAGGCATAGTGGATCAGACACTTTTTAGAAAGGAGGTTAAGCATGACATAATCATGGTGCAAGTATATGTTGATGACATCATCTTCGGGTCAACCAATGAAGATTTGTGCAAAGAGTTTGAGAAGGTAATGCGCACAAAATTTGAGATGAGTCAGATGGGCGAGATGGAGTTTTTCCTCGCATTACAAGTGAAGCAAAGTGACAGTGGGATACTTATACACCAGGCCAAATATGTGAGACTTCTCGATCGAGACTTCTCGATTGAGACTTCTCGATCGAGACTTCTCGATCGAGAGACCAGGCTTTCCGATCGAAAGCTATGCTTTTCGATCGGAACATGGACTTTTCGATAATGATCTACACTTTTCGATCAGGGATCTTGGTAACCGGTGACTTCTCGATCAGACGGATGCTTTCCGATCGAAAACCCTGCTTTTCGATCGGAAAGGTACCAGATGATGTTTTTAAATGGTTTTTCAGTTATTGTTAAGCCGTTATGCTGTCCGTTTTTCGAGAAATCCTTAAAACTAATGAATTCTTGTTTGTTTTGGATGTTTATTTGTGTTTGTGAGCGCAGGGACTTAGAATTTGTCAAATATCACAACACGGTAGCATATTTGCTGGACCCACCTGCAGAGTATCGGGAGAAGTACCGGTCAATGATTGAAGGTCTGAAGAGGTGTTATTTATACTATGCTCTTACAGCGAACCCTGTTATCTGCAAGCGTATGCAACAGGAATTTTGGAAGACAGCATACGTGTCTGATGATGGAGAGCAGATAATAGCCAAGATACAAGCAACAACAGTGGTCTTATTAGAAGAAAATTTCAGGCAGGCTCTCAGGCTTAAGGATGTTGCTGAGGATCCAATTGCTCTGGATAAAGAAATTGTTTCTCAATGCCTAAAAGAAATGGGATATCACACAGTATCTCCTCCTACTATGAAGGCTCTCCTTCCGCCATACTGGAGAATGCTGGCCCATTACATGCAGATTGGTGCATTGAGTTTTGAAGGTGAAGAGAATATCAATTATGATACATATCTTGATGACATTAATATTGAGGATGTTGAGACTGAGATTGTTGAGACTCCATTGATAAGAAAACGAAAAGCCATTGAGGATCCTCTCCTCAGTGCTTCTGTTACAGAAGAACTGACTGAATCTGAGAAGATTGCTACATAACACCATGAAGAAGCCCCAAGTGACCCTAGAAGAAGAAGATTGGACCGTCGTGTGCCACCAGTCACTAGTTCCAGTGCTGGTCAATCATCTTCACAACCCACAGCCCAAGACAAAGGGAAAGCGATAGAAACACCAGAATACAGGTTGGAAAAGGAACTTAGAGAAGAAATTAAAAATCTGAAAGCCCAGAATGCTGCCCAAAGTGAGATTATTGGAGACTTAATTGATATCCAAAAGGTCCACAATACTGAGTTGGAGAATCAGAAAAAGATAAACCGAGAGTTTACCAGACAATTCAAAGATTTACACAAGCTGATCAGGCAACTTAACTCTGATAAATCAAGCAGGTCAAACCCTAGCCAAGATGATAAGGGTGATCCAGGAAACAAGGAAGGAGGTTCAGGTGCAGGTGATTCCTCACAATCACCAGCATTTGATTTTCAAGCAGATATCCCTGAGGAATCTAACACAGTATTACCCGAATCATCTGTTGAAGATAAAGATACAAGGGATAGAGACTACATGACAGTACCTGCTTCTGAGTTTGATGGAGGTTGGGAGGCTCAGACGTTTGCTTATCCCCCTGAAAGGTATCTAATCCAGCTGGGAGAGCATTATCATGATAAGAGGGGAATCACTGCAGAAATCAAAGCCTGGATGTTTGATGGAGAGAAGAATATGTTCGTTGTGTGGAGAAAGGGTCAATATCCGTTAGAGTACTACAAATGTTGGACCTAGTTTTACTCCTGGACGAATGTGGATCTAATTATGCTTTATAAAGCACCTTTTGCAAATCCATCACAGAATGAGCAAGCTAAGTATTTTTACAAGAAATTGGAAAATGCAGTGCGCAGCAAGTTCAAGAGATTTGAAGATTTTCCTCACAAGAAATCATATGTTAAGAAATACAGGGGTGTGTTCAAATGGGATGGAAAGAAGATTATCCCTGGAAAGGAGGATGTCAGGGAAAAGAAGAGTGTTACTGGGAAGACGTTTACAAATGTTCTGTATCGACCAACTGAGAAGACAAAAACAATACCCCTGCCGATGAGACATCCTGAAGATTGTCTGCATGACTTCCAAACTTGTGCATATATGATTATTCTGGTGAAACCAAAATTCTTTGCAAATCAAAGACGATGAGTGTCATGGAAGTTCATGATTTGATGAGGTTTCATAAGAAGGATATACTGGTACTGGCTAAGCATCAAATTGAGTGTAACAAAGAGACTGAAAAATATGCCAAGTGCTATACTAGAGCTGTGGCTGAGATTGTGGCAAAGGAACTGTGGTATGATCTAGCAACAGTGCATCTGTCAAAGAAGTTCCTAATATGAATGTTGTCTAATGCTAAAGCCTAGGGGAAGATTGTAGCGTTTAGAATTTGTGAGGCTTTTGCATTAGAATTACCTTTGGGCTAGTTTACTTGTAAATGGGTTAAACATAAGTTAGTGGGTTATGTAGGCTTGTGGGTTGGTCGAGTATAGGGCCTAGAGTCCGAATTTTTTGTGGCTTGTTTAACAAGCATATGCTTTCCTATATAAGGATAGCTAGTTTAGGAGATTAGGGTTGGTTGCAGTTTTGGTTTTTATCCCTATTGGTGTTTTACGAAATTCTCTAAAGAGAATTTCGATCTGTGTATTGCAATCAAGGTGATTAGTAAAGTGTTTTCTTCTTCTGGTTTGTGTTCTTACTCTTGTTCTTATTGCTTATTCTTATTATTTTCAATTAATCTTGAATCACCTATAATCACCGGATTCCGCACGGTGGTTATAGACTTTGATATCGCGTGAGGGTTTGATTTGATCCTTACAAGGTCCACTCCACATGTGCAACCCATAGCCACCCAAGCTGTAAGCCTTGTCAAGGACAAAGTCCCTAGATAGAAAAGAGCCAAAAGGGATAGCCAAGCAACATGTGATTCTCCTAAAGGAGATGAACCTATAGGGTTGAATGTACTTCCTCATTCACTAGCAAAACTCCAACAAGACCAAGCCAATTTACACCTCAAAGTGAAGGTAATGACATTTTTTGTACTTCTTATGATACACTATCTCCCGAAACCATATTTATGGGAGATGTGTTGAAGAGTCTCAAAGAAAACGCAACCCAACCACACTTTGGTAAGGAGTTCGGCCATAAGAGTATAGACATGGCTGATGTGAAAAGGGCTACCAGTACACTTGAATCCCCACTGGATCCAGTGGACAATGGTAACATAAATAAGACCCAATTCATGGCAACAAGGAAAATGAGGATGTGACTAGGAATCCCAGGAGCCAAGACAACCAGGGTGAGGGACATGATCTAGCAAGGCTTGATGGTCCTTCTTTGCTCAAGGATATTGGTGTCAAACCAATGGAGCGCAAGCTTTCACTAAATGAATTAATGGTTTTGTACCAAAACTTACAAACACAGTTCACTTTGCTTTCACACACTATGAAATTGCAGGGTGAAGAATTGAAGCAAATCAAGCATCAACAGGTTCCTTATGCAGAGGAAGATGTCACCAAAACCTCAAGCTCAAAATCAAAAGCCAGAACTCCACTATAAGAACTAGGTACTGATAAAGATGATGCTACCAAAATGGAGGGGTATAGGGCCTATAGAGAAGAAGATTTCACTGAATTTGACTGGTATACAAGAGTACCCAAGGAGGTTAGATTGAAGTTGTTTCAGTCTGTGGGAAGAGAGCCATTTACAATTAAAGAAGCATAGAAAGCAGTCTCAATAGATGACATTCTTGCTGTGGCCCCACACAAAGACAAGCTAAAGGAACTGTTTCTCTTCACTATGATAGCTGCAGGAGCACTTCCTGCTTCTATCAGAGAAATTCAGCAGATTATTGAAAAAGACTTTATTACCCCTGAAATGAGGGCAATTGCTGAAGAAGAAGGAGTTGATCTTGATGCTGAGACAGAAGTGATGGATGAAGATGATGATAATAATGAAGATGATAACAATGGTGATAATGGAAATGGAAAGAAAGATGATGAAGAAGTCCAAAGTGTGCTGAAAGAGACATTACTGATAAAGATCAGAATATCCAGGAAATCAACAAAAATGCGTACAAAATTGTTATTGATATTGCTGATGAACAAATAGAAGATGTTTTGAAGGATTATAGAGATATGATTGATCCCGAGGTAAATGATCAAGTTACCTTAGAAGCTGAAGATGTTATCTCGAGAGAACATATTACCCCGGGTGAACAATTTACCTCGGTGAAAATTTTTATCTTGGGCGATCAGATTATCTCGGAACTGGCTATTGTTACTGCTGCTGATCAAGTTACCTCGGAGCAAACAATTACTCTAGAGGATGAAACTAACACTCTCATGTTCTTTGCAGCAGACACAGAGCAGCCAATCAGGTTTGAGTTCACTTAAGCAAACATTTGGGAAGAAGCAGAAACATTGGCAATGTTACATGCAGAAAGAGTTTTTCAAGGATTCAACTTTTCTTGGTTAACTTCTGCTCTTTCACCTCCTGTTGAACCTGAACAAAGACTAATGATTGAAGCTCCTCCAGTAGACTTGGGAAGGGTTAGAGATGAAAGAGGATATCTCATGGAATTTGGACCTTACTTCCCACCAACAAAAGACTATTCAGAAGATGTTCCTGTAGCTCCTACAACTCCTGTGGAAGATATAGTAAGATTTATTTTGGCCAACTACTGGGCCAAATACAAGCCAGGAACAGGTGAAGTAAAGATCAATCCACTGCCACCATTTGTCAGGAGAGCTGCCATCAGTGATAAAGTCATAACCTACCCTACTGACAATCCAAATCTTAGGAAGGGTAAGAAGAAAATGACTGATGATGAACTCCTACAGGCAGATTATGGGAAGAAGTTCAAACCTACCTACAAGAATGTGTCAACTCCTGAAAACAAAATTGACTGTTCAAGAACAGTATTCATTCCTATTCTTGACAAGCATGGTGAAGATCGTGATGGGAGAAGAGAATGTGATAAAGCATTATCCAGAGAATTCAATGAAAGAATGATGAGTAAAATGGCTCAACTGGAGAAATTCAGTGAATTGAAAAGAAGAAGCAGAGAAGGTGTAAAGATTCCTGCAAAGCTATTTGAAGCAGAGAAAGCAAAGGCCACAAAACCTATAAGGCTTCTGGATGGGCAAGAAACCACCTTACCGGATAGTGATGTAAGTATGATAAACTCTGTACTTGCAGCTGACATACTGGAAAGAATGGAACAGGAAAGACTGGATAGAGATATGGCTGAAGCTTTTGCACTTCAAGACAACTTGCAAATTTATCAAAACAATGAAGTTATTTTCGATTTGATAAAGGAAGCTAAAAGAATGTCTATAGAAGAAAGAAAGAAGAAATTAGATCAAGCCAAGGAAAAGAGGCATCAGTCATTTGCCAAAGAAGATGACATTGAAGTAAACAAGGAAAAGGAAAAGATCAGGCTAGCTACAAATGATGCCAACTAGGAATTACTTAAAAGATGGAGAGACATAATCTTAGCTAGAGGATGGGTCACACCAGAAGCTATTAGCTTAACCTCTACTAATGATTTATGTGGATTAATTTCAACGGTAGTAGAAGAAGAAGGAGATCTCGGGCTTAGTCAAAGACTTGAAGTAGACAATGCCATCCATGAGCAATTAAAACCTGTTGAAACATAGAATATTGCTAAAGCTCCTCTTACCAAAGCAGAGAAGACAACAACACTCAAGAGATATTTCATAGAGATCTTAGGAGAAGAAGAGAAATCAATAAATACATGTTCTTTGAACACTCTAAGAGACAGGTATGATGAGATAAGAAAGGAGCAGTCAAGGACATCAGAAAGAACAAGAATTCCTAGACCTCCAGGAGCTTTCTCAGGTACACTTTCTCTTCCTCCTAAACCTATGAGTCTCATAGACTCACTTCTTGGCAATACACCCTCTACTCCACCTACTACTACACAAATCCCCACCATTCCTACCAAAAGAAACCCTCCTAGGGCCAACTGACCTCAATTCTCAAAGCCACCAACCAAAATATCCAAACCTAGCAAACCCATTCCACCAAAATTCAGAGCTGATAACTTCACCCCCCATTGAACCTCTCATCCAACCCAAACCAAAACCCACAACATCCCATATTACTTCAATCCAAAAATCAACTCACCATTCCACACAACCACCTTCTGCACAACCAGCCTCAGCACCCACTGAAGCAACCAACCCTATGAACCCACCAGAATCCACTACAGGTACATCAACAAGAAAGAAATCAATGGCAAAAAGAAAGAGGTCTCAAGTCATTTCCTCTAGTTCTGACTCATCTTCAGAAAAGAAAGAACCCAAGGATATGCATACTGAGAGAAGAAAAATTCTTTCTTAGAGATTTGATAAAGACTCAAGTCTCTACCTGTTCACTACAACCACCAATGAAGTTCTAAGACTCAGCAGCAATGAAGTGCTTACTACTTTATCTGACTTAGAACTTGGTGATGTAAGAAATTCTGCTGGTGATGGCAAAAGATTAAGTGTTCAAGAACAATCCCTCATGATGAAGATAAGGATGCACTTTGACACAACTACAAGGGAAACTTCATATGCTGCACCTATCAGAACTGACTGTCCTGTTACTCATGTGGAATTGGATCTAGCTATTGACAGATACATTGCATACAGAGCCGATGGATCATTCACACAACACAGAGAGATAATTCCAGGTGAATGGAACTTTAATGATCAGAAAACTATAGTGGATTGTATGCTCACAAACAGGCTGTTCAGATTTGACATGACAAAGATCAGTAGAAGAAGTCAGTTTTTGCTGAAGATGTTAGTTGTTTTTGGTTCAAGATAGATTAAACCGTTCTATTTTTCATTTGGTATTGTATTGGGAAGATTTTGGAAGCATCATCTTAGGGGGGGATTGTAAGGAAGTATTTCTCCTGAAGAAATGATGCTGATCGGCTAAACATGTTATCTAGGAAGAACAGAAGGCCCGAGATAAGTTACCTCGAAAGAACAAACTGCCTGAGATAACTTACAGTTACCTCGGAAGGTCATTTTACCTCGTAAGCCTATTTTACCTCGGGAGCACAGTTTTATCTCGGACAGTGGATACGCCCGTGATAACTCAAGTTACCTCGGTAAGGCGAGTTATCTCAGACATCAACTTGACCTGCTCCACTTGTCTCTGACATATCTGATCTAGTTTCCCGCCATTCTCCTGAGATGAAGCTAAAAAGGTTATCTTCTAGACTAGTTTATTATTATTCTAGTTCATGTATCTTTACTTGACGGTCGAGATGATCGTTAGAGAAATTAAGGGCTCTCCTGATTTCTTAGGGCACTATATATAGACACTTGTAACTCTACTTTAAACAAGCAAAGTGTAAATCACTCTAATATGTACTTCAAAATCTGCAAGTTATAATACAGTGCTCAGTTTTATTCATATTATTGTTATACTTGTCTTATATTCGATTTCATATTACATTACCATAAACAGAGCATACAAATTAACTTGTTTCCGCCTGGTTAATTCTAAAGTAAAACCTTGTAATTGGTTCAACTCTGTAACCAGAATTCGATCATACACCCCTACAGAATGGATGAGATGCCTTCACACACTCTTTCTCGAGTCAAGACAAGGTGGTAACTCATAAACTCAACCACACATCGGAGCTCAACTGCTAAAAGATCATCGGTTCGATCAGAAAATGCCATGAACTTCACAGAAGCATATCTCGGGCTAGAATATGAGTTACGTGACTCATGAGTAGTGATATCTGAGTATCTTGATGAGAGAAAGATGATTTTGTGGTCAACACGGTCCGTGCTTACCAGGCACGGCCCGTGCCTCACCCTAAACCATATTGCATTGACACTCATTTTGTTTGTTACTTCCAGACCGATCCTCTCAAAATCCTTACGGGGAGACGAGAGTAACGCGAGACAGGGTTCTAGGCTGAAGAGCGGCCCTCCTCGCCTGACAAGTAACAATCTTAAGGCAAGCGCCTAATTCCATTTTATCAAATCAATCACTTGTAAGTTCTCGCAAGTGATATTTATTTTCTTAGTTTCGTTAACCCTTAAACTACCCCTCACTTATATATTTAAATCTGGTTGGTTGTTAACAAAAGATTATATATCAAAAGCCCTCATTTTCCTTGTGTCCTTTAACAACCCTCGATCAACTAACCACTACTATACTGCTCCACGATGGATGGACTTGCACGTGTTATGTGGTGAAATAGTAGTCGGAGTTAATCAGCTTTTATACATTTAATAGCTTATGTATTACAAATGTGTCACTAAAATTGCTATATTTTTATATACACCACATGCATACTAATAAGGAATGGGTTAGTGCGGATGCTAAAATGATTTTTTTCTTTTTAAATTTGAAGATGAGATTAATGATAAGGAATGAGATAGGAGGTTCGTACGTTTTTTTAATATCAATATAACCTACTTTTAAATTACACATATATAATACACTTACCCGCAAAGACGGATTCGAGTAGTCCTTTGATTCTCCAGCCACTAGAACTTTCATTTATATAGGTGTAGGTTGAAATGGGTTTTTATGGTTTGAGTACTCAAATCGCTATGGTTAGAGCATCTAATTTGCTATAGCAAGGTAGACATGTGAAAAGAACATGAATAGTGTTTTCTTGCGAATATGAGTGGTATTAGAGAAATCATGCTTTACGTTTATTTACACTTTGAGGTACAATCATTTATGTTTAAAAATCATCAATGTCATACATTATGTAAAATTTGTCGCATTCTTCATCCCTTAGCCTAAAATATGTTGATTATTTTTGTTGAGTATATGGTTTGTGCTATGATGTATATAAAATATGGTAATATTATTGGTATCTTTTCACCAACTAAGCTTTTAAATTTGTAAACACGATTTAATTGACAACTACTATTTCACCACATAACACCGGCAAGTGCATCCATTGTGGAGCAATAAATAGTGGTAAGTTGAATCGGGATTGTTTAAGGACACAATTGAAACTGAGGTCTCTGGGTACTCAGTCCGCTATTATCATCTAACTAGATCTAATATTTAGTAAGTTAATTTTTAAGGAAAGAAAATTAAAAGAAATTTTAAAAACTAATAAGATGGATTTTTATGAAATGCAAATCGAAGTTAATGTTACTTGGGAGAACGTACGAGTGGTTAAAGATGGTGAAGTGATTATTTATAACTTTGCTTAAGATTAATTATTAACAGAAAACTAGACCGTCTCTCAGCCTCAAATCTAGTATCACTACTCTCCCGGGCGATCGTCCATGCGAGGTACGAACCCCGGGGAACTGTGCTACTGGAAAACAAATATAGTGGTGTAATGCCACTTACTTGTGGGGCTCCTTAGGCGGGCAACCGTTACACTCAACATGTCGTTATGAACCAGCAGGGAAACAACCCTCTGTGCCAGTTTATTTTATTATGAAAATGATCTTTTTAAGGGACTAAGACTCCTCTCTTCCACACACCGCTCTCGCGCATGTGCGTAAGTCGTAATTAGAGCCAAATCCACCAACACGTACCTTTCGGCTTCCATGAGGTGACAAAATACTACTAACCCCCTTTCCAAACCAAATACTTTCAACCAGCACACGCGTGGTCAACCGGGTTTGCTTACATAGACATAAGGATCCCGAACGTATCATGTAGCATGGGACGCGAGTCACCCAAAGGATCATGCATCGTCCCCGAACCGGCTGTCACAAGTTCGGTTGATGAGATTTCGACTCCTCAAATTGTATGTGATACGTAGAGCACATTTATTCAAAAAGGTTAATAATAAACTTTCAATAAAAAGAGTTTTCATAAAGTCATTAAACACACCTTAAGTGAGTGCATAATGTCATTAAGCAACCCTCAAAGGTTTGTTACTTCCCAAGTAAGTATAAGAGTTTAGCCAAACATGGCTTTAAAGAGTTGCTTAAGAGACAAAGAATAATTCATACACAAAAACTTACAAAATTTTTACTTAAGTTGATGTTCTTATAAACTTGATTACAAAACATAAAAACGTCAAATAGCTTAAAGAAATACAAGAAGGAAGGAAGAAATGAGCAAAGCTCTGAGCAAGTTGAAATGGGAGAAATGAGCTCCTTTTATTGGCAAATTCAAGGTTGGGCACAGATTCGTGCCGTGTCAGGGTTGGGGTCGGTGTTAGCCAGAGAAGAGAGAGAACCTTCGTTTGTCAGAAGACATGGGTCGTGCCATGTAATTGGCACGGGGTCATGCTGTCAGGAGGCAGAGGCACAGGGTCGTGCTGAGTTAGGGGCACGAGCCATGCTTATCAGGTACATGAGTCAACCCTAATGGAATCTTCCAAGGGATAGGAACCGGGTCGTGCCAAGGTGGGCACGGGCCGTGGTAAAGTCAACAATCTTGGAACTGGATGACTTTAATCTCTTTTGGTCCATTTTCATCTCTTTTGTGATTTTGACCTTATTTAACTTGAAAAACTAAAAAGAAGACAAAATGGCTTTTTTTTTGTGATTTTAACCTTATTTAACTGAAAAACTAAAAAGAAGACAAAATGGCTTTGTTTTGCTGTTAGTTAGTCAGAATTTAAACCGAAACGTGGAGGATATTTGATGAAAAAATATGTATAATTTGATGCATATCAAACATTCTCACACTTAAATGTTTGCTTGTCCTCAAGCAAAACTCTTGTAATGAATAGGCCTGACATACCTAAAGGTTTCTTCTGTTTGTGCCCGATAGGTCTTGTATAGTATAAAAGTCGCTCCTTTGTTTATTTTTAACTTCTCATTCCATTGGATTGCTTATTCTCTCTTTTTATTTGAAATACAAAAATTCATGACAAGTCTACTAAACTTTATTTTTATATAAATTATATGCCTCACAAGAGATCACTCAGCTCTCAGGGTTTTATCTGTATATTTGGGTGAACACTCGTTCCTGGGTGAAAACAAGCAGAGAGCATTGTCTTGATACGTGATCGAACCTCCACAGATCTCATTGGAATACACATAATTATCATAAGGGCTTAAAAGGGGAGGCTTGGGGTTAGGGTTGGTGTAGGATCGTAAACGTTCCAAACACGATATCATATAATCAACCTAGTGTGCGGAATTCACTAGACTGATGATTCAAGACTATAAAGATGAAGAAATTAGAGATGAATAGCATAAGCACAATAAACAAAGATTACCAATCGATTAAATCTTCAAAGAATGCACACGAATCAATGATTCATCTGGTACACGGATGAGAGAAAACGAATTCTCTTCGTTGCTCACCTAAGCCTCACGAAATTCCTCCCTGGAAAGGCCAACTCTAAACAAGGAGGCTTATGTGTGTTTATATAGACACACACATAAGCTTACAAGGTTTCCCAAGCCCAAGCCCACTAAATCCAGCCCACATGAGTTACTAATTGGCCCAAAACGCTAATCAAATAGACTAATACAATTTAATATTTGCAAGCCTCATTATTCTTGCCTCTACAATCTTCCCCTAGGCTTGTGATATTAAATGTCTTTGACTTTCAGTCTTCAGCTTTGCAAACTTCCATTGGCTTGAACTGGTCTTGATGAATATTCTTTCTTTAACAATCTTTATTCCGCAGCAACGAGAGACTTTTGGGAGTTATCTCTTTATCAACATCATCTTGGACTTCTAAGGATAAACAAGTATTGAGAGGAGGATTCTCATGTACTTTCCTCTTGTTTAATGATCTTTGGTCCTTGCTGAATCATCGGTAACAGTCTTCACATGTCTTTGACTTCAGATGGATAAAATTTTAAAATCCCCTATCTTTGCAATCACAATTGTAGTTCTTAAACTGACTGCACTTAGCTTCCACTTAGCTTCCCCTTAAATTGTGAACAGTTTCTTCTTGCACTTTGGGAGCTTCAGCTGAACCAACAAACTTCCCTTAAGCATCAGATTCTTTAGTAGGGTAAGTCCTTTTTCGGCTGGTTCTTCAATCATGAGCAGCAGCAACAATGCTTTTATCAAAAGAGTCCGTGACTGTTCCCTTACATGAGTTTTCTTGTTAACTTAACCTGTCATGCACAACATGGAACAAACGAACACTAACCAGACCATGATAACTGGTTACTAGGTTAGCAGGAGATCAACATTATTTAACACAAACCCTAACATTGATTACGGGTTTCCTTTAAATACTTTCCCTGAACCCAAGGACTCTTTACACTTCCCCTGAAATAATACATATCTCCCCCTAAGATAATGCCTATTATCTCAACTTCTTATCTCACCTTCTCCCCCTAAACAACGGGTCATGTTTAGGAGGGGGCATTATTTTTGCATAAAAACCCACAAAAACATATTAAAAACCTTTGAGTTAACCTGGCCATGGTTGTAAAACAAACATTAAAAACTTAAGAATACTCAAAATAAGAATAAAATTAAAAAAACAACGAGAAGGTTTTATTTGGGATCAAACCGTCTCTTTGTCTAAACTAAGGAACCCTTTTCAGCATCTGTTACTTGAACACGTCCAAGTGATTGCCAGTATATTGATCCTCTTTCAACCCATGTTCCTCTTTTCCAGACTATTTGTCACTTATTTATCTTTTAGGTACATTAATTACAAACACAAGACAGTCACACACCAATCCTAGGTAATTAATACGTGTAGTCTATCAAGCTTGATCATTCCCTTCCCCATATTTTTACATTCCCGTATCAAGAGTTTTGAATCTTTTATCGAGACTTGGTTGAGAAGAGAAAGAATAGATCATAAAAGAGATAGTGATAATATCCATGGATTTGTACAATTTCAGCTCAGAGGCATTTTTCAGTCAGGTGGTAACCTTTCATCAAACACATAAGCCTAGTCGCAAAGTCAGGGCTAAAGGGTTTTGGACGCTAAAGGGTCTCTTTTATTGTGCACATTGGCATCCTTTGGGGTGTAAATTATATACAGTGATCTGCAAGCACGTTAATGCAGACTAACCAGGTCTTTGCTTACGCAAAACAGAGGAAAGTCTGATTAACACAACAGTACAGTCTCTACCAGGTCATTGCTCACGCAAAGCAGAGGTGAGACAGACTAACGACTTTGACATCCCTAGGTCTTTGCACACACAAAACAGAGAGGACGCCGATTTTTTAAGATTTATGATTCAACACTCTGGACTCCGGCGTGTGTATCGGGAACAATTTTCGCATTCAAATAGAATAAGCACTTAACCTAAGTGTGTGTTTTCCGTTAAATGTCATACTTTATCTTTAAGTGTTGTGACACATACCTTTGTCTTTGGAACTAAGCCTACCGAGCACATCACCTTGGATCATGTTTTTCACTTCAGCCTTACGCGTGTCAGTCGTTCTTAGAACAAGAATATTTCATTTCCCACCTTCTCAAACGCACAAACAAAAGATTAAAAATTAAAAACCACAATTTTGAGGGGCCAACCTTTTCCAACTTTTCTATTCTTCCCCTTGCTTTTTGATTTTTAATCACCATTTTTTTTTCATTTTATTTATTTATTTATTATTTATTTATTTATTTATTTATTTATTTATTTATTTATTTTTATAATGAAATGACACACTGACACATAATGAAACAAGAAAATTAAAACAAAATTGGCCAAGCTAACCTTCAAAGTTATCCTTTGAAAACATAGTGAGTTGGATTTTGCTTCACATCAAACAATAAAAAAACAAACAATTCAGACAGTGTTACCTTTTCTTCTGATCTTTTCAGTTTTACTTCTCACAAGGAGAACATTCCCACCATAGAGAATTTGCATGTCATGAAGTGGAGAGATGCCTCGCATCCTGTGCCTGGAATAATCACTATCACAAACATAAAAGTTAATGAATGTCCTCCTTGACTGTTCCTACATAAAGTGAGAGATCAGTTAGCCATAAGTACCCAGGCCATTGTGGTTCTGGGTATACCTGTAGAGTCAGTGAAAGAAATTTCTTTTAAGCACATCCCCTTTGTAAAATTAGGGATTTGAGGTGTTGCTGCCTTGACTTTTGGTTTCCAAATTTCAGGTGATTTAACAATTATTTTAGTCACCGTTGGAGTTGTGACTTTAGGTATTTCAACCTTCTTCAGTTTAGGTTCATTTTTTCAAAATAGTTTTAGTTACCTTTGGAGGGGTAACTTTAGGTTTTTCAAACACTTGTTGTTTTGACATTGGTTTCTTCACCTGTTTTTGAAATTTTTTATAACTTGGAAAACATCAATCTAAATGGTTTCAATTTCAACCAATCGGTAGTTGATAGTCAAGGCCGTGTAATTAACACTTGGGCTGATATGATTAACCGTGCTAACCTTGGTATGGAAGTTATGCATGAACGAGAAGTTTAATTGGAGAGCTTTCTTTCCTCTTTGGCATCCCCCCAATTACCATCAGAAGGTTTAACCTTAGGATTTACTGTTAGAACCTATTTGTTAGCAACACAAACTTATTCTTGTCTTATCATTGTAATTGATACTTGGTTTGTAATTCTCTTTTGATATGTACTTGGAGAACTTTGTGTAATTGTTAGCGTACTTGTTATGCTTCTTAACGTACTTGTTACTTATGCTCTTAACGGACTTGATTTTACTCTTAGCGTACTTGTTTGAATGTTATCTTAGCGGACTTGTTTATTCCTAGCGTACTTGTTTGCTTGGAGTATTTGTTAATGTTCCTAGCGTACTTCATTTGTTAGTAACGAACTTGTTAGCGTATTTGTTTATGTTAGCGGACTTGTTAATGCTTAGCGTACTAGTTAGCGGACTTGTTTATGCTTAGCGCACTTACTAGCGTACTTGTTAGTGCTTAGCGAACTTGTTAGCGGACTAGTCAATACTTAGCGTACTTGTTAGCGGACTAGATAATACCTAGCGTACTTGTTAGCGGACTTATTGATATCTAGCGAACTTGACATAATGCTTAGCGAACTTGTTTTACTGTTAGGATATTTTGTTGAATTCTAGGTAATGATTGTGTCGTGTCAAACATTCTCCTTGTCCCCAGCACACTAGTAGTATAAATACTACTTGGAAAAACCCTATTGAACACGCATCAAGGTTTGCCTACTGCAGAGAGCCTCCTGTGTGTGTGTTCTTGGTGTTAGTGTGTGTTTTTGAGTTTTAGAGATCACCCATGGGTGATCGTTGAGGCGAATCCAACCCAAATCGACCATCACACATGATTTCCGCACTTGTGTGATGAATCGTATGAGAACAAGATGCTCAAATCTGGTCCTGACAATTGGTATCAGAGCCTTGTTCTTCATTTTTTGAAGTTTTTCTCAAAATGAAGAAAATCTCATATGAGTTGTCGATTTTGGATGGATTTGCTTGTTGTTTGAGTTGATTCTTGGTAGAAATCACTCAACAAACTCAATGGTGTACTCAGATTTCTGAAAAACTCAAGTTGGAAGGTCCGATTTTTGGATTTCAGCCATGAGCGGCTTAGCGAACTTAAGTTCCTGTTCTTGAGAAATTTTTTCAAAATCGTTTTTCTGTTGATTATCTGTTAAAATTGATGATTTTCGAGCATTAGACTATCAAAAACGAACCTAATGGCACTGATTTCTCTCAATAACATCAAGTATTGAAGATTTTAGAGCCCAAAAGTGGTGATTTTTGGTGTTCTTCACATAATGTTACTATTTCATCGATTTAGGTCATTTAGAGTGGTTTTTGGAGCTCGTGACAGTTGAGTAATCTATTCCTACATGAATTTCGAAACTATTGATGATCTTAAACATTGATTTTATCAACATTGATTTTTTGAGTTTGAAATTGCTCAAGAACAAGCTGTTCAAAATTTGGCTAAGTCTGGAAATTTGACTTTTCAAATTTTTTGCTTAAATCTCAGTTTCTAATGACTAATGATGTTTAATATTGTTGGTCTTGTAGGATTTGGGTATTTTCAAGCAACTTACTACTTTGCAAGCAAGTGAACCGATTGCGACTCGTTCGACCCGTTTGCATCCTCTGTCTCGAAATTGACTTGTGTTGATCACTTCAACATGTCTGATCACTTCACTCCTGCTACTCAAGGCAACAATAGGCCTCCTAAACTCATGGGGGCAAGTGACTTCGATGATTGGAAGGCGAAGTTCCTGTCTTACTTGGAATTCGTTGACTTTGACCTGTTGACTTCTGTAGTCGAAGGTCCTGCTGTGTTTGAAGTGGAAGAGGCTACCATTGCTGGTACTGCAGCTGCTGTTGTTGCCGGTGCTGATCCTCCTCCAAAGAAGATGATTCCCAAACCGAGAAACAAATTGGATGTTGCTGAAAAGGTTCAATTGAAAACTGATATGCGTGCACTTGGCTGCATTAAGATGGCTATCAATGATGAGTTGCAATACCAATTTCGTGCTGCCACTTCGGCTCATGAAATCTGGGAAGGGTTGGAAAAGAAGTATGAGGGCAACCCGGCTACTAAGGAAAGAAGATTGGATAAGATCAAGTTGGCGTTCAACACGTTCTCTCATAAGCAAGGCGAATCATTTGAAACACATGTTAATCGTTTCTGTCGCATAATTACTGAGATGACGACAAAGAACATCCGACCTGATAACAGTTCAATCATCAAGAAGGTCCTTCACTCCTTTCCTCAAGACTTCGCTTCATATGTGACTTACTTGATCGACAGTAATGATCTTTCTACTGCCGACTATATGGATATGATCGACAAGGTTCGTGAGTATGAAGTTCGAGCCGTTGAGCGCAACGGGAAGTCTCTCATGGGTGTGGTTACTGTGAGAAGTTCTTCAACTGCTCCCAATGCTGCGTTCATTGCTCCTGACCTAGATGATAAGTTCCAGTTCTCTGTTCCTGCAAGTCTAAGCCCACATGTCTCTACTTCTGTTCCAGCTGCTCCTCCAACTGAAGCCGTCACTGCTCCCGTCACCGGTCAAGCTTCAAATGTGACTTTTATGCAGCAATCTCCAACTGGTTACTTCGTTCAGCAATCGTCTCCTGCATCTCAACCAAACATAAGCATGGATTCCGACTTATGCAACGCATTTCTGGCTTGCATGAATTCACAGATGTCCGGAAGTCTTGAGTCCATGACCGTCTGTCAAGAAGACCTTGACCAAGTTTCTGCTGATGATCTCGAAGAGATCGACATTAAATGGCAAATGGGCATGATAGCTGCTCGAACTCGAAAATTCTTCAAGAAGACTGGTAGAAAGCTTTTTCAAGCTCCCTCAAGCACCAACATCGGCTTTGACAAGTCAAAAGTGCAATGTTACAACTGTCAAGAAATGGGTCATTTTGCACGTGAATGTCCTAAGCCAAGGACGTGGAACGGGCAATCCAATTCTGGTGGAAGTAACCAAACTCATCAAAAGCAGGGTGGTGGTGTTACCCAATCTTATCAGAAGCAGAGCAGTTCGTCATTCCAGAAGCCACAGAGCACCAGCTCAAATGTCTCTCAACGTGGATCGTCATCTTCTCAACAACCACAAAGATCGGATGAAAGCAGCAAGGTGTTGGTATCGCTTGAAGATTCCAACTATAACTGGACCTCCTCGTCTCAAACTCCGTCTTCTAGCCAGACCAACTATGCTCTTGTAGTGAAGGCAAATGATGGAGAGATAGATGCGTCTAACACAATTGACCCTCTCTTTCCAACCAACTTCTGCTTAATGGCTGGAATTGATGAATTGACTGAAGACAATGCTCAAGTGAATGGAACTGTTACTGAGGTGAGCTCATCTGAAGTTGAATCTGAGGCAAGTAAGAGGCTTGTGGAACTCCAACGCGAAACCATCCCTGATGAGGTAAAATCTGCTTTATGTTCTGATAAATGTATTGAGGCTGTAGCTCGCTATCGCGCTTACAACCTTGAATTGGTCGGTAAGGCGAAAGAGAGTGAGAGCCAAGTTGAGAAATTGAAAGAAAATGAGAAAGACTTTTTGATTAAAATCAAGTCTTTACAAGATGACATTGAGGTCATGAAGCATACGGAAACAACTCTAACCATTCAAATAACAGATCTTTTGGAAAAACTAACTTCTCTGAGGACGAGTTATGCTCAGGCTCGAGAAACCATTGATTTGTTGAAACTCAATCCGGCAAATCTGAGTAACATGGTTAGCCGTGATATTTTTGCTAGACTTAAAACTGGACTTGGTTTGACAAGGGAAATTGATGATAGTGCGGCCGAGCATCCGCTTAACCATAACTATTATAAAGTTCCTGAGTTAACCAAGATTAACTCAAAGAGTCATTTAAAATTCATTAATCCTGAGTTGGTTCCAAGTGCTTCCGAAATCCAAAAGATGGAAGATCAGCTCTCTACCCACACGAGTGGATCTGATCTCCCACCAACCGATGTCGCACTTCACTTTGAGGAAGTCAATTCTGATTTTTTAAAAGATGTTGATACAAGTTTTTCTGAGACTCTGACTAAAGAAACAGCTGAACATGAATTTCTTGATTTGTTGAAAACATCTGCCGTGGATGGTCAGTCGTTTTTGTTTGACGACAACTACGAGATTTTAAAACCCACTGTTGCTCCAAAACGAGCAAAGACCACACGAAGGCGAAAGCCTAGGCAGAATTCCAACAAGGGATTCATTGATCAGTCTGATGTAAATGAGGATGAGTTCAATCGTGCATTTGCTGAAATGGCACTCAAACATGGTAAGACTGTTATGCACACACAAGCTGGTCTTGTGATCACCGATGGTAAGGTGAAGTCTTTATCAAGTGCCTCAACTGAAACCCTCTCTACATCAACACCACATGCTGGGAAATCTCCTCAATCAAGCAAATTAAAAGATGTTGTTGAAAGTTCTGCTCCCATTGGATCTGTTGACTCCAAAGTTGTAATGGTTAAGAATGTCAAACCAAAGATGAAGGGTGTTGCAAAAGTAACTGGTACAACCTCCTCTCCAACTGTCGAGTCTGCATTGATCGTGGTAGAGCCTTCTGCTCCGATAACAGAAAGTGTTGAACCTGTTGTTGTTGAAAAGAAGAAAAGAACAAGAAGAAGGAAGAAGAAGGTTGTTACTAATGATGAGAAGACTCCTGAAGCTTCATCTGTTGAGCCATCATCTGTGGTTCCTGTAGCAAAATCTGATGTTTCTGTTGTTCAAATTGCACCATCTGTGCAAAACGTTTGTGCTGTCTGTGGCAACCCTCATCATGATGCAAGTGTCTGTATTTACAATCAAGGGTACAATGCTTATGGTAATGCACCAATGCCACCTGTGCACTATTTCGAGCAACAAGCAACTGCTGGTCAGAGTACTCACCTCCACTCGAGAAACTACGGTAATTGCAGTGAAGACTTTATGGATCTGCGGGATGATTCTATGTTCCAACAGTCTTATCCCAACCAACCGTACATTCCGAGTCAAGCCCCATATCTACCACAAGGCTTAGGGGGAAGTCTGTACTCAAGTCAGCCACACATCAGACAACAACCAAGGATGAATGCACCAGGATTGACTCCATTCAGGTCATGGAACCCAAGGCCAAGACCCGGTTTTATTCCAAGGCCATTTCCGTCTCAAAGGCCTATGAGAGCTCCAAGACCTGCAACCTCTTTCGTTCCATCTTCAGTTATTTCATCAGCACCATCGTCTTCATCCGCACCATCTTCGTCAACGGTGAAGAAACCGGTTGTCAAGAAGACCCTAGGTCAAAATGACCGGGGTCCCTCCTCTAACTAATCATTTTCTTTACTTGTGCAGGGACGTACCCGGAAAGCTGTAAACACATGGTACATGGACAGCGGGTGCTCCAGGCACATGACAGGGAACAAGGACTTGCTGTATGATGTTAAATCAATATCTAACGGTAGTTCTGTTGCCTTTGGGGGAGATGTGTATGGCGGAAGAATAATTGGAAACGGTCTTTTAACCAACGGAGAAATTTCATTTGATAAGGTAAACCTGGTATCGAATCTGAAGTTCAACCTACTCAGTGTGTCGCAAATCTGCGATAACCAAATGCCAATGGTGTTCAACGATCGAGAATGTCTAATTCTGAAGCCTGGTCTCAAGATTCCTGAAGATCAGATCTTGTTTCGTGCACAACGAAGAGGAAACTTGTATGCGTTGGATATGAAGGAAGCAAAGCCTGAAAGTTCCATCGCATGTTTTCTAGTAAAGGCATCGGAAGAAGACTCAACCATATGGCACCGGCGAATGGGTCACGTCAACTTTCGGAACATGAATCGACTCGTAAGAGGAAAACACGTTATTGGGCTACCAGAAAAGGAATTCGTGCATGTCGATAACTGTGTTGCGTGTTCGAAAGGGAAACAACACAAGACGTCTCACAAGCCGAAGCCACCTGGAAGAACGACGACAATTCTTCAACAACTCCATCTCGATCTTTTCGGTCCAGTGAACATCTCGAGCTTAGGGGGAAAGTCTTATTGCCTCGTTGTTACTGACGACTACTCCAGATACTCGTGGGTGTTTTTCCTGAGAGAAAAATCTGAGACAGCTGAGATATTGAAGAATTTCGTTACTCGCATTGAAAACGCCAGCAGAGAGCGGGTTCGGATAATCAGATCAGATAACGGGACGGAGTTCAAGAATCAAACATTTGACGCTTTTTGTAACTTGAAAGGCATCACTCGTCAGTTCAGTTCACCGTACACTCCACAACAAAATGGAGTTGCAGAACGGAAGAATAGAACCATTATCGAGTCTGCCAGAACCATGCTTGCTGATTCTAATCTTAAACTCTCTTTTTGGGCAGAAGCAGTGAACACTGCGTGCTATGTTCTGAATAGAACGCTCTTGGTTAAGCATGCTAACAAGACGCCGTTCGAACTGTTTTCAAAACAAAAACCTGTTTTAACAAGACTAAAACCGTTCGGATGTCCTTGTACTGTACTTATACAGTCTGATCAGTTAGCCAAGTTTGCCCCTCGGGCAGATGAAGGTTATTTTGTTGGATACTCTATGTCCTCAGCGGCGTATCGAGTATACAACAAAAGAACTCAAGTGATCATGGAGTCGTGCAATGTTAATTTTAACGAGCACACTCGGATCCCTAGAGAACCTGATTCAGATAGCATGTATGACCTTGACTCTCTTTCTTCTACATTTAATATTGTTGATTCTGGTGTTTCAGGAAATACTATCTCGGATGTTGATGCTCGTGAAGAAGACTTTCCGACTTTTGACACCTTTGCTCCTGTTTCTTCATCGATTTTGGGAACTATCTACTCTGCAGACCCTCCTAATCTAACATGGGGAAATCAGTCGAGTGAATCAGTGAATCGTTCCGGAGAATCATCTTCATCAGCAACTCCTGATGAAACAGCAATTCCAGTGCCAGATCCAGTTTTTGTAGAAACAGAACCAGCACCTGCAGCTGTTCAGGGGGAAACCAATGTGGAAACTGCTCCTGAAGATCATGTTTCTGATTCAGAAGTTGAAGCTGAAATTGAAACCGGTGAGGTCCCGGGAAATGATTTGCAAATTGGGAACCTTGAATCTACCATCGAAGACACCGTTGTTGAAGAATCAAGAGTTCATAAAAGTCATCCAACAAGCCAGATCATAGGCCCCGTAGACAAAAGGATCACCCGGAGTCAAATTGAACATGTTAACTCGTGTTTATTCTCATGCTTCATATCTCAAGAAGAACCAAATTCAGTTGCTGCTGCTCTCAAAGATGATAATTGGATTGAAGCCATGCAAGCAGAGTTACTTCAGTTCAAACTGCTCAATGTTTGGCATCTTGTTGAAGCTCCTAAGGGTATTGAACCCATACCGGTCAAGTGGATTTTCAAGAACAAGCGAGACGACCGTGGAATAATCATAAGAAACAAAGCTCGATTAGTGGTGAAAGGATACTTGCAAGAAGACGGCATTGATTATGACGAAGTCTACGCACCTGTCGCGCGTCTAGAAGCCATTCGTATTTTCTTAGCTTATGCTGCATCTATGAACATCACGGTTTACCAACTTGATGTCAAGACTGCATTTCTTTATGGCGAGCTGGATGAGGACGTGTACGTACAGCAACCTCCCGGGTTTGTGAACAAGTCATTTCCAAACAAATGTTACAAACTTGATAGGGCCCTTTATGGTCTGCACCAAGCCCCGAGGAAGTGGTACGAGACTTTGTCAACATATCTGCTGGAAAATGGATACAAGAGGGGTGTCATTGATCAGACTCTTTTCATTCGACACGTCGGGAAGGATATGCTATTAGTTCAAGTTTACGTTGACGATATCATTTTTGGGTCGACGAACGAGAATTTGTGTCATGCATTTGAGGACTTGATGAAGAAAAGGTTTGAGATGAGCGCCATGGGTGAATTAACCTTTTTCCTAGGAATTCAAGTGAAGCAGTCGCCAGATGGCATACTGATCAGCCAAGGGAAATATGTTAAAGAAATTCTGAAGAAGTTCGGTTTTCACGACTCTAAGGGATTCTCTACACCAGTGGAAACTCGTCACAGACTGAATACTGATGCTCATGGTATCTCGGTGGATGAACACTTATACCGTTCGATGATCGGGTCGTTGATGTATTTGACGGCAAGTCGTCCCGATATCATGTTTGGAGTCTGTCTCTGTTCAAGATTTCAGAGCAAACCAAAAGAATCACATTTGACTGCGGTTAAGAGAATTTTTAGATACTTGAAGTCAAATCCCAACCGAGGGCTATGGTATCCTAAAGATTCTGCCTTCGATCTTAGAGCCTACTCAGATAGTGACTATGCTGGTTGTCAACTCGATCGGAAGTCTACAACGGGTGGAGCTCAGTTTTTGGGAAATCGACTCGTGTCATGGCAATGCAAGAAGCAGACTACGGTGTCCACTTCAACTGCTGAGGCAGAATACATCGCTGCTGCATCATGCTGCTCTCAAGTTCTCTGGATCCAAAATCAATTGCTGGACTACGGTTTGAATTTCATGAGTACTCCTATTCATATTGATAATTCTGCTGCTGTTTGTATTGTTAAAAATCCGATTCAGCACTCTAAGACTAAGCATATAGAGATTAGACATCATTTCATTAGGGATTGTGCTGAGAAGAATCTTGTCACCTTAGTTCAGATTGACTCAGAAAATCAGTTAGCTGACCTTTTCACTAAGTCCTTTGACATGACTAGGTTCAACTTTCTGGTTACCTCTTTAGGAATGATCAACTTTGACTAGGACTAGAACTGCTTGCTCCCTGATACGTTAGTGTCTTGATCTCTAGGTTGCTTTCTTTTGTGAATTCTCTGTGAATATATCCTAAGTCTTGCATTCCTCTCATTAAAAATCACCAAAAAGATTTTACACTTCTTGTTTGTTTTACTTTTATCTAATTTTTGATATCTGTCTTATTTGTATTTACTTTGCTGTATTTATAACTCTTTTGACTTACATGAGTCTGTTCCTATGTTGTTTGACTTATTTTGGCTGAGAAAAATATCTCTGTATGTTTGTGTCTCGAGTCAAAATGATTTATGACCTAAGGAATGTCTTTTTCTTTAAATTGCTTGTTTTTGAGTCTGTCTACCGTGCCTGCATCTGTGGAAGATAAAACCAAAAATAGTGTCAATTCAGTATCTGTTTAGTGTTTCTTTTTCTTCTATACGCTGTGCAGTAAAAATAGCAGAAAATACCAAAAACATTGAAAAAGCTAAAACCTTTGGTCTGTGGTCGGACAATATGTAAGGAACATGATATGATTCTGGTCTTGTTGATCTAACCGTAGGATATGATCCAATCGACCGGTAATTCTATCATTTGATGTGTCGGTAGGCTCGACATACTTAGAAGTAGACTATTTCTGTGATTACACATTAATTTGCTTGAAAATGTGAACCTTTAAGTCTATCAGTGCAAAATTCTTTAAATTTGCCTAAGTCTGAGCTAAGTAAGATATGCCAACACACACGAATATTTCTTTAGCATTAAGTCCCTGATTTCACTCATCAGCACACCATCTGTTTTGCTTACGCAAAGACCTTGGTGTCGCTTCATCCATCAATAAATCCGTGGCACATCTGCTTTGCGAAAGCGATGACCTTGTGACCACGCGATCCCATCATCACATTCATCATTTATCCGTGACACATCTGCTTTGCGAAAGCAATGACCTTGTGTTCACGCGATCCATCATAATATCCATTCATGAAATCAGCTACTTAACACTAAAGAAATAGGGGGAAATAATATAAGTTGTCATATGTTGAAGAAATTCCATATGTACCAATTTTAAAATTCTTATGTGTGTGGGCTGTATCCGAAGTGCAAAAATGGCCCATGGTAGAATTCTGGTGACTTAAGTTGTATATAAGGTTAATCACATCTTTCACTAATCGGACAAAACATGATAAATATGTCACAGAAATATGTTGAAAATTACCTTGTCTGAGCTTAAGTGGATAAACAATACCGACAATCTGACTTAGGGTACCGGATCCGAAAGGTGATTTGAATTATAAGTGTTATTGATCACGTAATTGATCGGTATGATTCTAAACATGTCTGACCACGACCATACAAAAATATGTGAATTCTCAAAGCCAATGTGCTTAAATTTCCAAGTTTGGTGAAAAATTGACCAACTTGTACTAAAACTAATCTTGGTATTGGTTTGAAATTAACCAACTTGAAAGAAAATGAATTCTTGAGTTCGGGTGGAAAATTGACCCAATTCGGATAACTTTGGAAATTTTGAGTTCGGGTGGAATTTTGACCGATAAAAGTCAAAATTTAGGTACTAGGTGGGTCATCATCAAATTTGTTGAAATTAACTGGTAAATGTGTTTTATATTCAAAAATTTATCTTCCTGGTAGGTTACTGGTGGCAGGTATACAATTTTTGATGTCCTTTTAAGTTTAGTAGTTTAATTGTAAACTTTTATAGTTTGGTAAAACTTTTGGACTTAGAAAATTTTTCAACTGTTTTGTGTTTTTCATGAAGTCCGCTAAGAACAAATTGTTCTTAGCGAACTTGTTTAAGTTTGAGTCTTTTGTAAGTTGAGAAGTACGCTAAGTTGAAATTGTCCTTAGCGAACTTCTCCTTTGTTTTTGACATTTTGTTTAAGTGTTTGAGAAGTCCGCTAAGAAGGATTTTGCCTTAGCGAACTTCTCCACTTACCTTTTAAGTTTACTAAGGTTAAAACTGTTCTTAGCGAACTTGTTTAGACCTTAGCGAACTTCTTTTTTACTTAGAAAATTTTTTGGTGTCTCCTGTTCAAATTGGCCTTAGCGTACTTGACTTTGCCTTAGCGAACTTCCTAGCTTAGCGAACTTCATTTTAGGCTTAGCGAATTTGTTTTAGCCTTAGCGAACTTCATCAAGCTTAGCGAACTTCATAGAGGCTTAGCGTACTTCTTTAGGCCTTAGCGAACTTGTTTATCTATTCTCCCTTTAGCGTATTTGATTTCAGTTCGCTTACACTTAGCGAACTTAGAGAAAGGATTAGCGAACTTGTTTAAAATGTTGAGATATTTGTAAGTCCGCTAAACCCTATACTATATAAGGGGAGACTTAGCCTGATTTCTTCATTCACGCATTCAAAAACTCACACCCGCTCTCACACTCACGAACCAGGCGACTCTCTCCTCTTCCACTGTTTGATCGAAATCCTCTCAAATCTCTCTCGAATCTGTCATTCTTGTTGCAATTAGGGTTGATTTACACACTCTTCTTGCTATCACAGGTTTGTATTCACGATCTCTTATGGTTGAATTTGGTCTCGGTGATGATGATGAGCCGTGGGTTCGGTTCTCAAATTTTCTGGGTTCTAATGCTTTAAATTGATGTTAATTACAGATTTCTTTCATCTTTACTTGATCCTAATACACTTGTGCTCAAGTCAAAGGTATGTGAAACTTGTATCTCATTTATCACTTTGAATCCGAGAATGATGTGTACAGGGGTGTGATTGAATGTGTTTTGAGCATTGATGTTCCTTGAGTGTTTCATAACAGTTGGTTGTATACTTGTTAATCAGTTTGAACCCTAATGGTTGTTTAGTTTGATAACTTTTAGAAGTTGTGATAGCCTCTGTTATTTGAATACTTGGGATTTTTTGCTTGATTTGTTAACTTTTGGAACCTTGGTTAGTTAATTATAACTCAATGTGGCTACTAACTCAAATCTGTTTGTGTTAATATACCTGTGAGTTAATTATTTAGCTACTATGAAGTTTCAATTGTTTTCTCTCATGATTGGATTGACTATATGAATTCCACAATTGTGTTGAAATTATCTAGTCTTCAATCAAAATATTGTTATGCTGTTATTTTTTATATCCAATTTGATGAGACTTTAACTTGAATAACTGCTGATAATTGTTGATTAGATTAGTCACTTATCAGTCAATGGATTAAGTTTAATGTTTCTCAAATTATGCCTTTATGTTCAATATGCCTATATCTTTCTGTGTTTGTCAAAAATTTAGAAGTCTAACATAACTTGTCTGATCACAAAACAGAATTTCTTACTGTTGAGAGATTGATCAAGAGCATTGCATCTTTTTCATTGATCTTAGCAAACTCTAGATCATCAAAAAGGTATGTTGTTCTATCAAATGACAATGAGTGTTAAGACTCAATTTTGGCTACACAGGGGCAATCATTATCTTACTTTAGTTTGTTTGATGCTTACTTGAATTCTAATATAAATTGCTTGATCCCAGCAGATAACTCACTGAGTCATTGAGAAATTCAATTCATCTTATATTAGATCTTAGTCATCCTTAGATCTTCAGAAAGGTATGTGTTTCTCAATATAAGCATTCATGTTATTAATCAGGTAGTGCATCATCTTATTCTAATTTTTATGTACTTGTATGTCTCTCTCTGTGTAAACTGACATCCAATTGAGCCTAACACTGGTGGTTTAGACTGGTTAAGATCCACATGGGTCTGAAACAGGTCATAACTCAGGTGGAAGGATCTTGGACACAGTTAACACTAAGATAGACATAATTTGAATGTCTTGACCTAACTAAGTTAAATTGACCATCTTTGTGACTAATTGAGAGCATTTATACATAGGATGTGATCTATGATGCCTCTAAGGTTCATGTGAACTGTCTTAGGTATTTAAGCTTTGTATGAACACTCATTTGGTCATTTTGACTTTAATAAGTCAAATCCTGCATGAAATTGTTTTTATGTGACTTATGTGACTGTATTAGCTTGAATGTGAATTTGGTGATTTGGGTATGTGTTGTTTGATCCAGACATGCTTGTATTTGTGTGTTAGGATTAAATGTTACATATGATAGATCCATCTAATCTGTTAAGCTTACTTAATCACATTTTGTCCTTTAAATGATCATATTGAAACACCTGACCCATTAGGACCTCTTACTTGATCATAAGTGTTAACATGATCTTGTTGCATCTAGACAATCCTTGTTAATATTTGATTTATCTTTTTGATTTTCATCTCTAAGCATTGTGAATCTGTATTTAAAATCATTCTGTTCTTAGCGTACTTACTTTAGTCCTTAGCGTACTTCTTACTCTGCTTAGCGTACTTCAGTTGCTCTTAGAGAACTTGTACCATTGCTTAGCGAACTTGTTTGAGTTCCTAGCGTACTTGTTCACCTCTTAGCAAACTTGTTGAGTTTAGCGGATTTGTTTGTACTGCTTAAGGGACTTGAGTCATTTGCTATGAATTTTTACATTTCTAATTTACTAGGATTGCTCTTAATGTTTGACATGTCACTGTTTCACTTATTGCATGCATCTGATTGGTCTTTGATGTTTGTCTTACAATTAAAGTGTTGTTTTAACAAATTTGTTCCTTGTCTAAATCATGAGACTTCAATAGAAGGAGTTCACAAGTTCGGGTGGAACCAAGTCACTATGTGACTTTCCCTAAACTGACTTGACAAATTGGGACAACCTAAACCTATAGGTGTTGATCCCAGTGTGCCAAGCCCTCCTTTACTTGATATATGTGACTGTTGTTGAGATCAAGTAGTAGAATTCTCATTGAGAATCTCCTTGACCCTCCAACAATTTCAAATTTAGTTGCTTTAATCTTCTTTTGGGTCTTGTTTCAATTTTCATGCAAAACATTCAATTAAGTCAATATTATTGGAGATTTAGATCTGGCTCCTTGTTTTCCAGATTTTATTTCATCTCACTATATCTGTACTTTTCTTGAGATACTTGCATTTGTTAATCATGACATTCCGGTTGCTTGTGATCATTTTGAAGTATATGCACTATATGAGTTAGTTTATGTCATTAATACTTAAATGAAAAGCTCTGTCACTATCACGGGTTAAGTGTGACAAGACATTCATCTAGTGTTGAATTAGATATAATCTTGTAATTCTATGTGTGCAGATGCCTCCCAGACAAGCTGCTGAAGCTTTAGAGTATGGTCGCCTGCACAACGGAAGGTGCATCTTTAACAAAAACTGGGAAGGTGCTGATGAGCAAGCTCTCGACCTATTGCTACAATCAAACTGGGCAACAGCCATGCAGATCAATCCTGTCATTTACAAGGGCATTATTGAAGCATTTTGGAATAATGCTGAATCTGCTGAGCTTGACGATGAATCAAGTGTAATAAGGTCAAAGATTCAAAATATTGATGTTGAAATCACGGAAGAAAAGATAAGAACTGTCCTGAACTTAGATGATGCTGACATGCCCAAGACCTTTACAAGGGCTCAGTGGCAAGCAACTCTTACAAGAATGGGATACTCTGGTGTTTTCCTCCCAGATGTCAGCAACAAGGTTCAGAAGACCTTATTCCCAACGAACTGGAAATTCATCATCAGCTTCTTCATATCTGCATTTGGTCACCGCAAGGCTGCTCCAGATGATTTCATTGAGGACACTGCGTATGCCATTCATGGATTTGTCTCCGGTGAAGGCTTCAATCTTTCCCACCAACTGATGAAGTGGATGATTTCTAACTTACATCCCACTGGAAGACAAAAGAAGTTCCTGATGTATCCACGTTTCGTTCAAGCAATCTTGAATCATTACTATCCAACCTTGGTAAAGCAAGGAGAGACCTTCTCAACCAGTTCGATGAACACTGGTTCTTACAGCAAGTACCACAAAGGCAAGTATCAAGGAAACGAGGTACCTTTCTTTCCTGAGATGATTGCTCGATTAGCTCCCGTTGATGCCGAAGGAGATGTTCACATGGATGAAGCTGCAGATGAAGCTCATTTTGAACCAACTGATGCGGCTCAAGTCCACCATGAACTGGACTTGAATGCCCCAGTTATCTCAGATCCTGCTGCTGCTGCTGAAGCCCTTGGGAATCTCCAAGGTGAAAACGTTGAAGCGTCTGAGCATGATGAACACCCTTTGAGTCCAGTGAATGTGTTATCTTCTGAAGCTGAGAAAAGTGAAGACACCGATGATGAAGATTCTAGCTCCTCAAGCTCAGATGACACACCTACTCAAACTGCAGATGTTCACCCTCGGAAAAGGCAAAGGACTGGAGAATCTTCCAGGGCCTCGACAAACCCGACACAACCATCATCGTCAGATGAAAGCTACAAGCCGACAAAGGATGATTTGGATGAAGAAGACTCTTCAGTCTCTCTCGATCAGGTGGATCTTTCATATGATCTTGCAGCAGAGATTGAGAGTGCTCCTAAGTCTCCTCCTAAGATTACTAAGAGAAATCTTACATTTACCGCTGATGAGGGTAATCAGTCCTCCGAGATACTCACAGTCCGAGCAATAAGAAGCAAGTCATGCACTGAAAAACTCCAAGTCAGGAGAAAGCCCGGATCCTCAGATGAGTACGAGTTTGTTGGTCCTTCGAGCACTCAACAAGAAACAGCTTTAGCTACTACTTCTGTCTCTCCATCTCCTGCTGATAGGATCGACATGGATATGAGACCTCTGGATGTTATAGCTGAAGATGCTGCTGTCACCACTGACCCCGCAGGTACTGTCACTACAAGCCCTACAGTTTCAGAAGATGAAAAAGTGTTGGAACTGCAAGCAGAGATTGTGAATCTTCAGAGTCAAAATGATCATCTCAACTGTTCTCTGCAAGTGGCTAACCAGAAGATTGCTGATCAGTCACAAGTAATTGCTGAACAAGCTGCAGAAATCCAAAGACTCAAGGACTTATTAGCCAAATCCAATGAAGATAAACAGCTCAGTGACAAACCAGATGGAGATGATGCTGGTGATAAACAAGAAGAGTTGCCTGAAGAACAACCTCAAACTGATCAAGGAACCGATGGCGGCAATTCTCAAACAACCATGCCTGCTGGCAAAGATACTGTTGGTGCTTATGACTCCTCGAGCCCACTACATGACAGTGATTTTGAGCTTGATGCTGATATGTTCACTGAAGGAGATGGACTGAACTCTTCAGACGACGATGAATCCTTCGTCAACAGTCTCCTTCATGATGAACCTGTAGATGAAGCCTTGGAAGCAATCAAGAAGCTGGCTCCTGTGCCTGAAAACCTGAAACTTCCAAGATTTTCACAGGCAGCCAGGACACTTGCTATTGAGGGAACTCCTAATGTAGAGGCTGCTGGTGCATCTAGTTCAGACCTTCAACTCTCTCTGGTGCCCTCTATTCTGACTACAACCGAAACATCCACTGCTCTTGTTCCAGTAACTGAAGGAGTCCGTCACATGCACGTTGACCCGGCCTTCTTAGATTTTGCAATGGCCAACTTCAGGGAATACTACGCAGAGAAGATCTACTCGAGAAGAAATTCTTGTGGAATTCTGATTGAGTCAATTGAAGATGATACCGGTGAAGTCACATATGAGGAACATCCATACACTGTAGATTTCGGAGATGAGGACGACATGAATGAGCTACAAGAACGTATGCATGTGCTCATGAATGAAGCCAACCCTCTGAATTACATTGATTTAGATCAGATTGAGAGTGAAGATGATGAAATGGAACCTCTGTTTCCCACTCCAATCCAAGTGAAGAAGGAGGTGGATGACATATATGTACAGGTTTCACTTTCTGAACTAATGGAGTCCTCAGCTAAAGCTTCTGCACTGGATATAGCTCCCCATGTTCCAAGTGCTGTTCCTGCAGATGCAAATATCATCAACTTAGAATCAAGTGCTGCCCAAGATTCTGAGAGTCAAACTGCTCCTAAAGTTTCTACTGAGCAAAGCTTCCGCGATCAGATTTTTGAAGCCTCCTTTATACACTTCTCCTCTGAGTCTGAAGCTGAAGATGAACCAACTGTGACTGCAACTCAAGAGCCTGCAATCATAGAACAACCTGGCCCTTCTACTGAGGATAGAGGAAAGAGAATTTTAACTCAAGAAGAACTTGCTGAAGAGCATAGTAGAAGGGAAGCTGAGAAAGAAAGATCCCGCAGAACACTCATTGATGAAACTCTAAGTGAACAAAACAGACTTCGCGAAGAAAAGGCTGAAGCACTGAAGCGATATGAATCTAATCATCCTCCTGCTGTTATGTATGCAAAAGGATCAAGCACGTTGCCAGAACGTTCAGAAGTAATCAGAACAGATGAACCATTGATCCGCGTTGTCACAAACCTAGAGGGTACTGATGTTGATGCTGATGACAATTCTGTTACAGCCAACATGGTCAGAACTCTGATGAAAGACAACTTCTCTTTGAAATATCTGATGAGTTTAACTGAAGCTGAGTTGACCATGTTATACACCGACGAGGAGAGGTTGAATTCTCACCTGCCTCAAAATCAAACAGTTGAAGCACAATCTGAATTCTTAGCGGATATCTTTGCCGACACAAACAAGACTGTGGATTTCCTTCCTATCCGTGATCATCTCTCGGACCTCACCCTTGACATCGGCAACACTTTCATTCCTCCTCCAGAGAGCTCGTCTGTTGATCCTCCCGACTCTGAAGCTTACATTGTTTCCACCACCAACAGTATGAACTCTGAAGCACTCCGCAACTTCTGTAAATTCAAAAACATTGACAAAAAGGCTTACTACAAGAAGAGACTACCTGGCCTCCGGAAGTTTGTGTGCGAGTATCGGAAGACAGAGCGGTTGGCAAAGTTGGAACAAATCAGAATTATTGAAGAAGAACGGGCTGAAGCTCTTAAGAGAAAAGATACTCCCCAAATCTATGACGAATGGGATAAGCTAACTCCTAACCTGAAGGCTATGCAATTATTTGCTGCCAAGAACTTGAGGAAGATGCCTAGCAACCTTAACGTCAATCATGGGATGAAGATCTTAGGATGGAAATATGATGAAGCCTTTGATGCTTTCATGGTGAAAAGGAGAAACGGCTTTGTCCATATATTTGGAGACTTCAAAGCTCTCACTAGCTTATTCTCCTGGGAACTAAAACTGTGACAACTGTAACTTCCCAAGTTAACTCCGTTAAGTTTTTCCATTAGTTCCGTTAACAAACCCGAGACCCGTTATTTGAATGATTACATGCTTATTCATGTTTATTTGCTAATTAAATTTAGTAACTTGTTTCGTGAACTTATTTTGTGATCTTATGTGTTAGTTGTGAAAATTTGCATTTTTATGCGAAACCGGGCTTCGTGTGTAAATTTGGATTTTTGTGTATAAACGATAAATTTATATAACCCGACTAAATCTTACATGTTAAAGGATTTAAAAACACTTGGGAACATTTTTAGAATTCTTACCTTACAACTTTTTTAGCAAAAACCCATTTAAATGAGTTTTATGCTTGTTTTGTTTAAATTGAAATTTGAGGGACCAAACATGTAATTTCTTTTAAAAGAAAAATCTGCTTAAAACTCATCTCTCCCTCATTCTTCACGGTCTTCATCAGCTCCACCTCCCCCCCTCTCACCTTCAAAATCACGCACACACATACACACTTGCAATTTCGTGAAAATCAAGCATCAAGGAGCAAGATTTGGAGCTTGGAAGCTAAATCAAGCTACAAGGACACTCAAGCAAACTTCTTCTTCCTCCCCTCTCTTCCAACCTGCGATTTCTTCTTCCAATTGGTAAACCCTAAGTTTTGAAATCCGAAATTCTTAGTTGCATGTGTGTTCTTATGCATTTATGTGCTAAATGGAATGTTTGTATGCTCATGAAATTTGATTTAGCTCAAGATATGTTAGTTCTTAATTTGGGACAGAATTTAGATGGGTATTGAATCCGGAAATTTGACCCCCAAAATGTGTTCTTGTTGTTCAAGATAATTGGTCGGTGTTTGGTTACGAGTTTTGGGTGCAATGTGCTTGTATGTAACTTGATGATTGAGATTTTTGCTATGCTTTTGATACGAACATGTTCACTACATAAATTACATGTTATCATGGTTAGAAACTTGTTAGGAGGTGTTTAATTGACCAAATGTTAGCATAGAATTGAAATCTTAAACTTTTGCAAACTTGGAATTTCTAACAGCTTTGACCAGAATTTTTGGTCAACTTGCAGCTGTCATAACTTGCTCAATTTTCATCGAAATCAGTTGATTCTTTTTCCCTATCAAAGTAGGATGTCTTAGCTTTATAACGGCTACTCGCACACTTTCTAAAACCCCCGTTTGGTTAGTCAAAACACAGCTGCAAGTCGGGTACTCAAAGCTGTCATTTTATGTGAAAAGTGGGCTTTGCAAATTGGTTGGGCATGTAGATCTTGTTTTAATGGTGTGGTTGCTATTTGGAATTGATGTTTATATATTGAAAGTAAGATCTGGAGAATTTAATGTTTAAATTCCAAATTTTGAATGAGTTATGCAAGTTTTCATTTTACCTTGACTTGTTTGCTAAATGCCAAAAGTGCCAACTTCGGACGTTCATAACTTTCTCATTTCTTAACCTTTTTACTTGATTCTTTTTGGAACAATTCCTAATTGATGTGTAGTATATGCCTGTAAAATTTAAGAATCTAACTCTAAGTATTGTGGATTTTAGCTATGCCACTAGTTAAGTGCTTGAAGTTTGACTTTCTGGGTCAACTTTGACATAAATTGCAATTTCTTGATTTTCTCCCAATCTGGGACTTGTATGTGCATTGAGTGACTTGTATGATTGCATGAAACATGTTTAGGTGCTTATGTGCTAGTTTCATCCTCGCGACACCTTCTAATTTCATTAGACCATATTTATCCGAATAGGTTGACTTTGACCAACCTGTTGAATCAAGTGCTAGGTACCAGCGCACCCTAAGGTGAGTTCATTTATATTATTGTTATGTCCGTTCAGGGATGATAACGCGCATGTGGTTGCATTCGGTAAGGATGGTGACCCAAACGGTAAGGTATTTCTTACTGGGTAAATTTCCGACATAATATCATATGTTTCACTGAATTGAACTTTATTTATAAAAGTCCTTACTTTCGGGCCGTTAATATACAATAGCGAGGTAATATTGAGTAGTACTACTGGGGATTGACACCCCCGCTCAGCGGTGCACGTGATGCACCCTCCCGACTGGCGGTCGGACTGAGATCAATGTTAGCCTACCCACCGTGATCCGTAAAGACACGGGAAGGCAAGGTTCATAGGTACCCCCTATCAAAACATTGTCAGCTTCGGTTACGAACAATTCAGGTGTACATAACTATAGGTTAGCTACCTTCGATATGGAATTTTACCGGTCTTATGATTATTGATTGTGTTTTACCTTTCTCTATTCATATACATTAGGTCTACATGTGACGTGTAGACCGCTTTAGTGAACTCACCAGCCTTGGCTGACACTTGATTATTGATTTCTTTTCAGGTCGTTAGGTGGATCATGGACGGCACCAGTGGTGGCAGTACTACCTATGGATACCTTTTGAAAAACCCGGAATTTCAAATATTTAAATCCATCGTTTTGTAACACCATAACTGCAAACTTTATTTATGCTTCCGTTGAACTGTTAAACTTACTGTTTTGGTCTGTAACTAAAACTTTATGTTAATTTATAAATTCTGTTATGGTTTGGTTGTAACTAAAGTCTAGGATCCTGGTCTGGATCACACCCCACATGGTTATACTCCGTTAGATGCCTGGACCTGGTGAATCATACTAACCATCCAAAAGGTGTAAGGGCTGCTGCGTTGATCCAAACTGCTTATGATGATAAAAGATTCAATCAAAATCCAGAAGCAGAGAGAAAAGCTCAGTTGGCAGAAGAGAAGAGAAGGCTTCGTGCTCCTCACCGTGGAATGTTCAAGAATGTTGGAAAGGAGGTAAAGGCAAAGACTATCCCGGGAAACCAGAAGAATGCTTCTATGATCAGTTGGTATTATAACGGGATGACTCATGAGTTGGTAATCGAGAGAAATGGTGCTGACGCTATCAGATTATTTGCTGCTATAGAACTTTGTCTTCTCTCTCGATCTTACTTGAAGATAATGTATTATGAGAAGATGCGGACAATACCTGTTCAGTTGAGACCCTATGAATGCTATGATGCCAACTACTTCTTAATATTCTTAAACTGGTGGTGTGAAAGGCTAGCTGGATTAGGTAGACTCACTCTTAATTCTGAACTTCTGAGAAATGCAACTTGTTGGTTGATTGAAGAGCATGGGTCAAGTGTCATTCTTGATGGGGCAAGAAGATTGGTTGAGCTGAACAACTATAATGACTTAAAGAAGCTCGTATGGCAAGATCTCTTTAGGCTGTATGACATGGGTATTCACGTACTTTCTGACAAAGACAGACCTGCAGCCAGAGAGAATTGGAGATTCCTGCTGAAGCTGACAGGTCAAGATGCTTGAAGCTCACGAGTTTGCATTGCCAACAAGGGTGGAATTGTTAGAACCTATTTGTTAGCAACACAAACTTATTTTTGTCTTATCATTGTAATTGATACTTGGTTTGTAATTCTCTTTTGATATGTACTTGGAGAACTTTGTGTAATTGTTAGCGTACTTGTTATGTTTCTTAACGTACTTGTTACTTATGCTCTTAACGGACTTGATTTTACTCTTAGCGTACTTGTTTGAATATTATCTTAGCGGACTTGTTTATTCCTAGCGTACTTGTTTCCTTGGAGTATTTGTTAATGTTCCTAGCGAACTTCATTTGTTGGTAACGAACTTGTTAGCGTATTTGTTTATGTTAGCGGACTTGTTAATGCTTAGCGTACTAGTTAGCGGACTTGTTTATGCTTAGTGCACTTACTAGCGTACTTGTTAGTGCTTAGCGAACTTGTTAGCGGACTAGTCAATACTTAGCGTACGTTTTAGCGGACTAGATAATACCTAGCGTACTTGTTAGCGGACTTATTGATATCTAGCGAACTTGACAGAATGCTTAGCAAACTTGTTTTACTGTTAGGATATTTTGTTGAATTCTAGGTAGTGATTGTGTCGTGTCAAACATTCTCCTTGTCCGCATCACACTAGTAGTATAAATACTACTTGGAAAAACCCTATTGAACACGCATCAAGGTTTGCCTACTGCAGAGAGCCTCCTGTGTGTGTGTTCTTGGTGTTAGTGTGTGTTTTTGAGTTTTAGAGATCACCCATGGGTGATCGTTGAGGCGAATCCAACCCAAATCGACCATCACACGTGATTTCCGCACTTGTGTGATGAATCGTATGAGAACAAGATGCTCAAATCCAGTCCTGACATTTACAGTCTTCATTGCCTTTGGTGGTTGTACCTTCATTGGCTTAGACTGATAGAAATCCTGAGATAAAAACTTCTGGTTCACAGGATAATCAGGCTCATAAGAGTGATAATGACAGTTTCTTGCAATGTGACCAGGAACTCCACAGTTAAAACAAGTCTGCTTCTTTGGGTAGCAGTCAGATGTTTATCCATTTCCAGTTTTAATTCGCTTCAAGTTGGGTTTCTTCTATTGATGGGGTCTAATCATCACACTTGGTTTAGATGACATTTGAACAATAGGAGAATGTTCCTTTTGATCTTCACTCTTGGATTGTTGCTGTTTTTCTTAGGATAGTAAGGCTGATATGGTCTATTTAAACAATTTCGGGCAACATGTCTAGGCTTCCCACAATTGTGACAAGACTGTTTCTTTGGAAAAGCGGGAAGCTGGGAAAATTGTCGCCCAGTCGATTGCCATTTTGGTTTAGCAGCATGCTTGTGAATCCAATATGTTTTGCCATGAGGACGAGTGGACAAGACATACTCCCGCTTTATAGGCACGTGTTGGCCATATGCATTGTAAACTTCAGGATAAGGGACAAAGTTTTGAGGTTTAGATTCCTTTTCCTGTTTCACATTATTAGGTTTCCCAAACACAAACACCCCAGGGGTTGGGGAACCTGCAACCTGTGGTTCCTTCTCCTTTTTCAAATTTTTCACAGGACCATCATTCTTCCCAATAGAAAACAAACCAAATGACGTTTGTTTACTAAAAACATTTGATACTATAAGTTTTGATGCGGACTTGGACACATTAGCAATAAACTTAGGAAATTCAACTCTGTCAGATTTAGAGTCAGTGCATTCACTGTCCTTCTCAACATTGCATTCACTGTCCTTCTCAACGGTTACATTATCTTCGTATGAAACAACTTTATTAGTGTGAGTAGGAGGAGCATAATTTTTATAGGACATGCGGCAAACTTGCTTTCAATAGACATGCTTTCCTTTTTACAATATGTAGCTATTTTTTAACAACAACCATTTTTTTCTTTCTGCTTAGCAGTAAGAGGCAGATAAATCATGTCACACATTAAAGGGGGAGGAACATTGTGAGTGGAAGTTTCAACATTTGCTTCAGAGTAAAGTCCTAATCCTGATTGAACTTTCACATGTTTAATTCTTTCATTAGAGTTATAAAAATGATGATTGGTCTCCATCATCTTTGAATGAATTGTCTGATGTTTATCTAAGATAGATTGGGCAGTGCTAAGTTTAGTTCTAAGATCTAGAACTTCTTTATTTAACTCTTATACCTTAGTTTCAGATTTTCTATAAAAAAATCTTGTAATCACTTAGTTGATGTTCAACATAGTTAAGTTCCTGTTTGGCAGCTTCATATTTTTCTCTAAAAGTGCGATCCTTACATTCTCTAACTTCATGTTCAGTTTTCTCATGATTCAAACATTCATAAGTAAATTTAGATTGCCAATCTTTAATTAAGATTTGACATGTGGGATTGGAACATTCCTGAGTTTGAGAGTTAACACCAGAAGTACTCGCTTGGATGCCTACCATAATCTTTACACGAGCAGAAATTCCCTGACAACCGAAAACTCAGCAATCGAATACGTGATCACAAAACCTCAAGACACAAATTATATCACGAGGTGCAGAAAAATTCAACGAACAATACCCCGTAAAAGCTGATTATGATAAACAGATAGCTCCCAAAAGCCTCTCGTTGCTGCGCAATGAAGATTGTTAAAAGAAGAATCTTCATCAAGACAAGTTTAAGACAATGGAGGTTTGCAAAATTGAAGACTGAAAGTCAAAGACATTTAATATCACAAGCCTATGGGAAGACATTTAATATCACAATAAAACAAAAAAAAAAACCTTGTAATCTCTTAGTTAATGTTGAACATAGATAAGTTCCTGTTTGGCAGCTTCATATTTTTCTCTAAAAATTCTAGTGCGATCCTTACATTCTCTAACTTCATGTTCAGTTTTCTCATGATTTAAACATTCATAAGTAAATTTAGATTGCCAATCTTTAATTAAGAATTGACATGTGGGATTGGAACAATCCGGAGTTTGAGAGTTAACACCAAAAGTAATCGCTTGGATACATGCCATAATCTTTTCACGAGCGGAAATTCCCTGACAACCGAAAACCTGATCACAAAACCTCAAGAGACAAATTACATCACGAGGTGTAGAAAAATTCAACGAACAATACCCCGTCAAAATTAATTTGTACCAACTTGAATTGAGTTGCCGTTTATAGCTTTAAAAACCGGATGATGTGGACCACTTGTTTTAAATAAATCCAATGGCAATTTCGTAAATAACCTAAAGATTAATTTACGTAAACCAAATTCAAATCGAATGGCATTCACGAAAATTATTTCATCGTCAACATACGACTTGCAACTCAATTTTAATTTTCGGGTCGAAAATTTAAAACTCGGTGAGCCGCTGCAACTCAATTTTAACTTTCGGGTCGAAAACTAAAAACTCAGTGAGCCGAGAACCTGATGAACCGAACACTTCAATATAAACCGAAAAGACATGTCTCCCAAAAACCAAGTGTAAGCCAAAAACCAACTTTTAAAGAGCCGTAAACCAAAAATCTATTTGGAGCTGAACCGAGAAGTGCAGACCGAACAGTGATGAAAAAAATCGAACCGAAAACTAGCGGTTCGAAGTGAAAACCTTGCGAAACTGAACCGAGATCTTAATGACCCGAGCCGTAGACCTAATATCAGAACCGAAAACTGCAAACTCGAGTCAAGAACCTTCAACACCGAATCAGAAACTACCAAAACCGAGTCGGAAACCTTGCAATCCGAGGCAAAAACCCAAAACCGATCGGAAACTCTTAACCCGAACCGTAGACCACCGTATGAGCCCAAAAACCACAATACCCAGTCGGAGACCACCTGAACTAGCCGAGAACTAAATGTTGGTCGGAAACCTTACATTTTGGCCGAAAACCACAATCAAACCAAAAAGCTTAAAGATGAGCCGAGAACCTCAATCACAAGAACCGAGCCGAAAAGACACCAACCTCACAGCCGACAACCAATTAATTCGCCGTGAATCACAAATCTGGAAACTCAATTTGGAATGATGCAGATCACGAGATTTTCAAATCAATCAAAATGAAGACAAAAATTAATTAATTTTTTTTAATTTAGAAACCCATGTCACCCCATCCGAAATACTAAAGGGCTGTTTGGTTCATCTTAATGAGGTCTGTATGGGTAAAACCGCTGACCGATTAAGACAATATAGCATATGTTGGTGTTTGTTTGGCCGTGAACCATCTTACCAAAAAAGGCATTTCTGTCTGACCGGAAAAGGCAGAAATGGCAACCTTTTTGATACAGACGAGCGCTGAGGGGCTGGAAAAACAAAACGAAAAGGATAAAAACGGCGATGAAGGAAGGGGACGAACGCTGGAAAAAAGAAAAGAAAAAAAACGGGTGAACAAATGTCACCAAAAACGAAACTTGTGCTCGCCCCCAGTTTTCGGAGCTACATTCGTGTCCGCAGGTCGTGCGTACGGGAAGGCAATTTTATCAAATTTGCACCCTCCCTGCGCGCGGGTAGATACCGGAGTAAAACACAACATAAGAACTTAATATGTCATGTAGGTTTTCATATATAAGCTTACCATGTTTTTGTTCTCACATCAATGTGGGACAAATTAAATGAAAGAAAAAAATAGTGTTTTTATTCCCACACCAATATGGGACAAGGTAATGAAGGAAAATTTAGGTGTTTTGTTCTCACACCAATATGGGACAAGCTAAATGAAAGAAAAAAATAGATTTTCTTTGTTCTCATAATGATTTTTTAGTGTTTTTTTTTGTTTGATTATACAGTCATTCAGATGTTCAATCAAACAGCACATTATAATTCAGCACCTTATTGATTCAGCAAATCTTTACCATACAGACAGCTTATTCATTTAGCACCAAATGAAATAGACGAACCAAACAGCCCCTAAATGTAGCAGCAAATAATAATAATTTTTGTTTTGATTTGATTTTGAAAACACAATTATTTATCCAAGAAGAGAATTTATATCGATTAAACAAACTTTTGAAACGATATAATCAAACAAGTCTAACAAATCGGTATAAAACCAAAATAGATTAAAGCAACCAACCTCTATGAACCCTAATTAAATATTTAGCTGTCAAGGAACAAAAATCAACTAAACACAACCAAAACTCACCGTACAAATCGCGAAAAACACCCGAAATCTTGGATCGGATATCGTGAAAGCCTCAAAACACTCGTTTCTTAGCTCTGATACCAATTGTAGGATCGTAAACGTTCCAAACACGATATATATAATCAATCTAGTGTGCGGAATTCACTAAACTGATGATTTAAGACAATAAATATGAAGAAATCAGAGATGAATACGATAAGCACAATAAACAAAGATTAATCGTTTAAACCTTCAAAGAATGCAAACGAATCAGTGACTCGTATGGTACACGGATGAGAGAAAACGAATTCTCTCTATTGCTCACCTAAGCCTCCCGAAATTCCTCCCTGGAAAGGCGAAACCTAAACAAGGAGGCTTATGTGTGTTTATATACACACACACATAAGCTTACAAGGCTTCCCAAGCCCAAGCCCACTAAATCCAGCCCACATGAGTTACTAACTTGCCCAAAACACTAATCAAATAGACCAATACAATTTAATATTGCAAGCCTCATTATTCTTGCCTCTACAGTTGGGAAATGGGTTTTGAAAAAGGTGGAAAGTGTAAAATATCGGTCTTTTTGCAAATGCGAAATTTGTAGGACTTTTGAAAAAGGTGGAAAGTGTAACATATTTTGAGATCCCTTCAATTTTTTTTCATTAACATAGTAGAATGCAAATCCAAGACCCAACGGATCAACATCTAGCTTTATTGAGACATAAAAAAGACATTGATTTGGGGATTTTTATAAAGACCCGCTTTTTATGAAAATAAAGCTGAAAAGAAAAAGGGATAGGTTGCTTTTTGCAGAAAAAGGGGGGTTTTCAAACGAAAAGGTTTACGCTCAAAGGGGGTTAACTAGGGGGAAATTTGTAGTGGAGTGAGGGAAAAGGGTTTAAGAAGCGGAAGGTGAGGAAATCCTTGGTGCCTCAATCATTGAAAATTTGCGTTCTCAGTTTTGTCTATCTCGGGACGTAGTGTCGTGCCAAGTTCTACCTATGCTGAATCACCAGGTTTATCTCATAAAACGGAAAGAAACGAGCATGCTTATAGGTGATCATGCTATATGGGCTCAAATCCTCACTGAATATGGGGGAAGGAAAAATATAAATTTATCTGAAAATAGATTTGTTATCTTTTGTCATAAAAAAAATTTATTTTTTTAAAGTTTATCGAGTTCAATGGAATTTGAGGTTTCGATAATTTGGAGGAAGAACTTTTACATGTACCATTCCTTAAAAGACAACAAATTTTGAAAATTTGGGTGTTATCAATGCTTGTTTTTTTTTTGGAGTTTTGTGTAAGGCCCGGAATGGACAATGCAATGGTTTAAGTCCTCAAAAAGCTTTCCAGAGTTTTTCGTGCCTACACCTAAAATGTACATTGTCCTTAATGTGCTCGTACGTTAGCAAAAGAAGAACAATAGACAATTAAAAATAGTTTTGGGCTAGAAAAAACTAGACAGAGTTTTCTCAGTAACCTGGGACAATTTACCCGTGGAATGACTACCACGCAATGCATGTGACCTCCTTGTCCCAGTTAGTCTACAAAAGTGGCCGGTCACCTATTCAAAATGCTCAAAACATAAGATTAAAACTAATTCAATATTAAACCTAAAATATTACTACAAGTGTTTTTACATTACATTTCAATCAACCAAGATCTAATGCTTCAAATGTAACTAAAAACACTTCAGAATGATTCCTTTATGAAGGAATGCTCGATTACCAATTTCCTAAATCATCACATAATCAAGATAGTCCTAAGCTACTTATTCAAGGTTTCCTAGAAGGTTCTACTACTCAAGCACCTCATTGTCCGCCAAGCATGTTTGGGAGGAGAACCACATCATCGTCATTACCAAGGTTGATGATAAAATCACCAATGAAAGTGTTGTCGAGGATTCGAGTAGTGACGAGCATGTCATTATTTCCAATTGGCTCTATGGTGAAGATGTTGTCTCCCACCTCCTCTTAGGGCCATGGTGCATCTGAGGGCACGAAATGGGGTTCGAGGATCGGTGATAATCTTTTGCTCAAATGAGCTAGAGATCCAGCAAGGAGCTCGAAGGCGAATGTCAAGAAGTTAACACTTTCATTGAGTTCAAGTTCACTCTCGTAAGCTTGGTCTAGGTCCTCTATCTTTGTCATGCATTGTCTCACGAGTGTAGCAATCATTGGAGGTTGACGGTTGTTGTTGTTGTGAGACTACCATAACTGAAATTTCAGCAAAAATCATGAGCAAATAAGGCTACAGGGAAGGGCATGACCCGTGCTCAAGTATGGCACGGGGTCGTGCTGAACTGTCAGACAACTCATTTTTTGTGCTTTAGAAGAAGAACAAAAGCTTAGTTCCTATGGTTTTTCATGCTTTGGATGTTCATTGATATTTAAGGGATAATTAGTCACAATTTTTTTAGAAGAAAAGTGGGTTCAAACACACCAAAATCTTATTCACAACTTGTGACTAGTTGGACCTTTTACATGAGTAACCATGGAAGATTAGGATGAACTTAGATGTTCTCCAAGTTTATCCCTAGAAGTTGCATGATTAAGATGATCAAAAGAGGACAAACTAGATTGTTACCTTAAAGAGTATGTGTCTCTTTTGATCCTCTAAATCTTAGACAGTGATGTAAGAAGAAGGCGTGCATGTGAAGCCAAAAGACAAGGTTGGCCTGCAGTTTATACAACATCAGACTACACAGCACGGGTCGTGTTGTGCATGGCACGGGGTCGTGCTCTGCTGTCGAACATTCCAGAATTTCATTTTGGCTGACACGGGGTATGCTGAAGTGGACACGACTAGTGTTGTGTGAGCACGAGCTGAGTTGAGGTGGACATAGGGTCCTGCCATGCCAAAATGGTTGGAAAATTTTTGAATTTTTATTCCCTAAAAATTAACTAAGAAAAGAAAAGATATATAACCTATATTTATATACGGGTCCTGGGCCAGACCCGTGGACACACTGTGCGCGTCCACCTCTATACGAAGTTCTTCCACTTTTTGGTCAGGAATTCCTTCGTAGAGTTTGAGACAGTGTTCGTTGACTTTATTTGGTGTATCGCTATCTTGAATTTCAATGGGCTCGCATGAGTAAACACGTGTCACATTGAAAGGTCACGTCCATCTGGATTTCAATTTTCCAGGGAACAGCCTTAAATAGGAATTATACAGCAAAACTTTGTCTCCTTCTTTAATTCTCCTTAATTTCTTTAGACATGAATCGTGATACTTCTTGGTTCAGTCTTTGTAAATACTAGAGTTGGCATAAGCTTGGCCGCGTAACTCCTCGAGTTCGGTCAATTGACCAAGTCAAGTTTGACTTGCTCTTTGTAGGTCCAGGTTCATGGTTCGAAGGGCCCAATAAGCTTTGTACTCTACTTCAACAGGAAGATGGCAAGCTTTCGTAGACCATTCGATACGGGGTAGTGCCGATTGGATTTTTGTACGTTGTTCAAAATGCACATAAAGTATCGTCGAGTTTATCAGTCCAATCTTTTTGATTTGTTACCTACCGCTTTCTCTAAGATTCGTTTTATGCCCCAGATGGTTATTTCAGCTTGACCATTTGTTTGGGGATGGTAAGTTGCTGAAACCCTATGGATGACTCCATAGCGAGACAGAACTCTCTCCATTTGGTAATTACAGAAGTGTGTGCCTCTATCGCTGATTAATGCCCTAAGAGTTCCGAATCTAGAGAATAACTTTTTGAGAAACTTACAACTACCCATCCATAATTTGTAGGTAAAGCTTCAGCTTAGACCCATTTGAGACGTAGTCCAAACATGGATACTATTATGGGGCATCTCGTTGCACAAGGAGATGTTTCCAGACCTTTGACAGGCATCGCAGGTTTGCCCATTTGTGAGCATCTCGATATAGAGTTGGCCAATAAAAACCAAAGTCGAGAACTTTTCATGCGGTGGCATTGGCTCCGTGGTGGCCAACACAAGGTCCCCAGCAACAGTGTTTAAGGAGGCTAGTGGTCTCAAACCATAGACACATCTTCTGATTAATTGGTCGGCGTATATCTTGAAAAGAAATGAGTCTTCCCACTGGTAATATTTGACGTCAGTGAAGAATTTTCTTCGTTGTTGATGTGTTAACCCTCTAGGTACTAGGCCACTTGCCAGATAGTTTGCCATGTCTGCAAACCATAAGTCAGGGGAGGATTCAGCCATTTTAAGATATGCCCTAGGGAATCTATTGTTTATTTCTCCTCCAGAATATTTACCATCGTCTTCCAGCCTAGATAGGTTATCAGCTACAGTGTTTTCAGTACCCTTCTTGTCATGAATTTTAATATTAAATTATTGGAGCAGAAGAATCCAACAGATGAGTCGCGGCTTAGCGTCCTGCTTCTTGAAAAGATACTTGATTGCAGCGTGATTAGTGTAGAAGATTGTTTTGAATAGAACTAGATATGAAGATATTTATCAAAAGCAAACACCACTGCCAATAATTCATTTTTGGTAATTGTGTAGTTGTGAATGTTGTTGTCTCTAGGTCTTCCAGGTCTATAGGCATCTGAAAATACCCTGAGAAACCGTATAGGAAATATTAGTACATGTGTCCAGACAAACGTTTGAGCATTTGGTCTATGAATGGTAGATGAAAATGATCCTTTCGGGTGGCATCATTAAGCCTTCTATAGTCTATGCAGACTCTCCAGCAAGTGACTGTGCGAGTAGGAATGATTTCATCTTTGTCATTGGTGATGACAGTCATTCCTCCCTTCTTTGGGACAACCTGAATAGGACTAACCCAAGGGTTATCAGATATGCGTATATAAGACCAGTTTCCAGAAGTTGGAAAACATCCTTTTTTTACCACATCTTGGACATTGGGGTTTACCCTTCGTTGTGGCTGAACAACGGGTTTATATATGTCTTCCATAAGGATTTTATTAGTGCAGAGCGATAGGTTAATTCCTTTGATATCAGAGAGATTCTATGTGATATCCTTCCTATGCTTACGCAAAATGGCGAGTAATGCTTTCTTTTCTTGTGAGCTCAGGCGTGCAGAAATGATCACAGGAAAATTGCAATCGTCATCCAAGAAGGCGACTCCAAAATGTTCTGGGAGTTCTGTTAGAGCATATTCCTATGCTATGAGTGTCTCGTGTATTGTATCTATGTGAGCGTGTCTAAGTGAATTGTAGTGGCTATTTGGTTAGTGGCGTACCACATGGTCCGGCGGACCATGTGGTCCGGCGTATCAGTTTGATACGCTGGGTGATTAGTCACTTACTATAAATAGCTGTGTGTTAGAATGTGCATGCAACTAGTTAAAACACTTCTGTCATTCTACACCTTTCTGTGTGTGTTTCTAGAGAGAGAAACTAGAGAGTCTTCTTTGTATCTTCAAGTGATCAATAAGAATTCTCTTATTTACATCCGTTGTTACTATGATTGATTGATACACGCAGTAGTAAGATCATATCTCGTTTCTACAAGTGGTATCAGAGCATTTGGTTGCTCTATTGCTGTGTTTTTGATCAATTTTTCGGATTTTTAGAGAGAGAAACTAGAGAGTCTTCTTTGTATCTTCAAGTGATCAATAAGAATTCTCTTATTTACATCCGTTGTTACTATGATTGATTGATACACGCAGTAGTAAGATCATATCTCGTTTCTACAAGTTCCTCTAGTTCTAGAGCGGGTTGATCTGTGGCTGCGGGCATGCTTTAAGAATCTTCCTCTTCTGGGTTGGCTTGTATGGATCAGATAGAATCTTGCAATATGCACAAAATTAGGAGATGGGTTTTTCTCCTCTTCCAGGGCTTCATGGGTGAGTTCTTCTTCTTGTACATCTTGTAACAAGGAGGGTTATTAGATGCGGGATACCCAATGGATCTTTCGATCTTCATAGAGAGCTTGTTATCACAGAGTCGCATTGTCATTTCCTCATGTGTTTTCCTTACCTACTACTACAAATCTAACTTCAATTCGTCTAGATTTGCAAATTTCAAAAAAATTTATGTTGGTTCGCCGGATGATTTTTTGGTTCGCCGGATGAGTTTCTCGATTCACTAGTATATCTTCATTAGTTCTTTGGTTCGCTGAGTCTTGCTTTGCCAGGCAATCTTCAAATTCCATTTGTTCGCTGAAAATTGTTTGCTAGGCAATCTTCAACCATTGGTTTGTGGCAGTTATTACAACTTACCATTGGTTCGTCCAAAGGATTGGTTTGCTGACAAGTTTTGGTTCACCGAGTTTCTTTGGTTAGCTGACCTTATTAGTTCGCTGATTTACATTCTGGTTCACCAAGATAATTTTGTTCGCTATTGAATTTGTTGGTTCGGTCGCTATTCTTGGTTCAGAAAAAGTGTGTGATTCGCTAGTCAGAAAGTGAGGTTCACTAAAAATGACGTAACTTGAGTTCTGTTTGGAGTTACGGAATTGAATACCAGCCAAAACGAACGTCTCGAAGAGATCTAGACTTTTACTCGCCTTATGACCAGTACCCTCCGTTTCGACCCTCAAATTCTACTTCTAAGACATCCGTTTTTTGAATTTGAAGTTTTGATATTCGATTATTCATTTTCAAGAAGAGTGATTATCAAGCATTTTCAGTTGTTCAAACTTTGATGCAACTCATGATGAGTTATCATAATGAAATTGGAACGAGACAGAAATTCCGAAGCTGTTCAGATTAGAGGATTACCATAATTGGAAGAAAATATTTGAATCATATATCTTTTCTCTTGATATTGATCTTTGGATACCGATTGAACAAGAATACATGTATCCAATGCTAAGTGCTAACAAGCTGAAACTGATAAGTGATTTTAACGGTGATGAAAAGAAGATATATGCAAGAGAGAAGAAAACTTATAGTTTTCTTACAATGGTGTTGCCTAAGGATATGATGCATCAATATAAGAAGTTTACAAGCTCTAAGGAATTATGGGAAGATCTTAACGAAAGATGTGAAGGGAATGAACAATATCGGAACACTCAAATGAAAGTTTTGAAGAAAGAATTTGATAACTTCAGGTATTGTGAAAATGAAAGATGCTAGATTTAATTTCAAGGTTTTCTCATCTGATTAATGAACTTGACTTCGTGAAAGTTACAAAAGAGGATGATGAATTGAAAAAGAAGTTTTTGGAAGCATTACCAAACAAATAGAAAAATTATGTTTTGCTATTAACTCATGATCCAAATTATTCAAGCTGGTCTTTCAATCAAATGAAAAGAAAATTACAAGCTCATGAGATGGAAATGATTGTGAAAAAAATCAGCAATTGTTCCTGTTCAGAATCCTGAATTGTATTTCGGAGAAAATTCAGCTACCATCAATGCTAAAACTAAGACAAGTTATAGTTCAAGTTTCAATCCTACTCCAACAGCGTTTATTGCTGGAAATTCTGAAAATGGTGGTTATTCTCCAGGTTGCAGTTTTACAATTCCAAATCAATCAAATCCGAGTTTATTCCTGCAAAAAAAGCTGAAGAATATGTTACTTTGATATCTGCTTTAGTATCATCTTCTTATGGATCAATTATTGGTAACATCGGTGATGCTATTTGTTTGGAGAAGACTTGAACCAGTTGGATGATGATTATTTAGACGAGTTAGATATGAGTTGGCAGGTCGTTATGTTAACTCGAAGAGCTAGAAGATTTTTTATCAAAACTGGAAAGAAGGAAATCAATCCAAATTCAGGTGGTAAACTTGGATTGAATAAGTCAAAGGCTAAGTATTTCAAATGTTCAAAAATTGGACATTTTGCTCGTGAATGTAATCAACTACCTTTTACAATAGTCTAATTCTAGTAGCCAAGTGCACACATCTACCACTTCTAATGGTATAGAGGCAAAACCTATGGTGTCTCAAGTCAATGAAGGATATGATTGGATTCAACAATTTCTAGATGAATCTGCATTTGTTTGTAAATCAAAATTTGATAATGATTTTATTATGGAAACGCAGTCAAGACTCGAGTCCATTGAACTATCAGATCAAGATTTGATGGCAAATGTGAAGATTGAATCAAGTGATTCCGATTCTGATTCCAATGGTTATGAGTCTACTTGTGAATTTTGTTCACAAAAGAATAATAAGATTCGGGAATTACTTAAACTGAATGAAGTTTTGATTGTTGAAATCAAAAAGAAGGAAGAAGAGTTAGAAATTTACAAGACTAAGTGTGGAGTTTCTGATGCGGTAGTTTATTAAGACAAATGCAGAATTAGTCAAAGAAAAGAGTTTGATGTTGGAAGAGTTAGAACAACTCAAGAAAATGTTTGAAGAAGTAAATATTCAGAATATATCTACTTTGGATCAATATAAGCAGTTATCAAAAATTTTTAATCAAAATACTGAATAGAAATTACAACTTCAAAGTGAAAATGAAGAGCTCATGACAAAAACTGTCAAATTACTTGCTGAGAATGAAAATTTGTTAAAGGAAGTTGAGGAACACAAACTTAAAGCTAAACAAGGTTGTGAAGATTTTGATGCTTTGTTTGTGAAATCAAAAGTGAAGCTTGATGTTCTCAATCAAACTTGTGATGAGCTTGCTGCAAAAGCGAAGGGTTTGGAAAATGACAATACAATTCTGATTGATGCGAAAGCTAGTTTGATTCAAGAGAATAAGTTGTTGAGAAATGTTGAAATTTACAAAGAGAAATGGAAAAAGGTTACACAAGAAGTGTTAGTGCTCCTGATAATATGGGAAGAGAAAAATCATTGTCCAACTGAGTGTCTGAGCAGTTGATTAATTCAGAAAAAGCGTTGGGTGAAGCAAAGAAGAAGATTATAGATCTTAATTGACAATTGACTAATCTAAAGAATTCAAATTCTTTTCACAAGTTATTTGTGTAAAGATGAGAATATCAAGAATGTTTTTGGAGGAGAAGAGCTTAATCAAATACCATATCCGGTTATTCAAACTGATTCTCTGGCTGATGTTATAACTTCTAATGCAAAGCAAGTTTATTCTGAATTTGCTACTGAGAGACCCGACAAGAAGAAAATCAACAATCAAAGGAATCTAACAAGAAAGTGAAAAATGAGACAAATGGTGATAATACATTTGTCAAATTCGTGTCTGGTTGTACTGTATTAGATGATGATGGAGCAATGTATGTGGATAAAGTGATTCAGAAAGACGAGAAGAAAGTGAAAGAAGACAAAATTGCTACTGAGTTGGTTGAAGCTAAAAACTTAAAGGGTATTAAAGCTTCATTTACCCAAGTTGCTCAAGCTGGAAATTTTGGTTCTCAACTAGATTTGTCAAAGCTACCTGGTTATAAACATTCAGGTTTAGGTTGTGAGAATCATAAAACTAAAAAGAATGAAAAGAAAAATATGTCAAAGAAAGAAAAGAAGGGTGTTTCTAAGAATGTGAAAGATACCAATCTTGATCAAATTTATCATCTGGCTCAAGTTCTGGTATCTAAAATGGAAAAATGATTCGGGAGTTAACCGCAGAAGACAAATATGAAGAAGAATGTTTTATTAAATTCATCTCATGTTGGTAAAACTCTTCAGGATCCAATTATACTTCAAAGTCAACCTTAAAAATGTGTGCACGTTAATCGGTTTCAAGGATTTGATGATTTTTATGATAAATTTGATTCTGAATATGTGTGTCATGCATTCCAGGACAACGAGAAGCCAACAAAGTTATATTGAATGTGCTATCAATGTCGCTGAAAAGGCCACATGGCACTAAATTATCCTGAAACTGCAAAAGGATCATTTTCTAAAAAATCAGCCACTTTTATTGATTTATCTGGCAGAGTGTTTACTGAGTCAACACCCTCACAACTTAGGTCTAAAAAGAAAAAAAAATCAAATATGACTCATGTGTGGGTGGTTCACCAACTGAAGACGACTCATTAAAATAAAAAAAAAATGCAGTGGCAACCTAAGTTGGTATGCAAGGCTATTAATGATTTTTCTGAGGATACTAGCCGACCAGAAGCAGTGTGCTTTGGGTCATCTATTAACTGATAAGTTTGTCTAATGTGTAGGTTTCTTCAAGAAGACCTGTCGGTTATTGTGAAGCTCAAGCTTCAAGCAGTGGCTGATAGTGGAGTGTCCTACGTAGCTTAATTTTCAAAATTCAAAATTTTCTGAACACTAAAAACTGAAAGGTATCAATATCGAAAGGATAATTTCTTTCTTTAATACATTTCGATTGTTGCTTACGGGGAGAAAATTACCAAAAAGTCAAAAATAGTGTCTTTGTGTTTTTGTTATAATGAAAATTCCAAAAATATTGTTTTCATTTAAAGGGGGAGAATATGTCATGAAAAATACAAAAACATTAAAAAATGAAAAATTGATCCGACATAATTAGGAAATGATGGTACATTGGCTTACATGTTTGACTCGTGGATAAATTAGATGAAAAAACCATAAGATCATTGTTTTATGTGCTTGGTAGGCTCGGTAAATCAGAAAGTATTCAAATGTGATATACATTAAATACTCGTGCTTTACCAAGTGAACAACATCTTAAAGCATATTTCAAGATATTGCCAAGGATATGTGAAAAGGAAAATGAGAAGTCAATGTGTATACATGTGTTCTTTTTGCAAAGATTTACGCTTGTTTGATTTTCTTTATTTTTTAAATGATCAAACTATCTCCGCGTATACGTGAGTATCGACCTGATAGTTGTTCATTTAAGGTTCTGCTTTATTTTCTTTCATTTGTCGAAGAATTCATCGGAGTTTCTCTACGTATACGGAAATATCGACCTGATTGTTGATGAATTATACAATTTCAACTTGTTTTATTTTTCTTATTTTGTTAAACCCGAGGCCTTACCTTCGTATCGAAATATTGACCTTAAGGTAGACAATTTAACATTCTTATTTCTTTTTGCATGAAACACAATTGACATTATCAAAATACAATCACTATGTGTTAAATCATAAGTGAAATCACAAAGAGTGATGCAAAAACATATCTGAGTATGTCTGATAGTGTGGGGGGTTGTAAAACCGAGATATGATCTTACTACTGCATGAATCAATCAATGTAGTGAAATGAGAAAGTAAATGAGAGAATTCTTATTGAATCACTTGAAGATTACAAAGAAGTCTCTCTAGTTTCTCTCTCTAGAACACACACAGAAAGGTGTAGAAATGACAAAAGTGTTAAGCTCTTAGTTCAACACAAGCTATTTATAGTTTCAACATAACAGGTACGCGTACCAACTAGCTGACCATTTGGTACGTGCATACCAAATGGTACGGCGCACAGATGGTACGTCACCTTGAATGTTTATACAAAGACTCATACAAACGCTCACTTAGATACAATACACGAGACACTCTATAGCATAGGAATATGCTCTAACAAACTCCCCCTTAACGTGTAGTGTATCTGTTCTCTAACTAAACTCCATTCTTCAATCTTCAACATTGCTGCATACAATCTTTGACTTGAAATCTTGTCAGAAATAGAGTTTGCATGGCTGGATCACACTTGAATCATCTTTGACCTTCAAGATCCACTTGTGAAAGATATAACAAACTCCCCCTTTCACCATGCTAGAGTCTTGACACAAAGAACCCGCAATTTCAGAAGACAGAAACGCGGTTTTCTTTTTCTTTTGAAAATTAATTTAATATTGGTGCAAAACTTCTCTTCGAGAATCCAAGATATAGATTTGAAATTTAATTTCGTATCACATGTCGATCGGTCGAAAACAAATAAGAAACAAAATCTTTTTGGCTTTTTGAAACTTTATATCAAAACACACCTAAAATCTTTTTGAGTTTTCTAAGTTTATGCTAAAACACACCTGAAATCTTTTTGGAAATTTTCAGATATGAAATATAAATGCAATACAGAATCAGACACTATTTTTGTCTTTTACGAGAAAGGTCAAAACTTGTGATCATATTGGACATAACATGCTGAACTATACTTCAATTTCAATTACTTCAGCACATAAATCATGTCGATTACTGGTATAATTTATCCATCTTAAACTCAGGCACAATCATACTCATAACATCTGGATATGTTATTGTATTGATTAGACTGCTTTGACTAGTGTAACACACACTATCAGACACACTCAGATATGCTTTTTATATCACAATTTGTGAGTTCATTTATGTTTTAATCACATAATGATTGTATTCATTATATAGTCAACTGTGTTCCATGCAGAAAGAAATCAGAATGTTAAATCGTCTACCTTAAGGTCAATCTTTCTATACGCAGATAAGGCCTCGGATTTAACAAAATAAGAAAATAAAACAAGTTGAAATTGTATAACTCAACAACAATCAGGTCGATACTTCCGTATACGCAGAGAAATTCCGATGAGTTATACGAAACACCAAAGAAAATAAAGTAGAATGTCAAACAAACAACAATCAGGTCGATTTTCGATACGCAAAGAAAGTCCGGTCATTTGACCAAATAAAGAAAATCAAACAAGTTTAAATCTTTGCAAAATGAATACATGTATGCACAGTGACTTCTCATTTTTCTTTTTTCACGTATCTTTTTCTTGATATCTTGAGATACGCATGAAGATGTTGTCCACTTGGTCAAGCATTAGTATTTAATGTATATCACATCTGAATACTTTCTGATTTAATGTCGAGCCTATCAAGCACATCAAACAATGATCTTATGGCTATTTCATCTAATTTATCCATGAGTCAGACACGTAAGCCAATGTACCATCATTTCCCAATCATGTTGGATAAAATTTCTTATTTTCCAATGTTTTTGTATTTTTCTGGTTTTCAATGTTTTTGTAGTTTTCCGTCCCCCCCCCCCCCCCCTTAAAATGAAAACTCTATTTTTAGATTTTTCATTTTAATAAAAACACAAAGACACTATTTTTGGTTTTTAAATTTTCTCCTCCTAAACTACATACGGAATATAAAAGAAAGAAAATTGACCTTCCAACATGGATACCTTTCAGTTTTAGATGTCAGAAAAAGTTCACTTTGAAACATGATGTCACATGTAATTTAACTTAAATCAGTAGAATAATCATCCATCAGCAACTTGTCAAGCACCAATAGGTCTTCTAGAAGTACCTGCACACTGTAACACAAACGATTGTTTACATTTTGAAATTTAGGTAATAACCTTCTTTGATGTCTAAAATATGTCAGTTGAAATTCATCAAATACTCTGCCATATTCATCAAAAATATGTATTTGGCAAATTTACCAACATAAGGAACCTGTCTTTTCCTTTAACTAGAAGCAGTAGTGACATGACAATCTTGTGACATATGCCCTTCTTGTCGGCAATTCTAACACAAACGATTGTTTACATTTTTCCTCTTTGGTCTCTGCAAAGCTTCACAACATATAGCATCTCCAAAATGGTCATAAAAATTATCGAATACCTGAAAACGATGATCATTTACCCATTTTGATGTCGGGCTTTTGGGAGCAGAATTTGATCCTCCAGAAGAATATGTAGCAACTTGTGGCTTCTTGCTCTTCAGATCAACATTCTTGACAAAAACTTCGGCAATTTTCTGAGCATCCACACAATGGAATGGAAATTCTTTATCAGAAAATATTTATTCCGAACCCTTAAGTTTGTAAAACCTCTCCGGTTGAACCTTGTCAGCTTTAAAAACATCTTTCTTTACTTGCTTCAACTTGACTTCTTTTTCAACTTTTTGTTCTTTCTGTGACTTTACAACCTTCTCCTCATCAGATTTCTTATCAACAAATTCAGAGTAATCACCAGTTTCTGCCTTTTCCTACACCTCATGAACAACTTCTTTAAGACTACCCGGTGGTGAAACTGTTTTGGTAAACATTTTCTTAAAATTTTCATCTATGGCCAAGAAACTTGTAAAAGATGTAGAATTTGTAACATTGTTCAGCAAACGGTTTGCATCGATCACTTAATATTTTAGATCAGAAATTTTGTGTTGAACTTCAGCCAATTCTTTTTCGGTTGCAATTAATTTCTTTGCCACTTTGTGAGTTTCATATTTCTACAATCTCAAATTATCAAGCTCTGCAAACAAGTCTTTCTTTAATTTATCTTCATTTCTTTTCTGTATATCCAAATTTGCATCCTGGAATTTGTTCACCCTCATTAGCTCTCTTTTCTCATCTAGTAGCTTTTCCATATCTATATGATATGACTCAATTTTGATAGCAGAGTCATTAGAAGTGTTGGTGAGCATATCAAGCTTAATCTTGGACTTTTCAAATAAATCATTGAAATCTTGTTTAACATCCTTCGCTTCTATCTTCCATTTTTCAACTTCTTTGGCTAATTTCACATTTGCTTCAGATAATTTTGTAAATTTATGTTCAATCTCCTTTTCAAGACTTTGAAATTTCAACTCTTTTTCTACTACCTCTGCTTGAAAATCTGAAAATTGTTCCTTTTGAGATGAGAACTCTTGAATTACATCTTCCAACCTTTTCTGTTCATTTGCCAATTCTTCTATCCTTCTTTTATTTTCCTCAACCAACAACCCATTTTCTTTTACCAATGCTTGAAATTTTTGTCTTTTTGAGAGTAAAACTCACAAACAGATTCATAACCACTAATTCCAGATCCACTTGATTCAGATTCAGAATCAGTTACTTCACGTCGTCATCACTATGTACAATTTGAGCAACAAACTCAGATTCGACACGAAATGAAGACTCATCAGGAAAGTCGGCAACCCAATCATAACCTTCATTTGATGTTTGTGCTTTTGATTCGGAAGTAATAGCAGTTAAACAATTGGATCAGAAGTTCGTCCCCAGTTATATTGGTTATCAACTTGAGACACCAAAGCTGTTGGAGACTTTGATGAAGAAGCATTTGATTTGAACATTCACGAGTAAAATGTCCAAAATTAGAACATTTGAAGCATTTTGCCTTGGATTTATCTATGCCAACCTTGCCATCTGGATTTAAACTTTAGAATCCGGTCTACTTCTTGAATCTTTTGACTCATTGAGCTAACATAGCAAGTTGCCAATTAATATCCATTTGTTCAAGATTATCCGAATCGATCTGATCAAAATCTTCTTCAATCAAGTTAGATGTTGTCAAGCCACCATTAAGCAATCCATAATATGAAGATAATAGAGCAGAAATCAATGCCAAATGTTCATAAGGTGTTTTGCAGAAAATGAAGTCTGACTTGAATGACTTGAATGATTTGGAATAGTGAAGTTACACCCTCTTGCAGAAAATGAAGTCCCTCTTGTTCATAAGGTGTTTTTGCAAAATTTCCTGAACCAAGACTAACAACAAATGCTGTTTGAGGTGGATTTGATAAATCAACACCAAAAGATTTAGATTTTGCATTAAGACTTGCAGAATTTTGACCATGATATAATTCTGGATTTTGTAATTGAGCAATTGATTTGTTGGATGTCATCATTTCCATTTCTCTAGCATGCAACTTCCCGGTTAAATCATGAAATGACAATGTTGAGTATTCTTTATCATGAGTAAGTAGTAGAACATAATTCTCCCACTTTACTGGTAAAGCTTCCATCAGTTTCTCTTTCAGTTCCTCATCAGTCTTCTCAATGTCTACCACTTTCATTTTACTAATCAAATGTGAAAATCTGGATACAAGCGCGGGAATATTTTTTTATCATACTGTTGAAAATTTTCAAATTCCTTGTTCAGCACTTTTCTTCTACTCTTCTTGTATTGATCATTACCGCATCTTGCAGATAGTGCATCCCATAACTGTTTTGACTTTTTGCAAATACTAAACCGATGCAATAATTCAGTGGGCAAAGCCATTGTTAGATAACCAAAAGCTTTTTCTTCAAGCTCATAGAGTTTTCTTTCAGCTGCATCGAAATTGTGAATTTGTTTAGAATCTCCATTTTCCTTTGGATGCATATTAAACTTGCGAATTGGAATCCATAAATCGATATTATTTGTGCTGATGTAAACAGAAAATCTTTGCTTCCAATTGTGATAATCCTCAAGCTTCAACAATTTGGGAACTTTCTAGCTTGTTCCAATTTCATTATCGAAGTTGAGCAACGTTTGCATTGCACTTTGCATAGCAGCGAATGCTTGAAAATAAGAAATTTTTCACCGAATATGATACTTCAAAAACTTCGAACTCAAAAACGAAGGTCTTCCAAGCGGATTTTGGGTACCAAAACGTAGTTGCATTGCACTTTGCATAGGAGCGGACACTTGAAAATCAGACATTTTTCACCGAAAATGATACTTCAAAAACTTCAAACTCAAAAACGAAGGTCTTCCAAGCTGATTTTGGGTACCAAAAAGGAGGGTACTAGCCATTAGGCTAGTAAAAGTCTGGATCTCATCGAGACAGTCGTTTTGGCTGGTATTAGCTCCCGTAACTCTTAACGTAACTCAAGTTACGTCAGTTTTGGTGAAAGTCACTTTTCTACCAACAGACCAAAATCTCTCTCAGCATACCAACTAATTAATCAACGTACCACCAATCTTCAACGGGTCACCCGGTACCACAGACTCAGCGTACCAGAGAAAGAACCAGATTCACCAGCGTACCACTTTGGTACGGAGTAACTTAGAAGATTGCCTTCTGTACCAAAACCCAGCGTACCAGAACCTTTGAAGATTGTCGTGCGTACCACAGAGCGTACCAATGGCGTACCAGCTGTTCTTTGAGCGTACCAACGGCGTACCACGCTGAAATCGATGGTTTTTCACAAATTTTGATGTTTTGGACTATAATTCGAAGCAGTAGGCTAGGAAAAAACTCTAGGAATGTTTAGAAATCATTTGTAGCACCAGAAACACCCAGAATTGACAAAAAATGATGAAAAATGAAGAAACCCAAACTTTCTCTCATTGGAAATCTGAATTTGATAAAAAACACAACAGTAGAGCAACCAAATTCTCTGATACCACTTGTAAAACTGAGATACGATCTTACTACTACGTGAATCAATCAATGTAGTGAAATGAGAAATTAAATAAGAGAATTCTTATCGAATCACTTGAAGATTACAAAGAAGTCTTTCTAGTTTCTCTCTCTAGAACACACACAGAAAGGTGTAGAAATGACATATAAGTGTTAAACTCTCAGTTCAACACAAGCTATTTTGTAGTTTCAACATAACAGGTCTGCGTACCAACTAGCTGACCATTTGGTACGTGCGTACCAAATGGTACGGTGCACCAGATGGTACGTCACCTTGAATGTTGATATAAAGACTCATACAAACGCTCACTTAGATACAATATACAGGACACTCTATAGCATAGGAATATGCTCTAACAGGGGTACACTGGTCAAAGAAACTTAATCAATATCTTAACATATCCATATTTTATGAGTATGATTGTGCCTGAGAATAATTTGGACAAATTATATCAGTAATTGACATGGCTTATGTGCTGAAGTAATTGAAATTGAAGTATAGTTCAACATGTTATGTTCAATATGATCCCAAGTTGTGATCTTTCTCGCAAATGAAAAAATAGTGTGTGATTCAGTATTTCATTTTTGTTGTGCATTTATGTTTCATATCTGAAAAACTCAAAAAGATTTTAGGTGTGTTTTAGCATAATTTTAGAAAAATCAAAAAGATTTTTGGTGTGTTTTGATATAAAGTTTCAGAAAGGCAAAAAGATATTATTTCTTGTTTGTTTTTTACTGATCGATACGCGATACAAAATCAAATTTTCAAAATCAATATATCTTGGATTCCCAAAGAGAAGTTTTGCGCCAAGATAAAATTAATTTTGGTAAATCAGAAAGAAAAAAAAACGCACTTTTGTCTTCTAAAGTTGCAGTTTCTATGTGACAAGGCTCAAGCATGGTAAAAGGAGAGATGGAAGTATCTTTTACTAGTGGATATTAAAAGTTCAAAAGTTGATCAAGTTCTGATCCAACCATGCAAGTTCTATTTCTAGCAAGACATTTCAAGTTGAAGATCTAAGGCTGTACTGTTGAAGATTGAAGACTAGAGTTTTGTTAAGCTAGATACATCACATGTTAAGGGGGAGTCTGTTAGAGAATAAATAAGTGTTTCGTGTGTTGTATTCAAGTGTTGCTAGAAAGTGAGTCTTGTTGTCAACTAACCAAGGTCCAAACCATTGGTTAGAAGCCAACTAACCAATGGTTAGCTGGATGGTTAGCCGGAAAACCAATGGTTAGTTGGTTGGTTCGCTGGTTGTTTAGTTGTCTACTATAAATAGGTTGAGAGAGTTTAACACTTAAGCTTTATGGTCATTTGAGTCATCTTAACTGTGTGTATTCTAAGGTGTTTCTCTCTCTCTAGATCATTGTAACTCTTTCTTAGTGAATCAATAAAGCAAAGCTTTATTTACCTCTAGTATTCATTGTTTTGATCATTTCAATCTATAGTAAGATCCGCATCAGCTTCTACAACATGGTTATTAAACAGATGGAAATGATAAAACAAGAAAAATTTCCTAAGTGTTTGGCCTAATACAGGCGTATCAGATAAAGGTGATACGCCCGTATCGCAGGGTGTACTGTATCGACCAGGACAATATAGTACGAACGGATTGGATCAGGATCCGAACGTATTCGGATGCCACGAACGTAAAAAAAGAAAAATTTCCTAAGTGTTTGGCCTAAGTGTTTGGTCATTTGTTTGAGAAAAACCAGTTGCTCTACTCTCTGTTCATTGTGTTCTCCGTCCATTAAGTTCCAGAGGTGGTTTGAAAGCGTGGATTCAAGAATTGAAGCATGAATTTGAGGTAAGCTTTATTCATCATCATTTCTTTTTAATTCAAGAAATGGATGGTGATATATTTTATGTTATTGGATAACAGAGACTGATCTTGGAATTGTGGAGCTGCCATTGAATTCCAGAAACATAAAAAATTCAACGTAAGAGCTTGGATTGCCCATGCAACCTTAAATTATTACTATTTGGGGAAAGTTGTTAAAATGGGGTTTTGACCCCGAAGTCATTGCATTCAGAGGAAGTCTTTGCTGATTGGAATCATCTGAGGCTATTAGTGTTCATTGGTTGTGGAAGGAAAGCTTCATTGAGGTAGGTTTTACATTTTATGTGAATTTACCCATTTTGAGTGCATGCATGAGTTTTGGTCACATTAATGGTAATCTAATCAAATAGGAATGTTCTTAGGGTTAAGATGCATGATATATGAATTTTGGTACAAATTGATTTGGGCAAAATTGACCCAGAATGGTCAAAATGATCAAATCAGTGTTTTAACCTGATGAGTATACGACCGGATGGGGTTTAAGTGAATACGACCGTATCGAGGATCAACTGATTTGAGATTTTGAATTTTTAAGGTAATACAGTCGTATTCGTGTTATGACAATACAGCCTTATCGCGGGTTATCGAATTTGAGGAACTGATTTCTAAGATAATACGACCGTATTATCTTTGTATTCATCCTAGAACAGTATAATAAATTGATTTTACTGCTATGAATTGGAAATCAAAAGCTGTGAATCTGGAACAATACTGTTCTGAGATTTTATTAGATTGTTTGGAACTGAGTTGAAGTGTTTTATGACGCTTAACTAATAATTGATTCAAAATTCCACGATTAATGATTTTGGTGACCATATGGAGACCCGTTGTCTATTGATATGAATTGGTATTATCTGGTAATTTAGATCAAGAGCTTAGGTACTAATTTATGGTTACGATTATAGATCGTAGGGTGATTTGCATCTAGGCGTGGTAAAACATGAGTTTAACTTCATAAGTCCTGCATACCTTGGAGAACCGATAACTTCCCCTCCTTTAAATTATTATAAATGTTTTGGAATGCACATGAACTGTTTTACTACTTATTCTCTATTACTATATTGTGTATGTGTTTGCTAGCTGGGTGGGTCGTATGCTGGGTAGTAAGCTTTGAAGAGTAGACTGCTCTAGTTATTAAGGATTGCGTATGCCACGAGGATATAGGGGTGCCTGAAAGCTGATTAGGTAGGTAGCGTAATTGGCCTCATATCCATGCCTTGATATTAAGTTATCAAGGATGAGTATGTGTCACTATATGCTATATGCCTGAACATGATGGGTGAATAGGGGCACGCGCCGGTGTTATGCTGGATTGAGTATTGAACTAGGGCTAGACCACCAATAGACTCACTTAGAGTAGTTGTAATGAGAAGGAGAAAATATTTGTTTGTATTATCTTTGTGGATTCACCAACAACATTTTTGTTGTTGATATGTTTTAGTTCATGGTGAAGGTAAGTAGCTAAAAGTAGGTTTTGAGTCCGACAGAAGGGTTATGGTTGGGGACTGTTATTGAAGGCTTTTTTGCCTTAATTTTCGCATATTCAGATCTGGCATGTGTCTGATGTCTTTATTATTTGTTTTAGTTTGTATTTTGAACACTTTGTTATGTCTTCGGGTGTCTGGGACCAAACCATGTGTTAGCTGCTTGGGTTATAGTACTTTTTATAGCTAATATCAGTTATATAAGGTGTCTGTTGTTTGTATTGGGTTGATGTGTGTATAATTATTGCATACTTTGACTATTAATCTGATGCTTCCATAGATCCTCATACGAACAGCCGGCCCCACACCCATACTCCATGTCCTTGATTATTCCTTTCGAGAGACAGGTAGATTGATCAGAAACAACATTATTGTTGTTGACGTGTTTTAGTTCATGGTGCACGTAAGTGGCTAAAAACAAGTGTTGAGTCGGGCAGAAGGGTTATGGTTGGGGACTGTTATTGAAGGTTATTTTTCCTTGATTTTCCCATATTCAGATTTGGCCTGTGTCTGTTGTCTTTGTTATTTGTACTAGTTTGTATTTTGAAAACTTTGTTATGTCGTAGAGTGACTGGGACCGAACCATGTGTTAGCTGCTTGGGTTATAAAACTCCTTGTTGCTAGTATCAGTTATATAATGTGGTCTGTTGTGTGTATTAGGTTTATGTGTGTATGATTATTGCATACTTTGACTATTAATCGGATGCTTTCACGAATCCTGATACGAATAGCCGGCCCCACACCCGTACTCCCCGTCCTAGGCAAGGGGCGGAAAGTAGGGGTGTGATAGGTTGGTATCAGAGCCCAAGGTTCCAACAGGTTAAGGGTTTCCTATAGAGCCCCTAAGCTTGAACCTTATAAACTCTAAGACGTAGCAAGGAGCTGAGTCCAAGACTTAGGCAGATATCTGGGAGTTAGGTAGTTATCAGGAATTAGTGTAAGAGCGGTAGTAGTGACAGACTTACCACCTATCATTCCTACCCACAGGTACACTAAGATCTGGTAAAGCCTAGCAATTAGATAGAAGCTGATAGTCCATCGTTGTGTGGTATTCTTATGAAATAGGGCGAATAGTCCTTAAGTGTGACTTTAGGGTAACGCAACCCTAGAGGTATGTGGAGAAATTTGAAGAATATATATATTCTGTTGATTGCCTTGTGTTTTGTTTAGATTTCTCTGAAAATGCTTGGACGACACCGATCTTCATCCAAATCTGGTAGCAAGAGTGGGAGAAAAAAGGAGGAAGCTGCTCTAAGACAACCGGTTCAGCAGCTCAGTTAGGAGCTATTTGGTTATATCATTTCAGCCTTTTCCTTTGTGAAGACAAATATCTCTCCTGAAGCATCCACTACAGAGCACAAGCATAAGAAGAAGGGACGAAAACCCAGGATGTCGGTGCATCCTCCTCCACCACCTCTCCAAATCACTGATGCTGAGTGAGAGGCATCCTTCGAGGATGTTCAGACTCAGGGATCCGATGAGGATGATGAGCACATTGACACTCAGGGTGACGGGAGGGCGTCACGTTCATGTTCGGACACCAGGATTGTGATCACTGTTTCGGCCATCCATTCGGTTAGCTACCACTCGAAGCGATATGAAAACACGAGCAGCGTGTGTATGCTCCCCTGGTTTTCTGACAGCCAACTATGTGGCTAATGATGAGGGTCCCGACGAGTCGGAACCCATGGAGCAGGAGCAGCCAACCGATGCTCCACTAGCTGGTATTTTTGAGGACCTGGCTACCCTTGCCCCTATACCACCACTACCCCCTACTCCTCTGATGGAGCCTACACCTCCTATGCCCCCAGTCCCTCCAGTTTCCCCCATTCCTTATCATCGGGAGTTGCAAGACCCGTACGCTGCAGCCATCCAACCAGTCCAGTATGATTACCGTGTCTCTGATCAGTACAGTTTTTCCCAACTAAAAAAGCGATCTTTCAGTGCTAATGCACCATCGTACCAGTACCATGTCGATCCATATATGGCTTCATATGCACAGTACCCTCCAGGTCCCCCTGTTTTGATGCCTACTTGTAAAGTGCATGAGCGGTGGATCGTCTACTCGATCTAGCTATTTCGGAATGCACGATGTAATTAGAAGATTGTTTTGTTGATCAGAAAGAACAATTACAATCTGAAACACTCAGAGAGAAACACAGAAGACTCCTTGCAGAAACACACTAAGAAATACACACATAAGCTCACCAGGTTATAAAGATTACAAAGCAAATGACTATTTATACTATTCAGCTATCCACGAACTGGGACTCCCACGAACTGCCAGTTCGTGGGGTCACGAACTGTGACTTCGTGTCCAGTTTGTGGCTCTTGTAATCATCTTCATTCTGTACGTTCTGATACAACACGCGTCGCACAGAACCATGCTCCAACAAACTTCCCTAGACGTGTGATGTATCCTTACGATCCATATTCATATCATAACGTGTGTTGTGTCAATGCTTCTACATCAATCATTAGTATCTTCAAACAAACTTCCCCTCAGATTGAAACTAAGTCCGATCTTGAAATGCAGAGCATATTGCGTCTTTATCACCAACTCTAGAAGACTTGAAATTGTGATGTTCTTCTTCACTAAGTACATGGCCAACATAAATAATCATGGCGCAAAACGTCTCTTTGAGACTCCAAGATATTTAAATATTTTTAGCGTTTTGAAAATCTTATATCTCGTGATGATCAGATCGAAAATAAAGCAGACACAAAATCTTTTTGGCCTTTCAAAACTTTATATCAAAACACACCTAAAATCTTTTTATTTTTCAGAAATGAAATGAATTTAACAAAACTGGACAAACTCTATTTTTATGAGAAAGATCCAGGTTTGAGATCATACCATACATAACGCATCTAGCACACTTCAATTTCAAATTCCTCAGCATGCAGATCAAGATATGTCCATATCAATTCTTTTTCAGCTTTTGACAAATCAATGTCTATAGCTTTTTTATATACTTAAGGTAAATTAATCAAGCACTGATAACATGGTCCTCACACTATTTAGAAATATTGGCAAGTCATCATTTTTTAATTTTATTTTTTCAAAGATTAAATTATCCATTGTGTGTCATACAAAAAGAAAGCAGAACCCTATACAAACAACAATCAGGTTGGCTGGTAAGCACACATAGAAAGTCCGACTGTTTAGGAAAATAAGAAATAGCAAATAAAGTAGAAATTGTATAACCCAACAACAATCAAGTTGGTACTCTCGTACACGCAGAGAAAGTCCGATGAGTTATACGTAACACCATGAAAATAAAGTAGAACCTCAAGTGAACACCAATCAGGTAGACCTTTGGGTACACAGAGAAAGGCCGATTACTTGAGAAAATAAAAAAAATCAAATATAAATCTTTACAAAATGAACGCATGCATACACAAGGATATCTCTTATTCTATGTTTGCAGATTTGTCACACAATACCCATCAAGATGAAAAACCACAGTTACAATGCAGATATTATCTTGATATCATCCTCGCTTATATCAGTTTTGACATGCATTTTCTCATATTTAGCAATAACCTACGACCTTTACATTTTTTTTATCCATGGCAGATAACGTATATGCTTACATACCATTATTTCTCACTTTTTCCGGATCAATTTCATTTTAAAAATTTCCAATTTCTATATTTTTCGAATTTCTCCCACTAATATTCAAACAAACACTATTTTTTTTTAATTTTCAAATTTTCTCTCCCCAAAAAAAAAAATGAAAGAAAATAAAACAAAAAATAACAAAAATTGATCGATCGACATTCGACACGATATTTGAAAAACATCAGCTTTAAAAATCAGGTTTTAAAAGATTTGTTAATAAGTTTAAATAAACATGCAAGCAACCATAGTTAGTAACACAAAATATCACCAACCGGTCTACTTGATCACCTGCATACACCGGATAATAATTAGATCTTTTTGGATCGTCCCAAGTCAACAGCCTTGCGTCGCCTGTTGTCTTCCACACAGTCACCGTTGGCCTTGAACTTTAGAGGTCTCCAAATTTTTGATGAAATATTTTTTAAAACTTTTGAAAATGATTTAGCATTTTTGGGTTCAAAAACCAAAGTCTCATCAACTAGTGGGGTTGAAACAGTAGAATGGTTTTGTGGTTTATCAAATATTTTACCTCTTAAAACAACATATTTAACATTCTTTTCATGAAAAAATTGTTTAACATCAGATGTGTAATGTGTAGCCGATGAACAATTTACAGCATAGTGTCCGTATTGTCGGCATACATAACATAATCTGTGTTGTTTCTTGAAAGAAAAAATGTTATCATTACCCAGTCTTGCATGGTGCAATCTCGTTGGATTTCGAACATGTCGCACAGTTTGCGAATCATAAAAACCGTACGAACGATCAAAATGAACTGGATAATGAAAATTGTCAATTAAAGTATCATGATTGGTTGTTAAAGAGCCACTCACGGGACCCAACAATTGGTATCAGAGCAGATTGAATAACTTATATTCAAATATTCTGCTCTTTAACATCTTTCCTTTAACATTTCCTCAAAATGTCTTCAAGCTGGAACAATGGGAAATCACTTGGCTCATTAGCAAGACCCCATATGCTTGCTAGGGAGGAATATCCACAATGGAAAATCAGAATTACCAACTTCCTAAAAGAAGTTGACAGTTCGTGTTGGATTGCATAACCATGGGACCCCATTGTCCCATAGTCGACATTCATGAGATAAAGGAAACTGAAACCTCAGCTGGTGTTCCTGCTCGCTCCATACCCAGAGAAAGAATATGGTGGAGCAAGGTGGACAAGACCAAAGAAATAAATGAGGACAAAGTCAAAATTGTTCTCATTATGGCTCTTCCTCATGAGATATTCCATCAAGTTGACTGCAATACCTCAGCCAAGGGCATATGGGATGCCCTTGAGAAACTCTTTGATGGGGGAGATCAAATGAAAAGAAACAAAAGAACTAAAGCACTAAACGAGTATGAATCTTTCAGATCACTCCCAAGCGAATCACTCTTAAACACTTATAATCGGTTTGCCACAATAATTAATAATCTAAGGAAGTTCAATGTTTCTAAATCAAATGAGGAGACAAATATTAAATTTATAAAAAGCCTTCCTCATGAATGGAGAAGTCTAACCACGACTCTCCACCACTACTAGAAAAAGGGCCTTTCTTGACGCGCGAACGATGACGCACGTTGTATAATGACGCGCAAAACTGCGTGTCATAAAAAAACTGTCAAGAATTGAAAAATCTTAAGGTTAAATGACGCGCATTTTTGAGCGTCATAAAATTTCTGTCATAAAGAAAAAATAAAAAACGTGGAGTACAGATTTATAAAGCGCGTCATCCCAAACTGTCATTTTATGTTTTTGGTTTCCCCCCTTTATTTGCCCTAAATTTTCATTCCCGCTAAGTTTTCATTCCCCTCCATTTGCCCTAAAATTTTCATTCCCGCTAAGTTTTCATTCCCCTCCATTTGCCCTAAAATTTTCATTCCCAACTCAGTTAAGTTTTCATTCCCCCTCCATTTCCCTAGAATTTTGGTTTTCCGCTAACTTCTTCTCCCTCACCACCGTTCACAAATCTTCTTCCTCACCCTACTTTTCCATCGTCGCTCCACCGCAATACTATTCTCCATTCTGGGTCACTTAAGTCTCTCGACATTTGAAGCCCTAAACTCAGCTCCATCTCAACATTTGAAGTCCTAACCTCAGCTCTATCTTAACATTTGAAACCCTAACCTCACTCTTCATCTGCTCCTGCTTCCAGATTCGAAGGTAAATCATTTATTTCATCGAAACCCTAAGTTTTTTATTTTATGATTCTCCCATCGCCCTAAACTCAGTTAATAATAGATTAATGCTTAAAAAGAAACAACAGATAAGAACCTTCTATGAGTTCATGAAGAGCAGAGAATAACTCTCGCCATTCTTCATCAAGTTGCCCTCGCGGCCACGCCTCCGACCAGCACCACATCACCGGCGCGAATTCACTTGAGTCGCCGATGGTCTAGGGCTTAAATTGAAGTTTTGGCCACCCTCAGCGGCAGCGCTCGATTGTCTAGGGCTTAAATTGAAGGCTAAACATGGAGATATGGAAGAAAATTGGGAGAAAACAAGGAAATGGGGGGAGCGGTGCCAGCCACAGAAACCTAAGAATCAACGCGATGTAAGTAAATTAGAACCTAATTTTATCAAAATTATAGAAATCTAGATTTGATACGTTTATACAGATCATATACACTTCTACACACACATCATATACACCTTCTACACCAATCTATTTTTACAAGCTTTGACCTAGATGTGAACTGATGTATTGTTGGATCAGATACAGCGAAGCTGATGATTAGCCCCTTTTTAACACGGGCCTTCAAGTTGTACTAGTTTAATTATAGAATTTAAGGATCAAGGAACAAGGTAATCAGATTAAAGAACAATAGTATATGCAATTACATGGTATCTTATGAACCCAGGGATCCACAATATATAGAATACAGAATGAAGTAAACTGATATGATTACACTTACTCTGAAATCACATGATATTTTCTAGTTTTATTTTAAACTGATTTGACCTTGTGTACACTTGTTTTCTTTCAAGTAACTGGTCAAGCACAAGGCAATCTCCCTCTTGATGAGGGTAAGTTTTCAGGTTGGACGTTGAAACTGCATAGAGTGAGCATGGTAAATGTCTTGTATGTACTATGTCCTGGTTTTACTTTTCTGTTTCTTTATATATATGTTTGCAGTGATGGCTCATGTTTTGTCTATTTTGTTTCAGTGATCTGCATAAGATCAAGACTCCAAGAGCTGTTCAGTTGGACAACTTTTGTGATTTTATCGAAACTGAAACGTTACATAAGGTAATAAGTGATGAATGATCTGAATTCAGACCCTATCTGTAGAAATTGAAGGACCTGTATTTATATTTTTTTCAAGGTTTGATTCAGTTTACTTCGATCATTGTGTTTCATTCCTGGTTGGCAAGTTGTGTGTTATAGAGGAATTTGCATTTGAGATCGTGTTTCATCACTGCCTCCAGAAGATGTCTTTCTGCAGCGACTTCTTGATAAAGGTGCAACCGAGAGTAGCTCTGTGAATAATAATATCCCAAGTCAGCTACAAGAATGTCGGGACTCTGCTGGCCACAAAGTTTAATTGCATAATCAGCTGAAATACAGAAACTGCATGCAACTGTATGTTTATTTGTCTTTTTTATGCTTGCTATTACTACTGATTGAGTGATTTCATCACATCCGTGCCAGATAGTTCACAAACTTCATTTGCAGTTCTGTATGAACTTTAATTTCTGAATTAGAATCCAGAAGATAAAACTATAAAGCTTAATAACTTGGAAAATAAAATAATACCTCCTTTTTTCAATATTATTTAATATTTTAATACGATTCACATAAATACTAAAATAATCTCAAATCGGTATTTGGTGATAATAGGGACTTTCATGAGGCTAGGAATTCTGAGTACAAGGCTTGGGCTCATGTTCAGAACCTAAATTATTCACTTGACGAGCATAACTTGGAGACATGAGTCAAGGCGGCGATTGAAGCAGAGGCAGCATCTCAGCAAATGCTAGCTGCCGCATGAGCTAAGATTGCTGATCTCAGGCAGAAATTGGAATATCTAAAAAGTAGTTTTTCTATTTACTTCGATCTTTTTTTTTTTTGAAATATGGTATTTGGAAAATAAATGGTAATAATGGCACACACATAAGGCACACCTCCTGTACACGGGTGGATTTTGTGTATCAGGAGGTTGTATATAGAGCTTTTTAGGTTGTAAATAGAGGTTATTTATATCCGAATTTTGGGTATTTAATGATACAAATCTATCATAAATACAAAAACATGATATAATACCTTGCGCCTCCCATAAATGATGCATGAACCCTTGCTTCGGCCCTATTGCCTCGTTATGCCCCTTGCTTTTTAAAATCAAGACATTAAATCATTTATGCTATTAAATTTAGAACTAATCACTGTGCGCCACTACCATTTTGTTTCAGCTCGTTTTGGAGGGAGTGCTTGCAAGACAGCTGCATGATTCTCTTCTCTTGGGTAAACAAACTGTGGAAAAGAAGATTCAACAGGGCAATACATTGATCAATTTATGTGAAGCAAAAGCCGAGAGAAGCAAAATTCAGACCCCTTTAGAACGTGACAATTGGAGGTTTACCCCTAAACTTATCATTAAAATTCCGGTTTAGAAAACAATATATACATATATATATATGTATATATAACTAAAAGTTAATTTCCTTTGAATTGGTTTCTCTGCATATGTCATACATGGGGCAGGAGCAGAAGCAGGGTATATACAACTTTATGTGAAGAAGATTTTAATGTTTTAAATTTTGTGCCATGACGGTATGTAGGACAAGGTTGGTGGTGAGAACTAAGAATGACTTGTGTGTTTTTGGTTGCTTATATTTTTCCAGTATTCACAACTTCATACCTCTGTTATCTACAATAAATAAAGTAGCATGTTAATATCAAGTAAAAAAATCGACCTTGTTTACTGCAATAAATAAAGTTGTATGTTAATATCAAGTACTGCTTTGTTTTATGTATATATAGGAGGAGGAGAAAGCTGTTGCTGCTGTCAAGATGGATGCTTCTCAGCAGCCGCCTACCACCACCTCACAAGATGAGGAGGAGACAACTGAGGGGAAACTGCTGCTGTCAACGAGGGGGGGTGGCTCTCAACATACTTATAAGAACTCCACCTATATCATAGTTATTAAATAATGAAATTGCTGCTGCAACTTTACAGAACCGTAGTAACATTTTTAGACTAGATTTTATAAGAACTAACACTGTATTTGTGGCTGCACAGGGTCTGTTATACAACCGTATAAGGCTGGTAAAACATAGCGATACATGGCTATGGAAAAATACAGCGACACAGGTTAGATTGGTCTTCTTTTTGCTGGTTATTTTTGACTTATTCAAGGTCAATCAACACTAGATTACATAACTACAATTGTTTATAGGCAATTTGGGAACAAAGTGATGATTGGCGTTCACTACCGTTTCATTTTAATCCCCCACACATCCTTTTGAAGGTTTCACTTGTCAGCAAGGACTCCTCAAGAGGGCTTGATAATGCAAGTATTGAGATGGAAGAAGCTAAGGTTACGTGTAGTAGTGTAATGTAAACTAATGTTAACTTTGTAATGTTTGCTTTATATATGAAATGTATTATTTTGTTATAAGTGAATCTATTATTGATTTTGAGGTTAATTGTCATTAATGTGGAAATGAGTGAATCTAAAAAATATATATATATATATTTTTTTTTTAAATTTTTTTTAGATTCATGACGCGCAAACATGCGTGTCATAAAGAGATTTATGACGGGGGCTTCCTTGACGCTTATTTTATGACACAAATTTATGACGCTTTTTTGCGCGTCATCGTTTGCGCGTCATAAATGGGATGACGCGCATTTTGCGCGTCAAGAGGATTCTTGACCCTGCCTTCCTTGACGCTTTTTTGCGCGTCATCTGGGCCCTTTCTTGACGCGCAAAAAGCGTCAAGAAAGGCCATTTTTGTAGTAGTGCACTCAACTTTGGATTTGGAAGAAAAAAGCCTAAATGACCTCTTCTGTATTCTAGACTCTCATGAGTCTAAACTACTGGATATCTCCAAATCCAAAGTAGATCCATTGGCTCTTTACTCTGAAAAGAGGAAAAGAAACACTAAACAAGAGCCAATCCACTCAAAGAGAAAAGAATTAAGTGACTCAGAAATAGAATATTCTGAAAGTGAAATAGAAAATGAGTCATTTAAAAAATCACTGGAACTAATGACCAAACAGTTTGGTAGATTCAAAAGAAACCCTTCCTGGTCAACCAGAAAGAATTTCTCAAAAGGTGAAGAAAGAAAGAAACAACCTTCATAATCTAACAAACTTGAAGTTGAAAAAAGTGAAAAAAGTGCTTCAAATGCGGAATAATGGGTCACTATGCCTCAGAATGCAAGAATAAAAAACTCAAAGATGCAGCATCCTATAAAAGGAAGTATGAACAGGCCATGCAAAAAGAAAAGGCATTAATGGCTGAAGTTGAAAACTGGGACTCAGAGTCATCATCTGATGAAGAATGCCATGCAAACAAATGTCTCATGGCCAATGATGAATCGCTCTCGTCTGATCTCTCTGAAACTTCACATGAGAAACAAGCAAGCTCCTCTCATACTGAGTTAATTTTTCAATGCAACAACCTGTCAATAAACTATAAAGTTTTTCAAGAAAACTCCGAAAGAAACAAACTTTTAAATGAAAACAAGTTTAAAACCTTTGAAGAAGAAATAAACTCTCTCCTATCTGAACTTCATTAACTAAAAGGAGATTGAGAAAATGAATTATAAAGATCAAGATAACTCGAAACACGAAACTTGAGCAACAAGGCCAAAATTGATCACTATGAGACTGAATGTGCAACTGTATAAAAGGTTGCATATGGAAAATAAATAAATGGTCTCATAAATACTCACGAACTTAAAAATATGACAAACACACCAAGAAATTATGGTCAAGGGATCCGGTATATTCACAAGACTAAAAGTTCCAAGACTGTCTTTGTAAAAAGCAGTAGTCAAAATGACTCACAACTGGACAACAATGCCAAAACAAAAATCTAGTTTCTGAAACTCTGATTCAACATCAGTTCAACCCTGATGACTCTAACAAATCTAAATCTGAGTCAACCAGTTCCTCAAGTCAAAATCTTGAAAATTTTGGAGAAAATACCATATACAAACACTGCATGTGTACTGAAATGGTAAAACTGATTGGAAAACATTAGAGCATTAAAGGTATACACCCTGAAAACACTAACACCTCTTTGAGTGTTTGTTCGAAATCTGTAAAAATCAAAAGAAAAAGGAATCTACGAAAATAATAAACAAAAAACCCAAAAACAAATGGGTTCCAAAAACCAAATAAAATCTATCTTTAAAAGTTAAAAAAACATTCTTTAGAGTTTCTGAGGCACATCTGTATCAACTAAAGAACTCCCTCCCTAGCACCTATCGAGGGGGAGCCTCTCTGTTCATTCTGTTTTTCCTTTCTTATATTTTTTTCTTCTAAATAAATGAATGTTCTAAAAAGATACGTGTCACTCTCTGAATCCCTCTTCAAAAAGTTGACTTTCACTTCCCTCCTGAAAAGCAATGATGCCCATCAAATCACACTTTTAAATAGGAATAGGCATATCGAGAAACAAATCTTTCTGAGTTAACACACCCAGAAGATGTAATAATAACTCTAAATAGAAGAATGATGAAAATAAGTGGTAATTCTCTCTCACAAACCTTCTCAACTACCTCTATCAGAAGCCTTAACAGTCGACAAAGCCCATGAAGTCTCACTGACAAATCTCCAGACCTCTGAACTCTTCCCGATTACAAATAGATGGATGTCACTCTCATATCTTTTCATCCTAATCCCCATCCAGACAAATCTTCATCTAAAATTGATCTTCGAGCTCTAATGGAAAGACAAGCCTTCTAAATTCCACTCCACCTCACCCACAATATTTGTCTTCACACATCTAACCACCTGCAGACATTCACCAGAATGATATGGTTCTTACAAACCCGCACCATTGATTTTGCCCTCACCCAAAACACTCCCATCAGATATGAGTTTCTAAGGGAATTCTGGCTCAACGCCAGGTCTGATCCAAACTTACCTGGAAGCCCAATCAGAAATCGGGTGAACCATCTTACATTTGAAGTCACCCAATGTCAATGAATGTCTTAATCACTTCAACAGAGCCCAAGTCATTAAGACTTTCATTGACATTGGGTATGCTGGAGAATTCTTGGAAGAACAAGCCAATAGATTCCACCTTCCCCCAATCTGGCAATTCTTCTTCTCATAAATCCAACTTTGCTTCTCCCCTCGTGTCAATAATCATCATCTTGCTGACCATGACACCCAAATGGTGATGTATGCTCTGATTCAGGGATTGAACATAAACTTCTCTCACTATCTTTTATAGAACATGAAAAATAACTACTACATCCCTATAGAAGAGAGAGTAATTCTATATCCCTGAGTCGTGACAAGTATGATATGCCAGACCAAAGAGTGGGAAGGAATTCCCTGTGGCTTTAACACTCAACTCCTACCCTCTCAAAGAAGTCGTGGCCTCCATCTCACTGGTCTTCCAAACAATGAAATAGAGGAAGAAGAGGGCTTGAGACCTATCTCTCACAGCCACATCCCTCTCCAAGTAGAAGCCAGAGGACACCCAACTGTACCCACTAGAATAATCCTACCGTGTACCTGTAGAACTGCATGCTCTCACTTAAACTTACTATTTAAATAGTTTTGTACTTGGTGTTTTTGTTTGTGTAAAAATTGTTGAATTATGGAATCTTTTAGGGTTGTCAAAAAAAAAACTCAAATTATGTTATTTTAGGACATCCTAGCCAAAAATCAAATAGTTTCTGTATACTTTTCTTATATTCTTCTGAAAAAAACAGTCTTACAGAACCACTCCGGAAATTCCGAAGTAGTTTCGTACAGAAGCTGCAATAACATTCTAAACTGAAAAGAAAATATCTTGTCACACACACACACACAACACGGGGGGTTTGCAAAGAAGGGACAAGAAGAAGAAGGATGAAAAAGGAACAATAATCTCTGGTGAGAAAGTCACCTCAAACTTTAAGGATTATAACTGATCTCACACTAAGATCACTAATAATCCCAAACTTTAATGAGGAGGATAAAACTCCTAATGAAAAGGAACGGTAACTTTTTCAGTTACAAAGAAATCATTCATCCAACGGATATCCGTTTCACCACCCAATTTCTCCAATAAGTGAAAAAGAGTCGTTAAAACCCTAAAATCTCTCGCCGACTATAAGATCCTCACTCACTTTCCAAATTATACACTATTCCTAGACCGTCATCTTCACCAAGCAAAGCATCTCCTCATACACTCAAAATGGTTTCATCCTCCCAAGCCTCACCATTTAAAACCTTCAACATCAAACCCAACAATGTATGTGCAAACCGAACTCCGTCCGAACTTGAACTTCAGAGCGGTTACTCCGAACCTGACCTGAACAGTCCAAACCTCAACATAATTTTTCAAAAACGCTCGAATTTGAACAGAATTTTACGAGATTTGCAGCAGTCGGACAGGAAAAATGATAAGGAATGATTTAGGAGCAAGTTTGACACAGAAAACTCGATAGAAATGATTGAAATCACGTAAACAAACTCGAGAAACACCAAAACGTTTCAATAAACTCCGAGAATAGCAACCGCAGATCAGTAGAGTGAACTAGAAAGCTCTAATACCACTTGAAATTGCGAGAGCATTGGATCGTCTACTCAATCTAGCTATAACGGAGACCGAAACGTAATTAACCGATTATTTTATTGATCAAGGATGAACAATTACAACCAGTATGCACTCAAAACACAGACACAGAGAAACACCTTAGAAACACACACTTAACAGAATATCTCACGCTCAGAACTACTGAATACAAAGAACAACCACACTATATATAGGCACTGGCCGAAGTCCATCCGAACTCTGAGTTCGGCAGGTCCCAACCTCAGGTTCGGACCAGGTTCTGCCTGTCAACCTTTGACTTGAACTTGTTCTTTGACTTGATGTAACTCGATACTTCACACGACGCACATATCAGGTATTAACAAAGATTTCAACCATAGTCCACCAAACTCATCACCTCACATCCATATCCCCGAAATAGCCACCAAGCCAAGCCTGTTTAATGACTCTGAAAGTCATCAACAAGCAAAAACAAGTGGAGACTCAATGAGTCAAGGAAACTTGGAAAGAATTCACAGGGATTGGTTCCCTGTGGATTCGACACATGGATCTTCTGAGAAGAACATTCACACAACACACGAGTCTGATTCCTTTAAGGAAACGGCAATGAATGTGGAAGACCTGGAAACACCAGACATTTCCGGTTCCCTAGGCACTAATAAATTCTCAACAGAGATTTGTTAGTAAAACGGCAGGACATGTGTTGTCCACCGGTATGTTAGAAAGAGAAAGATCAACTAGTTGACCCCTCTCTAAATTTACCCAATACTCTTCTCAAATTTGATCTCTCAAACTTTTCTCAGACAATTAGTGAGAAAATCTCTAACTTTAAAAGAGATCAGAGAATTACCCTTCATGAATTAGGAAAGCTCAATTCATCAAATTCTGAAAAACTCAAGAAGGTAGAGGAAGAAATAGCTCAAAACACTGATCAAATGACAACTCAAGTGGATGAGCTAAAGACTTGGAAAAAAGAAATTGGAATAGAAACTAACCAGATATCAGAAAAGATCAATAGAAGTCTCCAAAAGTTTCCATCTGTAGACACATGTGCTGATGAATCCACTATCAAGAACCTATTTATAGAACTAATAAACAAGAAAAGGATTCTACAAGAAATGGGCAGAAATCAAACCAAAGAAGCACATGAGATAATATAGCTTGTCAGAAGCAACCTGATAAGCAAATGGCTACTGTAAATCTGGACATCAAACATTCCTTCCAAGAAGATAAGATGAGGGAAATTAAAAGAGAGTGGAAACAAAAGATAAGAGGCATGTGTGAGAAAAGGAAACAAATCACAATCTCTGTTCAACCACCATCAATGAAGATCGGTTCAAGGTAAGGATTCGGATGAACGAGGAGAAAAGGAAGAACAACTCAAAAGAAATAATTCAAGAAAATGCAGACCCACACCTCAAACTTCAGAAGGTATGCATCCTCCTCCTCCTCCTCCTTCTCCTCCCACTCAATCACCATAAAAAACAAGTGAGAAAATAAATCCCTCTCAACCCCTTACCTTTGGAGCAACAAAGAACACTTCAAAGACCAAAGAACAACAACAAGGGCAATCATCTTCATTAGCGAGATCTTTCATATTTGGATCTGCTTTTGAGGATGACTACACCGAAAAACAACATTTCCAAAAAAGTAATTTGGGAAGAAGTTAGAGAGCTGTAGGAGAGACTGGTCAAGAAAGAAGAAGACAGACCTTCAATGAGTCCTCTCTCAAGGAAAGCATTTGACAGAACCACCGGAAATCAAGTTAAAGATGTGACACCTCGCTCAAAACCAGGTCAACCCGTTGACTTTGACTTTTGTTATTACCATTAAGACGTGCATTATCTGTTAATTATATGTTAATAACTAGGAATATATATAATCGTCTAAAATAATTCCTGAGTTTGTACCAACTATTTTGTCCGATTTAAAATAGTTATATGTTAACTAGGAATATATATAATCGTCTAAAATAATTCCTGAGTTTTTCAAAACCAGGTCAACCCGTTGACTTTAACTTTTTTTTTACTATCAAAAGTTTTGTCAAGACTTGAACCCACCAACCAAATTCACTCAGAAAAATGCAGACATCGACCGAACCTCGAACCGTAACCCTTTTGGGCCCAGTCAGGCCCAATAGTCTCAAAACTTATTCGTTTGACCCGAAAATTTTACCGATGACTCAGTGTAACCCAACAAGCGTATTGACTCAACCAGCCAACCCGTAACGCTAGCCGATAACAGGCTTATTAACCGGCCCAGTGACCGAACCGCCAACCGGCTTCTGGCCCGACCACCAGCCCGGTTACCCGGCCTGTCTCCCGCCTAATTTTCGGCCCAAGGCCCAACCGACCCATTTTATTTCTTTAATAAATTTCAGCCCAACTATTTAAGCCCAAATTTTTATAAACTTAACCCAACAAGATTTTATATAAAAAAGTTCACCACCTTTGTAGTTTTTATAAAACCAAAAATTAGTGTTTATTTTCCAAACTTTTTATAAACACTAATCAACTATTTTTATACCAACCCATGGACTTTTATAAAATTATTGAACCTTAAATAACCTCCAAATTTTATAAAAAAAAAAGTCTCCATCTTTTACAAGAATCACCTACTTCTATATATTGGTGATTATTTTTAACCATAACTAAATTAATTATTAGTTGGCAAATGGGTATTATCCAAAGGGTAATTAGGCACCTTTCTAGTATAAATAGGAGGCCAAGATCACCACAAACACTTGCACATCCCCACTTTTCTACCTTCCTCCAACTCCCACTCTCTCCCTCCCATTTTTCGGTCACCACCGAACCACCACTAGCCACCACCGAACCACCACCTACCACCACCGGATCACACCACTACCACCGTGAACCACCACTATTCCACCTTTACTTTTGTAAGTAAACTAAACCCTTTTTCCCCCACTTTTCTATACTTAGTCACTCACCCAAAATCACCTCAAGTCTTGATATAACTTAAAATAAATTCTTTCTCTAATCCTCTAAAACAACCAACACTTGGGTTAATAATACAAGTGACTTGATCTAACACATTATTTGGTGCCATAGGGCTTAATATTGCCAAGATGTGAGGTTGTACACTAAGAAACCAAATTTGGGAGTATTGTGTATCAAAACCTAGATCATTTATTTTTCTTGCACTTAATTACTTGTTATTTAAGTTATTGCAATTTAATTTCTTGTTATTTATTTATCTTGGTCCTAACACTAAAGTGTTAGTTGATATGTCCTAATACTTCAAGTATTAGTAAGATTTGTTCACTTGTTTGAACATAAATGTTCTAGCTTTTGCTAGTTGATTATTTATTTTACCTCTTATATATATTTACTAACTCATGGCTTAAATAAATGATATAACAACATTAACTTGTTTTGAATAAACCCATGACTTAATCCTAACACATAAGTGTTAGTAGAAATCTTTGTAAGTTATGAAAATATAAAACATAATCATTGGACAAGTTAGATGACCTACAAAAACCATGGATTTAATTTTGATAAACAAAGACTTGTTAAAAAATTAAGAAATAAAATATTCCTATAGACATGGAATAAATGGATTTTTAACTAAAAAATGACTTGGATTTATAAAAAGTTCATAAAAACTTTTACGGATCAGATCTAATCCCGACGCATTTTTAACACATATTTTTGATGTTTTAAAGAAACCAAAGTGACCGAAACAGAGAAACGTTGCTAGAGAGAAAACCGGGATCAATACAGATTAATATGCAACGAGAAAACTCAATTTTAGTGACTTATTTCAAAACCGACCAAAAATATATTTTAAGACTTGAAACTAACCTAAAGGAATATTCATGACATTTCCTAAAAATATATATAGTCCAAAAGCAATAAAAGTCTATTTATTAAACAAAACCGGTGACTACGTTTTCTATAAACTTTAAATAAATATTTTAGTTATAAAATATTTCAACGATTACGACACCAAACGTTTTGACTTGGAAAATAACTATTGTCTATTTTTAAATAAAAACGTTCGCATTTTAAAGTGATAACGTAAAACGTTTTCAACGATTCAAACGTCAAATAATTATATTTGAACATATAATTATTTATAACACTTAAACTTTTAATTTATTAAAAGATGGTCATCTTAAGTCATCCATGATTATAACTTTTGTCAAAGTGAATTTATAAAATCTAAGACTTGTATTTATTTTTAACTTACTTATACTATATCAATAAACCTTGTCACATATTTTTACCTAAAATAATATATATATAATTATTTTGTCAAATAATTATAAGAGGTTTAAGTCATGACATATATAAATCTATCTATAAATAATAATAGACATTATTATTTATTTCAACGTTTAAAGCTTGATTGATTTCTTCTAAGTTCAATTGATTTATTGATTTATTTAACTTTCCTTTATATTTATTTTTACATAAATATAAGTATGGATTTCGTATATTTATTTGATCAATAAATATTATCAAACGGACTTCCAAAACTAATACAAACTTATATTTATGTAAAAATAAATATAAAGGAAAGTTAAATAAATCAATAAATCAATTGAACTTAGAAGAAATCAATCAAGCTTTAAATAATACAAACGGGATATTATATCAAGACGTTACTTGCACCATTTCATTTCCGAACTTGCATACTTATCACTATTCACCTAGATCAGGTGAGTCTCACGGCCCCTTTCTTTTAAACTGTTTTAATATTTTGGGGGAGAAATCATGAACTAAACTGTTTTATACTTGATATATCGGTCGAACTGTACTCTGCCATATGATTAATTCGTTACTTACCCTACAAATGAGTACATTTCGTTACATAACGAATTGTCACAAATCCCACTATTAATTAAATTTGATTAGTTCTGTTCGAAATGGTAACTAGTGAATAGATCTATTTGGGTTAACAATGCTACTTGATTGGTAGCTCCAATCCCGACGTGTGCATTTGTCGAGTAGTACACGCCAGTTTTTATTGTTCCATTGCAGTATCTTTAGGGAAGATGCTGTGAGTGGGTAAAAGTTTCAAATTCAAAGTTCATTGCTAATCATTACATCACGGTGACCATATCTTTATCTTGTATACCTTAAACCATTTACAAACTATTTGTAAAGTTTTAAACCTGTAAACTCACCAACTTTATGTTGACCCTTTTAAACTCATGATTTTCTCAGGTAACTAAATGTATCCGCACGTGCAAACGGAACCATCACTCATAAACGGACCTGCTGCTGATGGAGACATAGTCCCGATTTATCCACCTAAATATTTTCAAGAATTTTAGGAACTATATTAACTTTTAAGAACTATTTCCATCTTTATTATTAATTGGAAGACAAGGTCATTTTACCACTATTTCCGTTGCAATCCAAATGACGTTTTGTTTATCAATTGTTTTACTATTAATTGTTCTAAGTATCCATGACTATGATTTCATGACGTCACACGCCTCCGTTCCCAAAAGTCCAATGTGTGACAGATTGGTATCAGAGTCGTGGTTATAGAGAACTAGGTTTCATAAATAAAAACGAAAACAAAACCTGGACTATAACCCGCTCTGAAGGTACCGTTTGCATGCAAGGCCAACTCAAGTGGTAACGATTATTATGATTCATGCTTAAGTGTTTATTTCATAACTTGCATTAGATTTATTTACCTTAAATGTTTATATGCTTACTTGTTCTAACGCTGCTTTTACTTGGAACTTGTTATCACAGTGATGGCTTCCGCTAACGAGGCCGTTTGCATCTCATCAAGCTCCAAGGACGAGTCAGCCCCTCGATCACCCGAGTGGATAGCTTGGAGAAGACTAGGACCACTACTCAGGGTGCCCTAGACTCTCTTCATGCTAGCGTAACGGATGCTAGTACGTTTTCTGCTAACAATTTTGTTACCATCGAGCTTTTGTAGATGAGAGTTGCCACTCTCGAGGGCCATGTCGAGCGACTTCTTGCTTTCTTAGCACTCATGGCCCAGGTTACTGGCACTCTAGCCCTACCCCCAGGCCCCCGTTTTTGGGATGCTTTAGATTTGACCTACCATTTTGACCCACCATTTTATTAGTAAATCCTGATGAAGTAATATTTTGTTGGGATTGCACTCCCATTAGCTAGTTATGTACTTACTTTAACGTAACCCCTTTTGTATGATTTATAATTAATATGGCGGTATGGAATGTAACTTGCTAGTTTATCTTGTCGTGTTGAATGGTTGAGTTATTTATTATTGTGATACTTGTGTTACTTGCTCTAGTATTAAATGTATGTCATGGTTGTTATTCTTGAGCTTGCAATAACCCCATCCTCATATGGTCTAAACCGTTTGTTTTCTTTATGTTGTCATTGAAACGTAAAGAAGAAACATGTCTCCTAGACGTGGTACCAGGAACACATCGCCCAACCAACCAATGAGTGATGTCGACATTGAGGCTCTAATCACTCAACGAGTTGCTAAAGTTGTTGCTGCAAGTGAAACTCAACGGGACCACGACAGACAAAATAACAATCCACCACATGGTAAGGTTTAACGATCACAATGTTAGAAAACATCCAGACTACAATTTCTCTGAATTGTATTCAAACGTTTTAATATTGTAGGTCCCCGCGACTGTTCATACAAGGACTTTATGAACTGCAAACCCACTAACTTCAAGGGCATGGAAGGTGCTGTGGGTTTGATTCGTTGGTTTGAATGGACGGAATCCGTTTTTCGCATTAGCAACTGCCCCGCTGGCTTCATGGTTAAGTACTCTACATGCACTTATACTGATGGCGTGCTAACTTGGTGGAATTCCCACGCTGATGCCATGGGAACAGACCTGGCTTACGCTATGAATTGGGATGAGCTTAAACAACTCCTGCATGACGAATACTGCCCAAGAGAAGAATTGCAGAGATTGGAAGCTGAATTCTGGAGTTTGGCAATGAATGGTTTTGTCATCGATGGTTACACAAAGCGATTCCGCGAACTCGCGCATCTTTGTCCAACGATGGTCACTCCATCGTACAAGAAAATCGACAGATACATTTGGGGTCTCGCACCTCACATTCAAGGGAATGTTCTTTCTTCGAACCCTGCCACTTTTCAGGAGGCTGTGCGTCTTGCTCACAGCTTAGTCTATCAGGCCACACACCAAGGTGTGACATTTGCCAAGAAGAATTCTGAAGTCAAGATCCCCGAGGTCGGTGCAGCCACCTCATCTGCAAAGAAGCCGGACAATAAAAGGAAGCGCAGCTTCTGGAAGAATAAGCCAGACATGAACCCTGAAAAGGCCCCTACCAAAGGACACGAGCCGGCTAAAGTTTTTGCTGCTCCCGCACCTGCTCAAATACCGAAGAAGACAGGCTACACCGGTAATGCACCTCTGTGCAACAAGGGCAACCTCCACCACACCCTTGACTGTGGAAACGTTTACTGTGGCCACTGCAAGACCAAGTGTCACATCACTCGCGATTGCCCGAATCGTGCGTGTTTTGGTTGTGGTGTTACTGGTCACCTGAAGGACTACCCCAAGGCAAAGGATCGGAATCAGGCGAAAGGCAGAGTTTTTGTGATTAATGCTGGAGAAGCATGTCGCGATCCAAACACCGTGACAAGTAAGTTTCTACTTAACAACCAATTTGCTTCTGTTTTATTCGATACTGGTGCCGATAGAAGCTTTGTGTCTACCGATTTTAGCCAATTACTAGGAATCGCCCCTATTGCCCTAGACACTAAGTTCATAGTAAAATTAGCAAATGGTGACATAATAGAAACTGGAGAAATGTACCAAGACTGCTCGCTTGAACTCTCAGATCATGTTTTCCACATCGACCTTATGCCTGTAGATCTAGGAAGCTTTGATATCGTTATTGGAATGGATTGGTTATCAAAGAACCATGCCGGGATAGTTTGTCATGAGAAGATAGTCCGCGTACCACTCGCAGACGGCAACACTCTTAGCGTACAAGGAGAAATAGTGGAACCCCGCTAAATATCATATCGATTATGAAGGCTCGTAAGTTTCTTCGAAAAGTATGTCATGCCATTCTAGCTCATGTTACGGAGAAGAAGCCCAAGGAGAAGCGCATCGAAGATGTTCCTACGGTCTGCGAATTTCCGGAAGTTTTCCCCGAAGACTTGCCTGGTTTGCCACCAACTCGACAAGTGGAATTTTGTATCGACTTGACGCCTGGAGCCGCCCCCGTCGCCAGATCGCCCTACCGCCTAGCACCGTTAGAATGGCAAGAATTATCTAACCAACTGCAAGAGTTGTTAGATAAAGGCTTTATCCGCCCGAGCCACTCGCCCTGGGGAGCTCCTGTCTTGTTTGTGAAGAAGAAGGACGGAACGTTTCGGATGTGTATCGACTACAGAGAATTGAACAAGTTAACGGTGAAGAACCGCTACCCGCTACCGAGAATCGACGACTTGTTCGACCAACTCCAAGGATCGAGTTATTACTCCAAGATCAACCTGAGATCCGGTTATCATCAGCTACGAGTTAGAGACGAAGATGTTTCGAAGACAGCATTCAGAACACGCTATGATCATTACGAGTTCCTCGTTATGCCTTTTGGTTTAACTAACGCACCCGCTGTGTTCATGGATTTGATGAATCGCGCATGTAAAACATACCTAGATAAATTTATTGTCGTGTTTATCGATGATATTCTCATATAACTCTCGAAGCAAGAAAGAACACGAACAACATTTGAGACTTATCTTGGAATTGCTGAAGAAGGAAGAATTGTACACGAAGTTTTCCAAATGTGACTTTTGGATTCACGGGGTACACTTTTTGGGTCACGTTATCAACGACCAGGGAATTCATGTTGATCCAGCCAAAGTTGAGGCTATCAAAGACTGGAGTACTCCCACTACTCAGACTGAGATACGCCAATTCTTGGGTCTCGCTAGCTATTATCGCCGATTCATTGAGAACTTCTCGAAGATAGCCCAACCCCTAACTGCATTGACTCAGAAAGATAAGAAATTCATTTGGGATGCCAAAGCAGAAGAAACCTTTCAGAAGTTGAAGCAGAAGCTTTGCGATGCACCGATCCTATCTCTACCTGATGGAATCAAAGATTTTGTAGTTTACTGTGATGCTTTGCATCAAGGATTGGGTTGCGTATTAATGCAACGTGAGAAATTTATCGCTTGTGCCTCTTGGCAATTGAAGATTTATGAGAAGAACTACACAACCCACGACCTGGAGCTTGGAGCTGTCGTTTTCGCCCTCAAGATTTGGAGGCATTATCTTTATGGAACACAATGCACCATATTCACTGATCATAAGAGTTCACAACATATCCTTAATCAGAAAGAGTTGAATATGAGGCAACGTCGTTGGGTTGAATTGCTAAATGATTATTATGCAAGATTCGATATCATCCTGGTAAGGCTAACATCGTAGCCGACGCCTTAAGCAGGAAGGAACGCTTGAAGCCGCTCCGCGTACGAGCATTGAGTATGACTATATGCTCTAACCTCACTTCCCAAGTTCGTGATGCTCAAATTGAGGCTCTCAAAGAATAGAATATAAAGGAAGAATCTTTGCGCGGTATGGAAAGGCAACTGATTGAGAAGCCCGATGGAACCAGACACTTCATGGACAGATTATGGGTACCTAGCTACGGAGATGTGAGAAAGCTAGTACTCGACGAAGCTCACAATACTCGATATTCCATACATCTCGGTGCTAATAAGATGTATCATGGGTTGCGGGAACATGTCTCGTGGCCTAACATGAAGGCTGAAGTAGCCACTTATGTCAGCAAGTGCCTAACTTGCTCGAAGGTCAAAGCCGAGTACCAGAAGCCCTTTGGTTTGTTGACACAACCAGAGATCCCACAATAGAAATGGGAAGGAATATCGATGGATTTCATCACCGAGCTACCCAAGGCCAGATCCGGTTGCGATGCTATTTGGGTAATAGATGATCGACTAACGAATTCCGCTCACTTCTTACCGATCAAGGAAACTGATAGCATGGAAAGAAGGACTAAGCTATATCTGAAGGAAGTTGTTTCACGGCACGGAGTGCCTGTCTCTATCATATCTGATCGCGATAGTCGATTTACTGCCAAGTTCTGGCAGTCTCTACAAAAATCTTTGGGTACTCGCATGGATATGAGTACTGCCTACCATCCACAGACAGATGGCCAAAGCGAAAGGACGATTTAGACACTTGAGGATATGCTGCGAGCCTGTGTGATTGACTTTGGACATAACTGGGATGATCATCTACCCCTAGCCGAGGTTTCTTACAACAACATTTATCACACCAGCATACAAGCCCCTTCATACGAAGCACTTTATGGGAGAAAGTGTAGATGTCCACTTTGCTGGACAGAAGTCGGAGATAGCCAATTGACTGGTCCTGAGATTATTTTCGAGATGACCGAGAAGATTGTTCAGATCAAGAACAGCTTGAAAGCCGCCAGAGATAGCCAGAAAAGCTATGCTGATAACCGTCGTTAACCATTAGAATTTCAAATCGGAGACCTTGTCATGTTAAACGTATCACCTTGGAAAGGTGTCATTCGTTTTGGTAAGCGAGGAAAGCTCAACCCTGGTGTCGTACACTTGTATAACCGACACGGAAAACCGATAAGCGATCGTATGTTTAAAACTATTGGGTTTAAAAAAAATTTTGGACGGTCAAGCTTAAAAACTATCACGAACTAACAAACTGAAAACGTTAACCGTAACCTGTTCGAAAAACTGAAAACTATAACTGATTTCTGAAAAACTGTTATAACCGACTTAAACAATTGTTTTTTATGAAATAAAAGCATCACCAACTGAAATCATTGTCAAGACTTAAGCCAAACCCAAACCGATCACCCAATTAGGCCCGACTTGGCCCAATAAGCCTAATAAGGTTAAAACAATAAAACTGAGCCCGAAACCTTGACCCATTACTCAAACGTAATATTCCGAATGAACGTGGCGACCCGTAACCTCAACCGATGCATAACGGGCCCGGACCTCGTACCGGTGCCCCTTTGGACCCGTGCGGCCCATAACCGATAAACCGGCCCAAACCCATTCTTCCTTTTAATATTTGTGCCCAATATAAATACCAAGCCCAATGAATAAATTTTTAATTTATTGGCCCATCAACTTTTTATTAATTTTTATAAAATGGATACCACTTTTATTTTATAAAAAGAAATTAGTCATGAACTAGTATACTTTTTATACTTCTTTTATTTATAAAAGCTAGGAACTATATCATCACTAATTCTTAGAGGTGTTATAAACATTTCACAACACTTAAACTTCATTTATAAAAACATGACATGTTTTCATAAAAACTTTCCCCTACACATGAATTTTTATAAAAACAAAAAGAGTAGAAGATTTACTTTTTATAACATTGTGATGGAAAACTTGCCAACCATTCTAATCTAGTTACCTACACCTAAACCCACCATCACACAATAGTGAAAGAACACTCAACACTCAACCTCACCACTCCCTCCACCAACCCTCAGCTCACCACCTCTCCTCTTCACCCTCTAAATCCGACAACACCTTGCCTCCCCACTCCTTCTTCTTTTTTTCGTGAAACACCACAGCAACATCCCAAACCAAGCTGCCAAGCACCTCTACTTTGATCTTTTCTTTTTGTTCGGTCGAAGCAAACAACAACATCACCGCCAACACCCGTCACCTTTCCTCCATTCTTCTCCATCTCTCCGTCAAGACTACCACAGCCTCTCCCCTTTCCTTTTTATGTCGAAGACAACACAGCCCTCACCACCACCTCTTGTTTCCGCCACCACCATGAACCACCACTTGCAGCCATAGCCACTACCACCGTGAACCACCATCACCCTCTCCCCTCCTCCCTTCCTTTTATCTCGGCAACCAAACAACAACCATCTACCACAGCCATCATCACCTTCAGTCACCGCCACCTCCCCTTTTATCTCTCTCTTCTCCTGCCGGGAAATAGCAACCACCACTGCTGCCGTACTGCTGTTGTTGTGCAGCCCTCCTGTCGCCGGAGCTGCTGCATCGGAGCTGCTGCTGTCCGCCGCTGAGCAGCTGCCGCTGGACTGCAGCTGCCGCCGGTTGCTGCTGCTGTCCAACCGCAGCCTTCTTCCTCCGTTCCTCCCATCTCGACGACAACCACCCAACCGCACCACCACCTAATCGCGAGCTACTACCACTGTCCCATTTTTGCTGCCGTGGACCATCGAGCACCACCACGTTTCTCCTTTCTTGTATATCGGTTTAACTCCTCTCCTTTTGTGAGTCTTTTAAACCATTTTCGTTACGTTTTTATACGTTAATAACGTCCCCAAACGATTCCCCAAGTCATGACAATTAACCGTTAAAACCCGAGCTTTTTAAACAATCGTAACCACCGAACTATTATTCTATCACAAATATGTTAGAGTTTTTGTTTAAAACAAAAACCTATAGATTAAGTTACAAATTAAATGGTTTAATTTGATCATGTAGTGACTTTATGATGATTATATGTTATGCATAGTTAATACTTGATATTATCATGCTTTGATAGTTTATAAATTGTTGAAATGGTTACTTGTGATTTTAATAGTTAATCATCATATTTACGGATAAATATGTGGTAATGACAACTAACATGGACTAAATATGGTATTAGTGACACTTTTGAACTAGATGTACATTAGAAAATGTTACTCTAACTTTGGATATAAAATCATGGATTAAAACATTGAAATGAAATTATTATGGTTGAATATTAATTTAGTAATTTTATAAAAATTACTTGAATAAATTAAACCATAAAATCTCATCATGGAACTTATTATACAAAATGGACATATTTTATAAAAATATAATTTCTAAAATACAAGACTTAATGACTTTATAGATTTTATAAAGATAAAATGGAATAAAGTATATACATACATATTTTATATCAAAAATGGTAAAAGATCACATTTATGACTTTGGCATAAATAGTATAAATCTTGGGTTTTATACAAAAAGTGGAAAATGTTTTATGTTGGAAATTTTCTATAAAAAGTCTTTAAATTTAAAACACTAGCTTTATTTTAATTATTAAAAATGATTTTATAAAAATAAAATAAAAAGACTTATAGAAATTATGAAAAACATATTTCAAACATTTATTATTATTTTAAATAATTCAAAATAATCAAAACGTTTTACCGGACCAAATGTTTTATTTTAAACGTTTGACTTGAAACAAAATCTTTTAACGATTTAAAAACGTTTTTCGACGTAACAAATCGTAAATAATTATTTTCTTCAAATAATTATCCTTATGGATTTTAGAAACCCTAATTTGAGTTAAAATCATTTTGGTTTGTTTATATAATTATTCTAATAACAATTATATTTATATTAACTCAAAACCCTAATTTTCCTAAATAAGTTAAATATTAAAATAACCTTTAATATTTATCTACTTGTGTTAAATCATTTAATCTCTAACTTGTAATAATTTAATAAAATTATTTCGACAAATTAGAATAATTATTTCGATAATAATTGTCAACCCTAGTTATATATATTATAACTTAAACGCGATCGATTATTTAATCGATCGAGCGAACCTAAAAATAATAATAAATATTATTATTTAAAACAATACTCAAGACTTGATTGAACTGGCCTTCATGATACGTTATCGCATGTTCATTACTTGTATTCAATTTACATAAATGCCTTTCTACGTGAACATTCGCATTTACTGATTTCGTAAACTGATTAACTAACGGGTTTTCAAACGCTACAAAGGGGATTATACGTCAAGACTTCACAGGTATCATTTGGGTAACGTTCGTTACTCAAATGATTATGTGGACCCTTATGCATATTGTCTTATGTTTTATTAGGACTTTACTTGCTAGTTGTCACTCGGTTATCCATCATCATCACTGAATCAAGTGAGTTTCACGGCCCCTTTTCTTTACAACTGTTTTACAATTATGGGGGAGAAATTATGAACTCATAAAATGCTTTTTACTCAATGTTAGGGTTTACCTGTTAGCCGTATGACTACATGTTCCATTCCGTATCCCAAACAACTTGTACTTTATCATTATAAACGTTAGTACAACTAAATCTCACTATTAATTGAATTCGATTAGTTCTGCTTGAAACGATAACTAGTGAATAGATCTATTTGGGTTGACAACCCTGCCTCGATTGGTAGCTACAATTCTGACTTCCGGACTTTGTCTTGGGGTACACGTCAGTTATTCTAATCTGTTCGGTATTCTTGAGATAGAATGCCATGAGTAGGTAATCCGTTAGTATTCGAATTTGAGGTTCATGGGAGATCTTACAACCACGACAGTAAACCAACGTAACATTTAAGTATACCGTAAACTGTTTTACCAACATACTGTAGACTGTATTTACAAACTTACCATAGAGTCATAAACCTGTGAACCTCACCAACTTTATGTTGACCTTTTAAACTCATGATTTCTCAGGTATCTAAGCTTATTATGGAAGACGTGCAAATGGGGCTTCACTGTAACTTTCGACCCTGCTTTACCGGAGTCGTAATCCCGACCTATCTTAAATAAACTGATTTATGATTTCAATATCAAACTAAGACTTTTATTCAAATGTAAGACAATATCATTTCACCACAACTTTCGCTGCAACATGAATGGTATTATGTTTTAAATGACGTTTGAATTTAGTAGAAGTTGTTCTGTATATCTGCGACTATGATTCCGTCTTGCTCACACCCAAATCGATGACCGGGGTGTGACAGATTGGTATCAGAGCCGTGGTTATAGCGAAATAGGTTAAACAAATAAACAGAAACCAAACCTAGACTATAACCCGCTCTGAAGCTACCGTTTGCACGCAAGACAAATTCTTTATCATATTGGTTACGTTAACTTATGCTTTACTTTTACGAGCTAGTATCACTACAACTTGTACATTTATACCTTTTATTCTAGATATTGTTATCGTATTACCATCTATGTTTTCTCCTAGAATATTATCGCAAGGATGACCTCCGAAGAGGTCATATGCATATCTGATTCCTCTGGAAAAGACACAGTCGTGCCTGAGTACACGCCTTCCCCTGAGGACCATGAACTGTCCAACCCAGAGCAGGACATTCTTACCGTCGGTACTGTCCGACAGTCTTCATTACCATCGAGTTTTCTGAGACCATTGTGCCCCCATCTCTCAAACGACTCCTCGAACCACCCAATTCCCACCGCTACCACTGGCGGTGTGGCCACTGCTACTTGTGACGTACCTGTGATGTCCCGAGCAGGCCTCGGGGTGATCGACGGTGAGATCACTAGACTCCCCACTTGTGCCAACCTAGTGGCACTAGAGACCGTCTAGCCACCATGGGGCATCCCCATGCTGCCACACTAGGTGCTATGGAGTCACTGCACGCTCATATGAGTGATGTTAACAGGGCCAACACCGATCTGCGGTTGGCCAACGAGTCCCTCCAGGTGAGAGTCGCTTACCTAGAGGAACTCCCTGGGCGAGTGTTCTGTTACATGAACCTCACTGCTCAGATCACCACCACCTTAGCTATGCCCCCTGGACCGCCACTCTAGATAGCTTGACTAAGAATCTAGACATTTGATCCCCTATTGTAGCAATGAAATATATTTATATATTTTGTTGTCATGGGACTGCGAGCCCAAAACGATGACTTATCCTCTTTTGACTGTCGTATATTCTATCAGTTAATATGGTGGTAATGAAAACTAGTATTATGAATATGATTATGATTTTCATGTTTAGGATTGATGTTATTACTGTTGTTGTCATTATATCCTTCGCGTATGTTGTTCCCCTCTGCTTCTTGTTTCTTGGCCGTGCTTGCACGCGTCATATTTTGGTACCATGGATGTATGTCGTGGCAGTTATTCTCGCGCGTGTAATAACCCCATTCACATATAATCTAGACTTTTCTTTATGTTGGCATTAATAAAGCGAAAGTATGCCGCCTAGACACCGAGCCACCAGAAACGTTTCACCTCCTCCGCCCTTGAGCACTGCTGAGATCGATTGCCCAACGCGTTACAGAAACCGTCGCTACTACTGCAACCCAACGTCACGTGGACGATGGGGCGCGCGGTAAGAGCGAATTTACCAAGCTTAGAAAACGCCAGACCACAATTTCACCAAATTGTGTACAATGTTTTAACCTAACATTGTAAGCCCTCATGAATGTTCATAAAGGACTTTATGAATTAAAACCTACACCTTTTAGAGGTTTCGTGAGCTGTTCACCCTGTTCGAAGGATTGGTTACACTGGTACAACACCCCTATGCTCCAAATGCAACCTACACCACACTCTCGATTGTGGTAATGTCTATTGTGACATCTGCAAGGTTGAGATACATGTAGCACGCGATTGCCCAAGTTGCACTTGCTACGGTTCCGAGGATATTGGCCATTACAAATGAATGCCCAAAGGCGAAGAATCAAGATGCTAACCATGCTAGAGGAAGAGCTTTCGTGATCAATGCCAGAGACGCCCGCCGTGACCCCAACACGGAGACGGGTAAGTTTCTATTAAATAGCCATTATACCTCTGTTTTATTCGTTACTAGTGTCGATAGAAGCTTTGTGTCTACCGATATTAGTCAATTACTTGACATCACCCCTGTTCCCCTAGACACTAAGTTTGCAATAGATTAGCGAATGGAGGTTTGATAGAAACCTTTGATAACGGGTGTCGTGACCGCTAGAAATAATCCTAAACTTAAACCTATAGATAGGGTAAGTAGGGTGTCAATCCAGGGGAGTTAGTGGTCACTAGTGATTTAGAATTTAACTACCTAATTAAGTTAACTACCTAAATCCAGATTACTATCTCTAATCTGAATTATGCCTAAACTAAACTAAACTAATTTAATCTAATAAACTGAACTAAATTGCCTCTTGGCTGTTTTGATTGAGTTGGGGTGAATTAACTAAAACGTAACTATTTGAAAACTAGGAAATTTAGGAAACTATCAAATGGGAGGAAAACTAACTACTTTTGGATCCTGGTTGGCTACCGATCTAGGCAAAACCTAATTAATTACTAGTGACACATAGACATGCCCCCCAATTGCCTAATTGACCTAATACCTTAAGGTTCTAAAGGGCTACTTAGTTCCTGCCGCAAGAAAGTGATAGATCATGACAGTTAACCCCTAAAACCCTAAGTTACTAGTTAGGTTAAACAAATTTAGCATGCGGGTGCTCTACGGTTGCAAGGATTCCGGAACAACTAATACCTAATCGGTTTGGAATAGAACGATTTTACCAACCAATTACCAAAAGTAGTTATAGGTGATTAGCCGGACATGGCTAACGATGAAAACATAATTATGAATGAAAATTGCATTAAAAACTGTACCGAATGATTAGAATTCTTCAAAGTCTCCAAAACAATGGTGGAAAGTCGAAACCCTAAAGCTCTGGTCGTTCTTGAAGAAGAAGAATAATCAAAAAATAACTTAACAAACAAGTTTAAATAGTAAACCCTAATTTTTCTTCTGTCGACTGATTCGGGGCGTAAAGCCCCAAATAATGGAATCTTGGGCGTACCGCCCGAGTTTGTAACTTCGGCTGATTTCTAAACTTTAGGGCGTACCGCCCTAATTTCTTCATTCCTGGGCGTACCGCCCCGATTTAAATCTCAGGAAATTTTCTTTAGTTCTTCCAAGTCTTCACTCGTTCCCGCTCATTTCTCGACCACTGTACCAATCAGCTTCTGCTTCTTCATAAAGACCCAGATTTCACATGTTTAGCTCCTGGAACCTCAGAACACAAAAATCGTGTAAATGCAATGTAATCCAATCGTTATCATAAATAAAAATGACAAATTAATAACAATAACGACGACACATTGAACTAACATCACATCCCCACACTTGACTTTTTCCGTCTCGGAAAAACTGCCATGGAATCAGAATTAGGAAAATCAACTCAAAATCATTCAACATTTTTAATTATCAACCTTTTGCTTTTCACTTTCCAAAATGTATTCATATATACTAATTGCAATCGTTGATATTTCTATCCGACTAAACCCAACCACTGATCTTTGAGCCCCCAAGGTGTTTATATAAATTACCAATCATTTGTATTAACCTGCCAATGTGTCCCACATTCAGAAATTTCTAGCTCAATCTAATCCCGACTCAAATTTGGTCAAAGTAAAGGGTAATAACGATGAAATATTTAAATTTTCCCCACCCTTCTTAAACCAGATACTCATATATCCCAAGAATGATGGATTTGAATGGATAAGTGAAGTTGTTGAACATTTATTTCTCTACTATTTCTTTCTATTTTTTTTTCATTTTCTTATTAATTTTTTTTATAATTGGTTAATTTTAACTATGATTACCAACGGACATCATCAGAGGTACTTTTTGCAAGATGCTATCTCCAAATCATACATGAGTATTTTGCCCACGAGATCCAGGGCATCATCAGAGGCACTCACCACAGGATACTATCCTTAGTTCGTACGTGAGTACTTTGTCCTTTCACTCTAATTTATTAACCAATTTATTACCTACTATGCTCAAAAGATGGAAACATGGGGCGCCGTTATTTCTCGGATTTGCTTACGTAAAAATATCATAACGTGCCAGATTATTCTAAGGATATATAAGTCTCTAATTTAAAAAGGTATTTTTCCTCCTAATCATCAGTTTCAATATCCCTATCACCTCTCAAATGGGAACCCACTAGCAGACTGAATTAATTACATATTTATACAAAAACACACACCAAGGGATAATTAAGCTTTACTAAATCAGTTGGGCCTACCGACACATCACAAATTAGATATACTTTTCATTCTCACCTTTCCTACCACTTTCCCTTTTCTTTCTTTATTTATTTTGAAAATCGACTCCCAATTGTACTATCATTTTCCATGTACCGGCAATTCATCCCAAAACAGATTTGACTCAAACACTAAAAACTAAAAATGACTCAAAAATTGCAAAATCTTTTGGATTTTTGATGTTTTTTACTTTTTTTTTCAAAATAAACACAACTACCTGAAAATTAAAAATTAAAAACTGACTAAAAATTCAAAAACTGACGTCCTGTCCCCCTCCCCACACTTGAGATCGACATTGCCCTCAATGTGATAGGAAACACGCACATAACGAATATACAGACACGAACGGAAAAAATAAAATAAAATGCGACAAGAAATAAAAAGAAAAATAATTAAATAAAAAGAAACAAGTTGGAACAGACTCCCCTGATAACATCGTGAAAGCTCCTCGGAAGTCGTGCCAATGCCCTCTCATACCAGATCGTGAATTCCAGAAATCGGATGGAAGAAGTAATGTGGGAATCTCACATCTCAATCACGGTGCTAACAACAAACATAACCATCATACCAAATATATACATAACAAAAGGAAATCACAACCACCCAACCGATTACCCCATACAGTACCCCCAGGTATAGTATAATATCATATCATACAGACCATGATCAAATAAAAACAAAATAACCAAAAAGTACAGGGTAAAAGAAACAAAACCGACCAGCAATGGCAGTGAAATCAGCATCATAGCATCCTACTCCTCGTCATCTCCAGCATCATCTCCACCCGCTCCACTAGCACCAGCATCTGGATCCCCCTCAGCATCCATACCATCATCATCTCCAGCACCCTCATCATCGTCAGGCTCCTAAAAGAAATCAGGGATATCCATACCCTGCTGTGCCATCATGTACCGCATAGCCCTCTCAATCCTCTCAAATCTCATATCAACATAATCTAAAACAGTCTCCTGAACAGTCTCCAACGTCACCTGATCAACCCTCGGCTGCCTCTCCTGTCTTTGCCTCAATGGCCTCTCGACCTGATGTAAAATCCTACGCCGCCTCACGGCCCTAGCGGCCTTATCACCCTTGACAACCACATCTCTAACGGACTCCCACTACGGGGTATCAGTCATAGTAACCATCAACGCCAGCCGCATATCCCCAAGCTCATAATGAGAAGTCTCAGCCCCGATCGTCAGATAAGTCTCCAAATACCTACCCGGCTCAAACACCCCCAATCTCCTCGCTAACCTAGTCACATAGGGCCCCATACTCAGATGAACGCCCTTCCCCGACGTCCTCCTCCTCGCAAATGATGAGATCAAAACACCAGCAATGTTGAGGTCATGTCCCTCAACAATCGAACGCAAAACTGCCAAATTCAGCTTCGTGCATTTCTTGACGGTAGAGCAACGACCGAGAATAGTACACGCCACAATCCTATGTTAGTATCTGATCACTAGATCCCTAATCTGTGACTCTATCACACTATCAAAACAAGGAACCGCCCCAATCGTATCCCAGAACGCCGCCAGCTGTAAATCAGTAACCCTCTGGGGGTGCGCTCGGCTAAAGATCCCTCTCGGCACAGTAGCAAATGCCGGCGCCTCAACCTCCTCCTGAGTGTACAATCCAGACAAGACCGCGAACTCCGGAATACTCATGTGATGAGTCTGGCGGCCTAAAGCAAACGACAAGGCGTTCCCATCTCCAAACCTCCCCGGACCGACTTGAAATGTCGATAAGAACTCCACCGTCAGCTCCACGTACTGGTGGTCGTCCGGAGTCAACGCCCTCCTCCATCTATCAGTCACTAACCCTCTAATCCGCTGAAGCTGCCTAATCTGTGCAAGTAAACCCCAGTCAATCGTACGGTGATGCAACAGCGGCATCACTACAAATCTCCTCATCTGCCTCTCCTCATGCGACCCGTGCTCGAACTTCAGCAACGAGTGGTGCTGATGGTTCCTCCTCGCGACCGGCGGTGCTGGAATATCCGCCTCCGGTAAAATCTCTAGTCCCTAGTAGCCGATAATCCTCCTCCTGAAAGGAGGGACTGGAACAGCAGCATCCGGTTCTCCTCGTCTCCTCCGTTTGGGACCTCGTGTCCCGGAACTGGACCCTTGTTGGTTCGACATCCTGATTCACACAAGTTAGCACAAGAACAACAATAATGATAATAATCGGGCCTTCCTGCAATTGACTTTCACTTTCACAAACTATTTTTGGATTTTTTTTCTGATTTTTTGATTTTTTTTGGTTTTTTCAAAGTTTTATAACGAAAAACAAAAATTAAACATAAAAGAAAACTAAAACTAAAACTAAAACTAAAAATCAAACCGAAACAAAATTGGGTTTTAGAAAAATATGAAAAATTCTGTCAAATTAGCCCCAGGGCGTACCGCCCAAAAATTGATCAAACATGGCGGTACGCCGCCCAATTTTATAGCAGGAAACCCTAATTGCAATTTTGGGCGTAACGCCTAGAAATTTGGAGCCCTAGGCGATACGCCGCCCAATTTGTGGCACAAAAAAAAATGAAATCGGTTAAAACCGAACCATCTTACCATCTCAACACGCTCAGACAACCTCATAATCTCACTCAATTCGGTTTGATATCGGCTAATCAATCAAAAAATAAAAAAAAACTAACCTAAATCTGACAAACTTGCTAATCGACCAAAATTAAACAAAAAGGAACGAGAGGGAGAACCTGGCAAGCTCAGTAGTGAACTGTGATGGTTGTAGTTGTGTTCGGTGGTGGTCGGTGCGTCGCGCGGCGGTGGCGGCGACTAGAATCGTCTCTGCGGTGGTGGTGAGTGCGAAGGTGCTCTCGGTGAATGGTGACGGTGGTGATGAGTAGGTGAATGGTGGTGGTTGGTTGGGTTGTTATCGAGAGCGAAGGTAGGTGACGGTGGTTGAAAACAATGATGGCGGTGCAGAGGTTTCTCGGTGGATGGTGATTTTGGGTTATGAAGAAGAACCGACCCGTTTGGGGTTTTTATTTTTTTCTCGTTTAAAAATACGGGCGTACCGCCCTGAATCATGAAAAATTAGGGCGTACCGCCAAAAATTTAGAATCATAAAAACTTGAGACAATTTTGGGGCGTACCGCCTTGATTTTATTAATTGTGGGCGTACCGCCCCTGCTCTTTTTTGGCAGAAAGTTTTGAAAACACACCGAAAACGTAAAATCTACCAAAAACTACGAAAACACAAAAAATTCAAACAAAAACAAACTGCTGGGTTGCCTCCCAGTTAGCGCTAAGTTTTTAAGGTCTTCAGCCAGACCGTACTTCCCTTTCACGTTTCAGGGCTTTTAGAAGCGGGCGCCAAAAAGTAATTGTCTTTGTCGATTTGCCCGTGAATGTCAGCTGAATCCAAATAAGGCTTCAATTTGTGCCCATTAACTACCTGCCTCAGGTGGTCATCCAAGTCTTCAATCTCAAAGTTACCATACCCCCCCCCCCCCCACTTGTGATGAGGTACGGCCCCGTCCATTTGCTTTTCAGCTTACCTAGAAACAATTTCAACCGTGAGTTAAACAACCATACCTTTTGACCTACCTGGAAGTCCATCTTCTTCAATCTTGCATCATGCACTTTCTTCATCTTGTTCTTGTAAGCGGATGCACTCTCGTACGCCTCATCGCGTAACTCTTCCAATTCTCCTAACTGGAGCTTTCTCTCTCTACCTGCAGCATCATAACTCAAGTTAACTCCTTTAACAGCCCATAATGCTCTATGAGCTAACTCTACAGGTAAATGACATCCCTTCCCATAGACCAACCGATATGGAGTGGTTCCAATAGGCGTTTTAAAATCAGTGTGATACACCCATAAGGCATCATTCAACTTGGAAGACCAATCCTTGCGGTCGGTTCGCACAGTTTTCTGCAAAATTTCTTTAATTTGCCGATTGGAAACCTCAACTTGACCGCTTGTTTGCGGATGATATGGGGTTGCAATTCGGTGGTCTATGCCATACTTCTTAAGTAGTTTTCCAAATTGAAAGTTCTTGAAATGGGATCCCCCATCACTTATGATCACACGAGGGATTCCAAATCTAGAAAAAATGTGTTGTTGGACAAATTTGCAAACTAGACTATGGTCATTGGTCTTAGTAGTAATGGCTACTATCCATTTTGAAACATAATCTACCGCTACTAATATGTAAAGAAAACCATTAGAATTAAGGAAAGGGCCCATAAAATCTATGCCCCAAACATCAAAATCTCTACAACCAAAATTGGTTGCAAAGGCATCTCATCACGCTTCGTGATGCTTCCCATCTGCTGACATCTCGTGTAGTGCTTCACAAACTCAAACGCATCCTTGAAAAGCGTGGGCCAAAACAACCCGGATGAAAGGACCCGGTGACTCGTCTTCTACCCACTAAAGTGGCCTCCACATGCTGATGCGTGTACCAACTCCAACACTGCTTTTACCTCCGACTCCGGCACACATCTCCGGATCACTTGATCCGGCCCTACCTTGAACAAATCCGGTTCATCCCATATGTACTTGTACGCTTGAGCTTTCAAGTGCACCTTCTTCCTCTTTGGCCAATGTTCCGGAATTGTACCTGCAGCCAAATAATTCACAATGTGAGCATACCAAGGCAAATTTAAAACACTTAACAATTGTTCATCGGGGAAGGTTTCATTGATGCTCCATTCATCCTCCTCTGCTTCAATGTGGGGCAATCGGGACAAATGGTCCGCCACCACATTCTCACTACCCTTCTTGTCTCTAATTTTCAGATTAAACTCCTGCAACAAAAGGATCCACCGGATGAACCTCGGCTTGGCATCCTTCTTCTCCATCAAGTACCGAACCGCACTGTGGTCCGAATACACTATCACCTTGCTTCCCCAGATGTAGGACCTGAACTTATCAAGAGCAAACCCAACTGCAAATAATTCCTTTTCAGTGGTAGTATAATTTAATTGAGCCCCATCTAAGGTCTTACTCGCATAATAGATTACAACCGGTTTCTTATCTACCCGTTCACCCAAAACCGCCCCAACAGCAAAATCAGATGCATCACACATAATTTCAAAAGGCGTGGACCAATTGGGTGCTTGCAACACGGGTGCCTCAATTAATTTGTTTTTCAAAGTGTTAGAAGGATTTAAACACTCATCATTAAAATCAAAAATTTCATCTTTTAATAACAGTTTGCAAAGAGGTTTAGTTATTTTGCTAAAATCTTTTATGAACCTCCTATAGAAACCGGCATGTCCCAAAAACGCCCTTACACCCTTAACATTCGTGGGAGGAGGCAAAGTTGAAATTACTTTGATTTTTGCCCTATCAACCTCAATCCCACGACTTGACACCACGTGTCCCAACACGATACCCTCTTGAACCATAAAATGGCTCTTCTCCCAACTTAACACTAGATTAGTTTCTATGCAACGCTCTAAAACTCGTGTTAATTGGTTCAAACATGACTCAAACGATGTACCAAAAATCGAAAAGTCGTCCATAAAAATTTCAAGTGAATCCCCGATCATATCAGAAAAAATAGCCATCATGCATCTTTGAAAAGTGGCCGGGGCATTACACAAACCGAATGGCATCCTCCGGAAAGCAAAGGTGCCATAAGGACAGGTAAAAGTGGTCTTTTGTTGGTCATCGGGGTGAATGGCAATTTGATTGTACCCCGAATAACCGTCTAGAAAATAATAAAACTTTTGACCGGACAACTTTTCAACTATTTGGTCAATGAAAGGTAGAGGAAAATGGTCCTTGGAAGTTGCGGAATTCAACTTCCTATAATCAATGCAATTTCGCCACCCGGTTACCAGTCAGGTGGCTATTTCCTCACCTTTCTCGTTCCTAACAATTTGAATCCCCGCTTTCTTAGGAACGGTTTGAGTTGGACTTACCCATGTGCTATCGGAGATAGGATAGATGATACCTGCATCGAGCCATTTAAGTACCTCCTTCTTGACTACCTCTCGCATGTTCGGGTTAAGCCTCCTTTGTGCATCTCTTGCGGACTTGGCTCCTTCGTCCGTAATGATCTTGTGCATGACTATGGATGGACGTATTCCATTCAAATCTGCAATGGTCCATCCAATAGCCGCCCGATGCTTCACCAACACCTTCATCAACTCTTCCTCCAGTTCCTTGGTCAAATCTGCAGATATTATGATAGGAAGAGTGTTATTTTCTCCAACAAAACCATATTTCAAATGTTTAGGAAGTTCTTTGAGTTCTAAAGAAGGTGGTGATTCAAGTGAAGGCTTCAATTGCGAATCGATATGCTCTGGTAAGCTTTCCACTTGAATAGACCATGGTGGTCTTTGATCTCTCACAGCCATCAACTCTTGGCTCTCGTCGTCTGCTTCCATCTCCTTGACCATATCTGCATATCCCCTGTCAAACAAAGCAAACTCCTCGGGGGTCCCATCCTCCTCATTAAAAGAGAAAATGGAGGCATAAGACCATCAACAATTTCAGCCCGAAAGCATTCATCATCATCCCGAGGGTTAGTCACATTTCTAAAAACACTTAACCGCATTTTGCGGTTCCCAAAAGTCATATCAACAGTACCCGACCTACAATCTATTTGTGAATGACTAGTAGCTAGAAAAGGTCGACCCAAAATTACCGTTAGTTGAGCGGTTTTTTCAACTGACACATAATCAAGAACCAAAAAGTCATCCGGATAGAAAAATTCATTAACTTTGACAGTCACATCCGATAAAATTCCCCGGGGAAGCTTAGGGGTCAAATCAGCCAAATTCACCGTAGTGTTGGCTTTTGTCAAAGGTCCAAAATCGTACTAGTCGTACAAGCTCCCTAGTAGTATACTCACACTCGCTCCAAGATCCAAAAGGGCACAGGTCATTTGAAAGTCAGCAACTTGAATTGAAATTATTGGTGACCCCGGATCTTGGAGTTTCTTGGGCAAAATTCCTGAAATTATGGCACTCACATCCGCATTTGCATCAAGCTGTTTTGGAATTTTGTAATTCCGCTTTTGAGTGCAGATGTCTTTCAGGTACTTTGCGTAAGCCAGAATTTGCTTAATTGCATCTAAAAGGGGAAGATTGATTTTAACTTGTTTAAAAATATCCCACATCTCATCGTGTTGTGGGCCCCGTTTAGATGTTGTTTTCTGATTCGGTTCAATTAAAGCTTTTGGAAAAGGTACCTACTTTTTCTGTTCAACCACTTCACTATCTATCACCCTATTATTAGATTCATTAAAAGTTACCTTTTTTATGTTCCTAGGGTTACTAGACTCGGTTGCAACTGACTTTGGGGTTGTTTGGTCGGTTTCCGGCTCACTTTCATTGTCACTTACCCAATCCTCCACCACCCCATCAACTTGCGGTGGAGGTGTCCCCACCTTATTATCTACGGACTTACCTGATCGTAAAGGGGTGATCTTGTTGATTGGAACATGTTGCGAATTCTTCAAGCTGGATGATTGATGTTTTTGATGTTGTGGGTTGATGGTGGTATCACTTGGCAATTTTCCCGGATCTCTCCTTGCCTACTCGGCTGCCAGTTGCCCCAACTGTTTCTGCACAGCTCCCATGGTCTTTTCTTGGAGCTCGAACTTCCGGTTAAACCCTTGAACTTTGTCGGTCAACTGCCTGTGGCTGGCGGATAACTGCTTTTGTTCCTCGAATAGCTGCTTTTGACCATCTACGAGTGAGTTCATTTTCTCCAACATGGCGGCCAATTGCGGTTGCATCCCATCTTCCGGTTTTGGTTGAGCTTGCTGGTAGCTCCTTTGATTTCCACCTTGAGTGTAGGTGTTCCGTTGGTAGCCCGCTTGATTGTATCCGGATGGCCGGCCTTGATATTGCGTTTGAGCACCACCCTGCACATTAGAACCTTGAAAGTCAGGATTCAATTGATTACTAGCATTACCATACCTGAACACTGGGTGGTTTCGGAGACTGGGATGGTAGGTGTTGGAGTTCATGGCTCCTTGCACGTAGTTGACATCTTCACTTGGTTGCGCCCCGATGGAACATGAATCAACAAGGTGGCCCAACTCGCCACAACTAGTGCACACCGGAATTTGTGCACTCGCTTTTACCTCTTCGGATGCTCCCCCCCCCCCCAACTTCATTTATGCTACATGTTTCTCCAAGAGGAGTGTCTGTTGGCGGAGCTTCTCTATCCTTTCCTCCGCCTCATAGTCAACAGATTTAACTGTGGCGGATCTCGAGCGTCTTCCGGTTTGGGCAAGTCTCTTGGATGTGGCACTCAATCGCTCCATGTGCCCCCAATCTACCTCTTCCGTATTAGTTAGGAAGGTACCATTGCTGATGGAGTTCACGTCTCGGATATCTTCGGGAAGGAGGCCATCATAGAACGATTTAATGAGGTCCCATGTGTGTATCCCATGATGTGGACACTTACGCAACAATTCCTTGAACCGGTTAAATGCTTCGTGAAATGGTTCCCCGGTGTGTTGCTGAAATGACCGAATCCCTTCTTTGACCTCGCTCGTCTTGCTCATGGGGTAATATTCTTCAAGAAATGCCTCTTGCATTTGTTCTCAAGTGTAAATGCTAGCAGCGGGTAAACTTTCGAACCATCTTCTTGCCCGATCTTTGAGGGTATACGGGAAGAGCATAAATTTGACCTCTTTTGTTGTGAAACCCGTTGCCCCAATAGGAATGTAGATCGACTCGAAAGTGTGAATATGATGGTATGGTTCCTCGGTTCTCTTCCCGTAGAATTCTGGCAAATGATTCAAATATTGAGGTCGGACCTCGAATGCTCTTCTATTAGCTCCAATAGGGGTGACTATCGCGGATGCGCTCGGGAAAACGACCGGTTTAAAGTGACTACACTACTACAAAAACTGCTTTCCTTGACACGCGAACGATGACACTCGATAATTCTTGACGTGCAAAAACTGAAGTGTCAAAATAAAATGTCAATTATAGGTAATTCCTAAGAATTCATGACGTGCATTTTTGAGTGTCAAGAATTTCTGTCATATTTAAAAAAAAAAACACGGAGGACACTTAAAACGTGAGTGTTAAGAATTTTCCGTCGTTTTATAAAAATTTTCCCCCCAAAAATTCCCCCCTAAAAATTCACCCTCCCCCCAAAAATTTCCCCCAAATTTTAGTTTTGCCCTAATTCCCTCCTCCCCACCGATTATCAGTTCCCCTCCTCTCCCCCCAAACTCTCTCGACCCCTATGAGTATATGGTTGACGCCTCTCCACCGTCTCTCTTCCGGCCGCCTCTCATTCTGTTCTCCTCCTCCTCCTTGCGTCTCCTCCGACATCTCTCCCTCAACCAATTTTGGGGATTCGAACAGTGCCGCCAGTATCTTAAACAAAAAGGTATTCATCAAATCATCAATCATCAATCATCAACCATCATTGCCGTTGTTTTTCGTTGAATTCTATAGGTTTTCTGCTCCGAGTTTGTTTCTAGATGAATTTTTTGGTGCCGGTACAGGTATGAGACGGCCGTCGTACACCATTTCTTCAAACCCTAATTAGGGTTCTTCTGTCCAATTTTGCACAGCAGCGTACATCGAAGAAAAGATCAGCCATGGGAAGAAGTATGTTTCTCCTCATTTGCTTTATGCTTCTTGTTACATTTTCAAATTCGATTTTTGTATTTGACTATCTGCTGACTTGACGTCTTTGTTCTGATTTGATAAGCATCTGTATGTTTCGATCTGAGTAATAGTTACATGAATTCGAATGTGTTTCCTCCGTTCGATGCTATCAATCTGAATATTGTTGATCCTGTTTATCATGCTCGTTATTTAAGCTTATATGTTCTGAAAATGGATTATCTAGATCTGTTTCAAGTATTCCGGTAGTTATTTCGACGAATCACAAATTGCCAGCCGATTTTGGATTTCTAAGATGTTCTACCAGCTATTCAGTTGAATTTGTATATATATTTGAAATCCTGCTTTGTGTATTGGGAATGAATCTATCTCTGCATTTGATTACGTTTGAGATTGTCCATGATTTGAAGATGAGCGGTTGTTTTTGTATTCTGTTAAGCAGTTTAGTGATGTGAGTTAAGTTTCTGTTTATTACTAATAATATTGTAGAAGTTACAGAAACCTGATTTTTTTGTTTCAAATCTTTCTTGTAACTGTATTCTTTTATTGGAGTATGATAGTGTAACGATTTGGTCTTCAGACACCTAGATATAGCTACATCAACTGGCCAGTTTACTTCCCTTAAGGTTTTCACCATTGGTAGCAAAAGAAGTTGAAAGGATTTAGTAATATGTTGTGGATTCTGTTAAAAGTTGTAAGCCATGTGAGACTGCTCTGGTCATAACTCACTTCTAAATTGAATTTATGTTTCTGCATACAATTATCTTGTTTTGTGCTTGGTTCTTTTCTAACATATAAAGAAGTGGTTCTTTGATAAGTGTAGCCAAAGATAAGTGGTAACAGGTTGATGAAGGGAGCACGCTCCTTCAAATCTCACATCCACCGCCGCAAGGGTCCGGCCAGGTTTTGTCCACTAATCACCATCTTCTCCTTGTTTATGGTTTTCGACTTTCCATGAGTTGAATTGTTTTGTGCTGTGATTACTTAAGATCTTGTGTTTGTGTTATAGTTTTGTCAAAAGATGCTGATGTGGATGAAGAGATGGCTGAGATGATAGCTTCTGAAATTGAATCTTTATCTAACCAGCTTTTAGTGTTTGAAGAAAAGCTTAAGGTTTAGTTTTTTGAAATGAAGTTTAATCTCCATTAGCATCTCTTACTTTCGTTTAATTATAAGCTCTTGTAGTATTTATATAATGTCTCTATGGATAGATGTTGCTGATTCCAAGTGATCCTCTGGATACTAGAAACATCTTGCTTGAAGGTATGTTTTCTGCTAAACCTGATGACGTGTCATTATATTTTCCAAGGAATTGAAAATCGTTTAGCATATACAACCCAATTAAATCTTTTTTATTTACATGTGATGCTATATTGCAGTAAGAGCTGGTACAGGCGGTGAAGAGGCTGGACTTTGGGTTGCTGACCTTGTAGGTACATTTTTTTTTTGTGAATACTGAATTCTGTGGTCTATGCATGGAAACACGGGCAGATTTTTCATGACGTTAAAATTTGGGTTGTAATAACATTACCACAGAAAGAGGACAGGATCTCTGAAATTAGTTTTTTTTATTTATTTTGAGTTAATTTGTTCCTTGCAAAGTTTGTAATCCAATACATTCAGATTTACTGATTCATTCAGGCATGTTGTTTTACACTAGGTCCGTATGTACCAGAGGTATGCTGAACGGAACTCGTTGAAATACTCACCTCTTTCATGCTCCGAGGTATACACATTCTATTTTTTCCCCTTTTCTTCTACATATTTAAGTTTCATTGAAACCTGTTTTAATAAATTATCTTTCTAAAGGCTGAAAGAGGAGGATACAAGACTTATGTTATGGAAGTTAAAGGTGCTAGGGTATATAGCAAACTGAAGTATGAATCGGTGTCCATAGGGTTCAACGTGTTCCTCAGACAGAAGCCCAAGGCCGGATTCACACTTCAACCGCTACCGTTGCCATCATGCCAGAGGTACTCATGTAGTTTTAAAGTAAAACAAATACCATGTTTAAATCATTAATCAAAATCCCAGTAACAAGAAATCATATATGGGTTCTTACCATCTGTAGGATTTAGATGTAGAGCACAAAATAGTTTGCTACTTTAGAAGATTAATAAGACTGTGATGATGAGCTGTGAGTGCGAGTCAATGCTTTTACAAATCAAGGCTTGTACATGTTCTTTTACATGCTTTTGCAAATTCTGGTGGACCTGGTGCTGCTGTAAGTTCTAAGGTTCTTTGCAGGGGAATAAGCTCACCGGACAAGGTAACAAGTTGACAGGAAAAATTCCAGAAGTCATTGGTCTTATGCAAGCACTGGCTGTTTTGTAAGTATTTCCATGATTATATGAGTGCAGCATAGCCTGCCTTTATTCTTTGACTAATACTTCAATTATTTGATGATTTACCCACTTAGGGATCTATGTGAGAATGAACTAGTTGGGTCAATTCCACCCATCTTTGGCAACTTATCATTCACAGGCAAACTGTAAGTATTCATGAAAGAATCTTGTGTATAAAAACAACAAATATACTATATACAATTAACGCCCCTCATGTTGGAGCATAAATGCTGATTCTGTCCAATTGTTAGAATTAAAATCTATCTTTGCTTTGGCAAGTTGAAATTCTGTCTTGACATGAATATGCTTGAAACACATTTGTGTATGTCTGCAGGTATCTCCATGCGAATCGGCTCACTGGACCAATTCCACCTGAACTTGGCAACATGACAAAACTTAGTTATCTGTATAACCTCCGGCCTTAATATTTTAAATTTATACCAATTAGCTAAATATAGGCTTAAATATAGGCTGTAATTGCATTTGCTCAGTCACAAACCAATTAGTTATTGTAAAAGTTTAAATCTTAGAGAATAAGTATTTGGTTCCAGCCTAACACTAGTCACATATTAACCTGATATCCATCTACTCAACCACCCTATGATTACCAACATTGAGAAAACATGATTGAGCAAATGAAAGAGTAGAAGTAAATTTGCATATTCAACACTTATCAAGTATTCTCAAGGATAATAAATGAGCATGTAGACACACAAACAAGGTTACATAATATCAACTATCTTTTTTAGTAAATCTCTTAAGGATAAGAACTGATAACCTTTGTGTTCATTTGTGCAGATACACATGGATGTTAAGATGGTGGCTGTTTGAGGTGCTGAAATATGTGCAGATACACATGGGTTTACAAGAGAACAATAGGTTTATCATACTTGTAAGTAGTATTAGGTTAGTGGAAATCACATAGCATAAATGTTTGTAGCATACCCGATCCAATTGTGAACTCATATTCACTTTTAACTTTGTAATGTTGCTATTTATATGAAATGCATTGTTTTGATATATATGTATTTTGTTTTGCATTATCAGGTTAATTGTCATTTAATATAGAAAAAGAGTGATTAATATATATATATATTTTTTTTTATTTTTTTTTTTACATTATTGACGCGCAAAAATGCGTGTCATCTCTCTTTATGACGGGGGCTTCCTTGACGTGCATTTTATGACGCGCATTGCGCGTCATAAATTGCGTGTCATTGTTCGCGCGTCAAGAACTTCTTGACACGCATTTTGCGCGTCAAGAAGCTTCTTGACCCCCGCATCCTTGACGCGCATTTGCGTGTCAAGAAGGCACCTTCTTGACGCGCAATGCACGTCAAGAATGCCAGTTTTTGTAGTAGTGCTAGCCACTCCCTGAACCGGTGGATTTGCTACAAATCTTGGAACTCCTCCTTCCACTTGAATGCGAGCTCCCCCGTTGTTTTGTTGATTGAACTGTGGAACTCCTCTTGGGGGCGGATCGCGCGACACATGTGGTGCAACATATGGTTGTAGAGTTCGTGCACGGTTCCTTGGAGCTTCATTTTGTGGCTCAGCTCCATACCCATATCCATCTTCCTCCTCATCTTGGTCATACCGATCTTTTCCCCACTGCTCTGCCTGTCTCTGCCAATCTTGCTCCTCAAACACTGGGTTTGTCGGAATTGGGGTGGGTTGGCATTTCGGAAAATGGGTTGTTGTGGGGCTTCTCGGAAAATGGGTTGTCGTGGGGCTTCGCGAAAAATGGGTTGTCGTGGTTGAAATGGTTTCCTTGGCCGGTAGTGGTAGCTTTCCTCATCATATTGTGAGGATTTGGGAGACAATGATGGGAGGGAATTGTGTCCATGCACCCGAAATGGTGGGATATGTACCGGAGGAATGTTTTGTGGCATGGCGGGGTTCACTGGTTCATTCTGGGCTTGGTTTTGTGGATTGTGTTGGTCCTGATTGAGGTTTTGATTTGGGTGTGGGTTTTGGTTGGGATTTGGGTCTTGGTTGATGTTATCATTTGGGTTCGGGTTTTGGTTGGGATTTGGGTTTTGGTGGATGTTGGCATTTTGGTTGAGGTTTGGATTTTGGCCCTCCATTGCTCTTCTGTTTCTCTGCTCTGCTCGGTTCTACCTAGCTGTTCTCTCAATCTCCGGATTGTAAATCAACAACCATGTCTTGCGGGAATGCCACGTATGCATGTAAAATTACCTAAAACCTGCAAAATCGGTCACAAAAGAGCAAACCAATTATGTAGCACTGTTCCAGTGGGTGTAAATAATGCAATAGAACAGAAAAAATCAAAACTTGGACGGTCAAAAATTGAAAAACTTTTTACGAAAAACAGCCCAAGGCGTACCGCCCAGAATGTGAAAATCCTAGGCGTACCGCCCTAAAATGAATTTCGGCAAAAAAAAAAATTTTTTAGTTGCAGAAAGTAATAACTGGAAAAAAAAACACTATTTTTGGGAGGTTTTTTTTGGATTTTTTGAAAAATTAACTAAAAATGCAAATTAACTAAAATTAACTAAAACCAACTAATCAATAGGCGCACTAATTCCCCGGCAACGGTGCCAATTTGATAACGGGTGTCGTGACCGCTACAAATAATCCTAAACTTAAACCTATAGATAGGGTAAGTACGGTGTCAATCCAGGGGAGTTAGCGATCACTAGTGATTTAGAATTTAACTACCTAATTAAATTAACTACCTAAATCCAGATTACTGTCTCTAATATGAATTATGCCTAAACTAAACTAAACTAATTTAATCTAATAAACTGAACTAAATTGCCTCTTGGCTGTTTTGATTGAGTTGGGGTGAATTAACTAAAACTTAACTATTTGAAAACTAGGAAATTAAGGAAACTATCAAATGGGAGGAAAACTAACTACTTTTGGTTCCTGGTTGGCTACCGATCTAGGCATAACCTAATTAATTACTAGTGACACATAGACATGCCCCCTAATTGCCTAATTGACCTAACACCTTAAAGTTCTAAAGGGCTGCTTAGTTCCTGCCGCAAGAAAGTGCTAGATAATGACAGTTAACCCCTAAAACCCTAAGTTACTAGTTAGGTTAAACAAATTTAGCATGCGGGTGCTCAACGGTTGCAAGGATTCCGGAACAACTAATACCTAATCGGTTAGGAATAGAACGATTTTACCAACCAATTACCAAAAGCAGTTATAGGTGATTAGCCGGACATGGCTAACGATGAAAACATAATTATGAATGAAAATTGCATTAAAAACTGTACCGAATGATTAGAATTCTTCAAAGTCTCCAAAACAATGGTAAAAGGTCGAAACCCTAAAGCTCTGGTCGTTCTTGAAGAAGAAGAATAATAAAAAAATAACTTAACAAACAAGTTTAAATAGTAAACCCTAATTTTTCTTCTGTCGAATGATTCGGGGCGTAACGCCCCAAATAATGGAATCTTGGGCGTACCGCCCGAGTTTGTAACTTTGGCTGATTTCTAAACTTTAGGGCGCACCGCCCTAATTTCTTCATTTCTGGGCGTACCGCCCCGATTTAAATCTCAGGAACTTTTCTTTATTTCTTCCAAGTATTCACTCGTTCCCGCTCATTTCTCGACCACTGTACCAATCAGCTTCTGCTTCTTCATAAAGAACCAGATTTCACATGTTTAGCTCCTGGTACCTCAGAACACAAAAATCGTGTAAATGCAATGTAATCCAACCGTTATCATAAATAAAAATGAAAAATTAATAACAATAACGACGACACATTATACTAACATCAACCATCCCCAAACCGACGGACTAAGCGAATGAACGATCCAAACGCTTGAGGATATGCTACGAGCATGTGTGCTTGATTTTGGACCCAATTGGGATGAACATATCCCACTCGTTGAATTCTCTTATAATAACAATTGTCACACTAGCATCCAAGCCGCTCCGTTCGAAGCACTTATGGAATAAAGTGCAGATCTCCACCTTGCCGGACTGAGATTGGTGACATTTAATTGACTGGTTTCGAACTGATCTTTGAAACGACTGAGAAAGTGTTTCAAAGTCCGAAACCGACTGAAACTGCCAGGGTTAGACAAAAGAGCTACGCCGATAACCGTCGCAAACCCTTGTCCTTTGAAAAGGGTGACCGCGTCATGTTAAAAGTGTCACCTTGGAAATGTGTCATCAGATTCGGAAAACGAGGAAAACTTAACCCTCGTTACATTGGTCCGTTTAAAATCGCTGAGACAAACAGACCAGTAGCTTACCGTTTATGTCTACCCACAGAGCTAAGCAGTGTGCATGATGTCTTTCACGTTAGTAATCTTAAGAAATGCTTGTCTGATGAAACGCTTGTCGTCCAACTTGACGAAATTCAAGTTGTCTAAACACTTCACTTTATTGAGGAACCTGTCGAGATACTTGACCGAGACCTTACAAGAACGATGCATTGCCGCATTCCCATTGTCAAAGTACGCTGGAACTCACGACAAGGTCCAGAGTACACTTGGGAACGTGAGGACCAAAGGCGTCCAAAGTATCCTTGTCCTTTCGGAAACGTCACAAACAACTAGTGATTAAGAACTAAATTTCGGGACGAAATTCTTCTAACTGGGGGAGAATGTAACACCTCGTCCGAAAACCTAGGTCAAACCGCTAACTTTTACTTTTTAATTAAGTATTAATATGCATTAACCGATCTGATTACTGTTTAAACTGTTAATTACTGTGCCTGACTGTTAACTGATGACGTAAACCTAATCCCGCGTTTGTAGTAGAAGCGTATACCCGTAAAATCCATAGAGATTTCATGTATTAATCTTGGAATTTCAATAACAAGAAATTAAATATAAAATATATTTCTATATTTTATCCGGAACTGGTGTCGTACACTTGTATAACCGACACGGCAAACTGATAAGCGATCGTATGTTTAAAACTATTCGGTTTTAAAAAAATCTGGACGGTCAAGCTTAAAAACCGTCACGAACTGACAAACTGAAAACGTCTGGATCGTTCGCTCGCTTTGTCCGTCGGTTTGGGGATGGTACGCGGTACTCATGTCAAGGCGAGTACCTAACGCTTTCTGGAGGGGCTTCCAGAAATTCGCAGTGAAACGGCTATCGCAATCGAATATGATAGATATAGATACACCGTGACGAGAGATGACTTCCTTCATGTAAATCTTTGTCCGTCTTTCCATACTATCGGTTTCCTTAATCGGCAGGAAGTGAGCGGATTTCGTCAGTCTATCCACTATTACCCAGATAGCATCACAACCAGATCTAGCTTTAGGCAGCTTGGTGATAAAGTCCATAGATATTTCTTCCCATTTCCATTCCGGAATGATCGGTTGTGTCAGTAGTCCAGACGGAATCTGGTATTCGGCTTTGACCTTTGAACACGTCAAGCATTTACCGACGTAGGTAGCTACCTCGGCTTTCATGTTCGGCCACCAGAAGTGATCCCGCAGACCATGATACATTTTGTCCGATCCTGGGTGGATGGAATATCTTGACTTATGGGCTTCATCGAATACGAGTTTTCTTAATCCTCCAAAGCTAGGTACCCATAGTCTATCCATAAAGTTCATGGTTCCATCAGGTTTTTCAAGCAGTTGTTTCTCCATACCACACAGGCATTCGTTCTCCAGGTTCTCAGGCTTAAGAGCTTCGATTTGAGTGTCACGAACTTTTGACGTGAGATTCGAGCGTATGGTCATACTTAATGCTCGAACACGACGCTGTTTGGCATGTTCTTTCCTGCTTAAAGCATCAGCTACAACGTTAGCCTTGCCCGGGTGTTGATACCTGAAATGTGTGTCATGTGAAGTATCGAATGAAGACCAAGTTCAAGCCAATATAGGGTTGGCCGAACCTGGTCCAAACTTCAAGTTCGGACCGGCGAACCTGGGGTTCGGTGGGAGTTCGGCCGATCGGGTATATATAGTTGTTTGAGTTTTGTTTTAGTAGTACTAAGCGTGTGAGCAAATCTTAAGTGTGTGTTTCTGAGTGTGTAATCTTTGTGTCAATTCTCTGTGTTTACACTGGTTGTAATTGTTCGTTTTGATTAATAAAACAATCGGTTAATTACGTTTCGGTGTCCGGATAGCTAGATTGAGTAGACGATCCTGTGCTCACGCATTTTCAAGTGGTATCAGAGCCTTCAGGTTCATTCTACTGATCTGTGGTTGCGATTTTTCGGACGTTTGAACGTTTTTGAAGTTTTTCTCGAGTCTCATTACGTGTTTTCTATCATTTTTGACGTGTGTTTTGTGTCAAAATTGTTCCTAAATCATTTCCTATCGACTTTTCTGATCCACTATATCGAGTTTCATCAAAATCAGTCCGTTTTCACGAGTTTTCGAAAAATGTCTTCGAGGTTCGGAGGTTACTGGGCAAGCTCGGAGTAACCGCTCCGAACTTGAGGTTCGGAGGTGACACGGAGTGCGTTCGGCGAGAGTTCGGTGGTTAGGTGAGAGTTCGGAGCTAGTAGTTGATTCGGACAAGGTTCGGAGCTCGTTCGGAGTCTAATTTAGGTTCGGACGAAGTTCGGAGTAGGTTCGGACGGCAGACTAGGTTCAGAGCAAGTTCGGAGGACAGAATTTTTCAAATTTCCAACGATGTCGGATTTTCAAGCTTTTGCCGCAATGCAAAGTGCGATGCAAACTATGTTAAATTTTGACAATGAAATTGGAACAAGTCAGAAAGTTCCCAAATTGTTAAAGCTTGAAGATTACCAAAATTGGAAGAAACGATTTTCTGCTTATATTAGCACGAATGACATTGATCTATGGATTCCAATTCGAAAGTTGTATGAACGACCAATGGAAGATGGAGATGTTAAAGAAATTCAAGACTTCGATGGTGATGAAAGAAAAAGTTATGAGCTTGAAAAGAAAGTTTATGGTTATCTTACTATGGCTTTACCTACTGAATTGCTTCATCAATTTAGTACTTGCAAGAAATCTAAGCAATTGTGGGATGCCTTATCCGCAAGATGTGAAGGAAATGCTGATTATAAGAAGAGTCGAAAGAAAGTCTTGAACAAAGAATTTGATAATTTTCAAAATTATGACAATGAAAACATTACTGCTCTAGTTTCAAGATTTTCACATTTGATTAGTGAATTGAAGGTTGTTGGAATTGAAAAATCTGATGCAGATTTAAAGGAAAAGATCTTGGAAGCATTACCTGAAAAGTGGGAAAATTATGTTTTGTTACTTACTCATGACAAGGATTATTCTGCAATGACATTTCACGAGCTTACTGGAAAACTTCATGCTTGAGAAATGGAAATGTTAAACTCAAAGAAGTCAACAGCTACCTTGCAACATCCTGAGTTGTATCATGGTGAAAATAGTGCAAGCATGAGTGCAAAGTCTAAGCCAAATCAGAATACAGCACCAAGTGTTGCTTTTATAGCTGGAGCTTCAGGAAATTCTGATAATAATTCTTCAAGAGGTTGCAATTTTACAATTCCAAATTTTTCAAATCAAAATGCTTTTTCAGCAGAATCAACCGATGATTGTGCCAAAATGATTTCTGCATTGATTTCATCATCCTTTGGATTGATTCTAAAAAATGTTGCTGATGCAAAGTTAACCAGTGAGGATCTTGATGCTCTTGATGATGATCAACTAACCGAATTGGATGTATCTTGGCAATATGCTATGTTGTGTCAAAGATCTAAAAGATTTTTTAAGAAGCATGGAAGGAATATTTCTGGTGATAAATTGGGTTTTGACAAGTCCAAATTAAAGTGTTATAAATGTTCACAACTTGGACATTTTGCTAAAGATTGTCATCAGGCACATGCAAATAAGTCTGTTGTTCCTATATCACCAAAGCCTGGTTTTACTCAACCATCTACTAGTAACACAAGCAAGACCACTGCTTTAATTGCTCAAAATGATGGTGTATATGATTGGGGTCAACAGTTTGGGTATGATTCATCTGCATTGATAGTTACGCATGATCAACAAGAAGATTTTTGTTCAGAAACTAGTTCCGATACTAGTTCGCTTCCAAGTTCTTATGAATCTGCTGAAAACTTGGAGAGTTTGATGAAGGAAAATGCTTTGTTGATGATTAAAGTTCAACAATTGACTGAAGAATTTGAGGTGATTAAATCTGAATTGAAGATTTCTAAAGAACGTGAAAAGGGTTTGGTTTTGAAGAATGAGGATTTGACTACTGAAATCAAAATGTTGAATGAAGTTTTAGAAGTATTGAAGCAAGATAAGAAGAATGCTGAAACTTCGAAAGCTGAAATTTATGAAGAAAACGGTGAGTTATTCAAAGAAGTGAAGAAATGGAAGGAAGAGGCAGAAGATGCTGCAAATGATTTTCAGAATTTGTTTGATAAATCCAAGATTAAGCTTGATTTGCTTACTAAGCGGGTTGAAGAATCTGATGCTAAGATTAAAGCATATCAAGTTGATATGGAAAAGTTGTTGGATGACAAGCGGGAGTTGGTTAGGGTTAATAAGGTGCAAGCTGCAAATCTAGAGATTCAGAAGCGAAATGAGGATAAACTGAAAAAGGAGCTACATGAAGGACTTGACAATCTTCGCTTGCAAAAGTTTGAAACTCATAAAGTTGCCAAGCGCTTGATTGCTAAAGAAAAAGAATTTGCAGAGGCTCAACAGCAAATTTCTGATCTCAAAATTCAAGTTCTTGATGCAAAAAGATTGCTCAACAATGTTTCTAATTCTCAGGTTTTCACAAGCTTCTTAGCAAATGATGCAAATTTTGAAAGAATGTTTGATAAAACTGCATCACCCCCTGCACATATCAAGGAAGCTGTTAAAGAAGTGAAGGAACAGGTTAACAATTTTGACTATTCAAATATTTCATCTTCTACTTTTGAAGAAGTCAAGGTTGTAAAGACAAAGAAAAACAAGAAAAAGGTCTTGAAATCTGAGATTCCTCCAACACCAAAGTTTGTTTCTGGTTCATCTTCTGCTGATAATGAGAAATCGGCTACATCAAGTGACAAGATTCAGTCTCAACTTGAATTTGATGAGACAATTTTTTATGAACAGAAGAAAATTCCTGATGTGAAAGCCGAATTCACAAGATTAGCTAAGAATGGACATCAGAATACTGAGGACAGGATTTCAGGTAAAAGTACTGGTCTAGGTTTTCAAGTTCCAAAGACTCAAGTTGCAGAAGTTCCAGCATCTGAATCACCAAATCTCAAGAAGCTTAAGATCAAGCAAGTGAAGAAGGAGGTTTTCAAAGCTGAAAAAGTTCAACCTGAGAGATTTTACAAGCTCAAGGGTTCTGAGCAGCTATTTTCTGACAAGGAATTTCTTCACTGTGTGGATGCTCGGAAAATTTCTGAAGTATTTGTGAAAGCTGATATTTCTTCTGAAAGTTCTCAATCTTGTAGCCCAACTTCTAAATGGGTGCATGATCATCGTCATCAGGTATATGATTCTCATTCTGATCATGTTAGAGATATTCATGTGTGTAATTCTGTGCAGGAACATCAAAAGTGGGACAAATTGACACGTTTATGTTATATTTGCCGTCAAAGAGGGCACATGGCAAAAGATTGTCCACTTCCTGCTGAATCAAATTCAAGGTTTCACAAGAAACCAGTTTTTGGTAAACCTGCCCAACCTAAGTTCTTTAATGAACAAGGCAGAGTTTTTGATGAAGTTGAGCCTATATTCTTTCACAAACAAAAACGTTTTATACCAAAGTTTTCAAAGGATCAAAATGTAGGTTCATCATCACAGTCACCTGTGACTGTTTCATCGAAAACTGAATTACCAAAACAACAGGAATGGAAACCTAAGGTGGTTTCAAAGCAAAATCAGGACACTGGTCGACCAGAAGCGATTGGCTTCGGGTCATTTGTGAACTAATCAGGTTGTCCAGTGTGCAGGTACTTCTAGAAGACCTATCGACGATTGAAAAGTTGTTGATGGAGGAGTATTCTGCTTAATTTAAATTTAATGACAATTTTTTTTCATATGCAAATTTTTCTGAATTCTAAAATCTGAAACATATCCGTGTTGATTGATCACTTTTCTTTGTTTACAAGTTTTTCTCAAAAAGCCAAAAATAGAGTTTTGTTTTTGTGTAAAATGAAAAATCCAAAAATAGAGTTTTTCATTTTTAAGGGGGAGAATTGTACGTAAGGGGGAGTAATTGAGAAAATGCATGGTATGGGGAGAAGATGAATACATGCGGTGAATACATGCATAATATAAAAATTGTGAGAAATTGATCATTGGGAAATGATAGTACATTGGCATACGTATCTGACTCATGGATAAAGTAGATGAAAGGGCCATAAGATCATTGTTTGATGTGCTTGGTAGGCTCGACAAATCAGAAAGTATTCAGATGTGATATACATTAAATGCTAATGCTTGACCATGTGGATAACATCTTGATGCATATTTAATGACACAAAAAGAAAAATAAGTGTGAAAATAGTAATGAGAAGTCACTGTGTACACATGTGTTCATTTTGCAAAGATTTAAACTTGTTTGATTTTCTTTATTTTGTCAAACGATCGGACTTTCTCTACGTGTTGAAAGACCGGCCTGATTGTTGTTCGTTTGACTTTCTGCTTTATTTTCTTTGGTGTTTCGTATAACTCACCGGACTTTCTCTACGTGTACGGGAGTACCGACCTGATTGTTGTTGAGTTATGCAACTTCAACTTGTTTTTTTTTCTTATTTTGTTAAATCCGAGGCCTTATCTGCGTATCGAAAGATCGACCTTAAGGTAGACGATTTAACGTTCTTATTTCTTTTTGCATGGAACACAGTTGACTGTATCATGAAAAATATTATGCAATGTGAAAGTTCACAAAGGTAATCACACAAAAGAAAAGAAAAGAAAAACAGAAAATGTCTTAATATGTCTGATAGTGTGGGGTACACTGGTCAAAGCGAATATAATCAATATCTTAACATATCCAGATGTTATGAGTATGATTCTGTCTGAGCTTAACATGGACAAATTATACCAGCAATTAACATGACTTGTGTGCTTCAATTAACTGAAATTGAAGTGTAGTTCAGTGCGTTATGATCAATATGATCTCATATAGTGATCTTTCTCATACCAAAAATAGTGTCTGATTATGTATTGCAATTTCATTTCATTTCAAGAAAAGTACAAAAAGATTTTTGGTGTGTTTTAGCATGAATTTGAAAAATCAAAAAGATTTTAGGTTTGTTTTGATATAAACTTTCAAAAAGTCAAAAAGATTTTGTTTCTGCTTTATTTTCGATCTGATCAACACGTGATATAAAATCAATTTTCAAAATCATATCTTGGAGTCTCGAAGAGACATTTTGCGCCAAGATTATTTAAGTGTTAATGCAGGATGTTGTCGTGCAAGGTATCACAACTTCAAGTCTTCTGAAGCTGTTGATTAAGACCAGAGATATACTAGATATCATCAAGTATTCAAGATCAAGCTACGATTGAGTTGAGGAGGAGTTTGTTCGAAGATTTATTTCATTGGATAAACGGATTCTTTACTTGAGGGGGAGCTTGATTGAAGATACAGTTTTGATGGTGTTGAAGAAATTAGAGAAGTGATACTGCACACGACGAGGGGGAGTTTGTTGATACCTGAAATGTGCGTCGTGTGAAGTATCGAATGAAGACCAAGTTCAAGCCAATATAGGGTTGGCCGAACCTGGTCCAAACTTCAAGTTCGGACCGGCCGAACCTGGGGTTCGGTGGGAGTTCGGCCGATCGGGTATATATAGTTGTTTGAGTTTTGTTTTAGTAGTACTAAGCGTGTGAGCAAATCTTAAGTGTGTGTTTCTGAGTGTGTAATCTCTGTGTCAATTCTCTGTGTTTACACTGGTTGTAATTGTTCGTTTTGATCAATAAAACAATCGGTTAATTACGTTTCGGTGTCCGGATAGCTAGATTGAGTAGACGATCCTGTGCTCACGCATTTTCACCGGGTGATAACGAATCTCACATTCATAATCGTTAAGCAGTTCAACCCAACGTCGTAATCTCATGTTTAGCTCTTTCTAGTTAAAGATGTGATGGAGGCTCTTGTGATCGGTGAATATGATGCACCGAGTCCCATAGAGGTAGTGCCTCCAGATCTTGAGGGCAAAGATAATGGCTCCAAGTTCTAAGTCATGAGTCATATAATTCTTCTCGTGAATCTTCAGTTGTCGAGAGGTGTAAACGATGACTTTCTCACGCTGCATTAGTATGCAACCCAAGCCTTGGTGCGAAGCATCACAGTATACAACGAAATCGTCGATTCCGTCCGGTAAGGATAGGATTGGGGCGTCGCAAAGCTTTTGCTTTAACAACTGGAAAGAAGCTTCGGTTTTATCATCCCAGATGTACTTCTTATCTTTCTGAGTCAGTGTGGTAAGAGGTTGGGCTATCTTGAAAAAAATTCAATGAATTGGCGATAGTAGCCAGCGAGACCTAAGAATTGTCGAATCTCGGTTGGGGTCGTGGGAGTACTCCAATCTTTGATTGCTTCAATCTTAGCCAGATCAACGTGAATACCTCGGTCGTTGATCACATGACCTAAAAAGTGTACTTCGCGAATCCAAAAGTCACATTTGGAAAACTTCGCGTAGAGCTCTTCTTTCTTCAGCAGTTCTAAGATGAGTCTCAAATGTTCTCCGTGTTCTTTCTTATTACACGAGTAGATAAGAATATCATCGATGAACATGACAACAAATTTATCCAAGTATGGTTTGCACACACGATTCATTAAATCCATGAATACGGCCGGTGCGTTAGTCAAACCAAATGGCATAACGAGGAACTCGTAATGACCATAGCGTGTTCTAAACGCCGTCTTCGAGACATCTTCATCTCTAACTCGGAGTTGATGATACCCCAACCTTAGATCGATCTTGGAATAGAAGCATGATCCTTGAAGTTGATCAAATAAGTCATCAACCTTGGAAGCGGGTAACGGTTCTTCACAGTCAGTTTGTTCAACTCTCGGTAGTCGATACACATCCCAAACGTTCTATCTTTCTTCTTCAGAAACAACACGGGAGCACCCCATGGGGAGTGGCTTGGACGAATGAATCCCTTATCTAGCAACTCCTGTAGTTGGCTAGATAACTCTTGCATTTCAGACGGTGCCAGTCGGTAAGGGGACCTGGCAATGGGGGAGGCTCCGGGTGTTAGGTCGATGCGAAACTCAACCTGTCGTGTTGGAGGTAGGCCTGGCAATTCTTTGGGAAAGACTTCCGGGTATTCGCAGACAACAGGAACGTCTTCGATACGCTTCTCCTTTGGTTTCTTCTTAGTGACATGAGCTAGAATGGCATGGCATCCTTTGCGGAGGAATTTCCGTGCCTTCATACACGATATGATATTTAGTTTGGTTCCACTCTTCTCGCCTTGTACGTTTAGAGTGTTACCATATGCTAATGGCATCCTAACCATCTTCTCATGACACACGATTTCCGCATGATTCTTTGCTAACCAATCCATTCCAATTACTACATCAAAGCTACCTAATTCAACAGGCATCAAGTCGATACAGAAAGAATGGTCGGAGAGTTCTAACAGGTAGTTCGGATAGACAATTCCGGTTTCTATCGAGTCACCATTCGCTAATTCTACTGTGAACTAAGTGTCTAAGGCAACAGGGGTGATTTCAAGCAATTGACTAAAATCAGTAGACACAAAGCTTCTATCGGCACCAGTATCGAATAAAACAGAAGCATAACGGTTGTTTAGTAGAAACGTACCCGTCACTGTGTTGGGGTCACGGCGGGCATCTCCGGCATTGATCACGAAAGCTCTTCCCCTAGCCTGGTTAGCATCTTGATTCTTCATCTTCGGGCATTCACTCTTGTAGTGCCCAGTAGCTCCATAACCGTAGCAAGTGCGTTTAGGGCAGTCGCGTGCTACATGTCCCTTAACCTTACAGATGTTACAGTAGACATTACCACAATCCAGAGTGTGGTGGAGGTTGCATTTGGAGCACAGGGGAGCAGTACCGGTGTAACCGGTTTTGCGGTCAGGATATGAAGGAGCAGTGGTGGCATAGACCCTTTCCGGTGCAGTTTCCTTAACTGGGGCTTTCTCAGGGTTCTTATCATCGCGATTCCTCCAGAATGGGCGCTTCCTCTTGTTATCAGGTTTCTTGCTTGATGATGGAGTAGCACTAACATCAGAGGGCTTGTTCTCAGATGCTTTCTTGCCAAAGTTTACACCTTGATGATTAGCTTGGTAAATGAGGTTGTGTGCCATACGCACAACATCTTGAAAGGTCTGAGGATTCGAGGAAAGGACATTTCCCTGAATGTGTGGTGCAAGTCCCCAGATGTAGCGTTCGATTTTCTTGTACGGTGGAGTGATCATTGTAGGACAGAGGTGATCAAGCTCACGGAACCTCTTAGTGTATCCAGCAATGTCGGCTCCATTCATGGACAGATTCCAGAATTCGGATTCAAGTTTCTGCAGTTCCTCCCTGGGAAAGTACTCATCACATAGTAGTTGTTTGAGTTCGTCCCATGACATTTCATAGGCTAAGTTAGTTCCCATAGCATCAGCATGGGAATTCCACCAAGTCAGTGCACTATCAGTAAACGTGCAGGTGGAGTACTTCACCATGTACTGTTCAGGGCAATTGCTAATACGGAAGACTGACTCCAGCTTTTCAAACCAGCAAATTAGACCAACAGCGCCTTCAAAACCCTTGAAGTGAGTGGGTTTGCAATTCATGAAGTCCTTGTAAGAACATTCACGAGCGCCTGTAATGTTAAATGAAAACGTTGATCACAATTCCGCGAAATTGTAATCTAGTGTTTTCAAACATTGGTCAATTCGTTCTTACCGCGTGCTCCAGCGTCAGCGTGACGTTGGGTAGCGGCAGCAGCAACGGTCTCTGCAACGCATTGAGCAATCATCTCCTCGATATCAGTAGCGCTCATGGCTGGAGGAGGTGAAGTGTTTCTGGTGGCTCGGCGTCTAGGCGGCATCTTTTCGCTTTAAGTTATCAATGGCAACATAAAGGGAAAAGTTAGATCATATGTAAGTGAGGTTATTACATGCGCGAGAATAACAGCCACGACATACATCTACAGTACCAGGATATGACACGCGCAAGCACAACCAAGAAACATGAAGTAGCAAGGAGTATGGTTCGCGAGTGAACGATCACGACATAATGATAATAACAGAAATAACAATAATCATAAACATGGTAAACATATACAACACGTCATAAACAAAAACATACTACCATTACATTCCACCATATTATCCAATAAAATATACAATAACAAAAGAGGACAAGTTTTTAAGTGTCTTGGGCACGCAGTCCCATAATACATCACTACAAAATAAATAAATATGTTTCATCGCTAAAATGGTGGGTCAAAAGCCTAGATGCTAGGTAAGTCATCTAAAGGGGTGGTGAGGTCCAAGAAAGTGAACACTCGCCCCGCGAATTCTTCCAAGACGGCAAGCCGGGCTTGGAAGGATTCGTTGGCCAACACTAGGGCAAAGTTGACCATGCACACATTGCTCATGTGAGCGTGCAGGGACTCCATGGCTCCCTGGGAAGCGACATGAATGCGCTCTAGCTCAGCTACGCGGGCCAGCAACGCAGTGAACTCAGCCCGATTGGGGAGCCTAGAGATCTCGTCGTCCAGAACGGCGAGACCCTGCTCGTGGCGACGAACACGTGCCACGAGTAGCGGAACAGTATCCGCGATCGGCTCTCCAGTGAGGATGGAGTATCCCGCCCTAGGGTGGCCGGAAGCGCCACCCCTGGCAGGGGACTCACCTGGCTCATACAAGCTTGGCACACTCTCAGTGGTCCTCCATGTGGCTAACTGCCCTGGGATCCAGGCAAGGTAAGGGTGATCAGACGCGCAGTGCCGCTTGGGCACATGCTCGTCTGCAGGACCCTTAGCTGCCCTGCGCCGGGAAGGGCCAGCTCCCCTCCCGGGGTGAACCCCCGCCTACCGGCGCCTCGAAAGGGTCGGTAGGTGTGTACAGAACACTGCCTGTGAGCGAAGGGGTCCATGGTACGTGTAGCACCAGCAGCAGTGGCAGCTGTAGCTGCGGCCACACCGCTAGCAATAACGGTGGGCGATGGGTGGTCAGATGAGTCGTCTGAGACCCTTGGTCGAAGGGGCCTCAGGAAGCTCGATGGTATGGTCGACAGTCGGTCAGTACCAACTGTAGGTATCTCAGCCTCAGGGCTGGATGGCACATAGTCTTCTGGTGATGGAGAGTACTCCGGCACCACTTGATCGTCTCTGCTAGAATCAGAAATGCAGATAACCTCGTCCGAGGAGGAAGTCATCTCTGCGATAATATTCCATCAGAGAACAAAGTTAGTACCATGATAATAGCATTTAAAACAAATATATAAATGCATAACATAATTAATAACTCATGTATATACAAAGCATAAGTTAACATAATCAATGAGTAAGGAAGTGGTCTTGCGTGCAAACGGAAGCTTCGGAGCCGGTCATAGTCCAGGTTGGGTTTTAGTTAAAGTGTTAAACCTGGTTCGCTATAACTGCGGCTCTGATACCAATCTGTCACACCCCGGACAAATGATTGGGTGTGAGCGAGATGGAATCATAGTCACATATATACAGAACAATTACTACTAGATTCAAACATTATTTAAAACATAATATCATTAATTGTTGCAGCGGAAAGAGTGGTAAACGATATTGTCTTACATTTAAACTTTAAAAGTCAAGTTTCATTTATTGAAAACATAAAGTAGTTATTTAAGATAGATAGAGACTAGGACTCTAACGAAGCAGGTCCGAATATAAAGGCGAAGTCCCATTTGCACGGCTTCCATGATCAGCTTAGTTACCTGAGAAATCATGAGTTTAAAAGGTCAACATAAAGTTGGTGAGGTTCACAGGTTTAGGACTCGATATTAAGATTGTAAAACAGTTTTCAGGAAACTCAGAATGTTATATTGGCTTACTGTTGTAGTTGTATGATCTCACCTGAACCTTGATTTCAAATACTAACGGTTTACCCACCCATGGTATCCTCGCCCGAGAGATACCGAACAGGCAAGAATAACTGACGTGTACCCCTTGACAATATACGAAGTCAGGATTGGAGCTACCAAACCGGGCAGGGTTGTCAACTCAAATAGATCTATTCACTAGTCATCGTTTCGAGCAGAACAAATTGAAATCAACTAATGGTGGGATTCAGTTGTACTAACGTTTATAACGATAAAGTATCAGTTGTTAGGCAATCAGTAAGAGGACAGATAATCATACGGCTAACAGGTTAACCATAACATTAAGTTAAAACATTTTATCAGTTCATGATTTCTCCCCCATAAGTGTAAAACAGTTGTAAAGAAAAGGGGCCGTGAAACTCACTTGATTCAGTGGTAATGATGAATTGCCGAGTGACAACTAGCAAGTAAATTCCTAATAAAACATAAGACAACATGCATAAGGGTCCACATAATCATTTGAGTAACGAACGTTACCCAAATGATACCGGTCAAGTCTTGACGTATAATCCCGTTTGTAGCGTTTGAAAACCCGTTAGTTAATCAGTTCAAAATCAGTAAATGCTAATGTTCACGTATTAAGGCATTTATGTAAATAAATGCAAAGAATGAACATGCGATAACGTATCATGAAGATCAGTTCAATCAAGTCTTGAATATTGTTTTAAATAATAATATTTATTATTATTTTTATGTTCGCTCGATCGATTGAATAGTTAATCGTGGTAAGTTATAATATATATATATAACTAGAGTTGATAATTATTATTGAAATAATTATTCGGAAAATTGGATATTAATAATCCAAGTTATTACCAATCGACAATATTAATCCCAATTTCAAAATTGGCCTACATTAATCCCAATTATTAAGGTGTTGGATTTCATTGGACCCCCGTTAAGTTTTCCTTAACTCCGTTAGTTTTTTGCTGACGTGGCAGCCACGTGGCTTTTATTAATCAGTGCCACGTCAGCAAAAAACTAACGGAGTTAAGGAAAACTTAACGGGGGTCCAATGAAATCCAACACCTTAATAACTGGGATTAATGTAGGCCAATTTTGAAATTGGGATTAATATTGACCAATTGGTAATAACTTGGATTATTAAAATCCAATTTTATTAAATTATTACAAGTTAAATGATTTAACATAAGTAGATAAATATTAAAGGTTATTTTAATATTTAAACTCATGTTAAAAAAATTTGGGTTTTGAGTTAATATAAATATAATTATTATTAAAATAATTATATTCACAAACCAAAATGATTTTAACTCAAATTAGGGTTTCTAAAATTCATAAGGATAATTATTTGTTGAAAATAATTATTTATGATTTATTACGTCGTAAAACGTTTTTAATTCGTTTAAAGATTTCGTTTCAATTTCAAACGTTTAAAAATAAACATTTGATCCGGTTAAAACGTTTTGATTATTTTGATTCTTTTAAAATAATCAAAAATGTTTAAAATATGTTTTTCATAATTTCTATAAGTCTTTTGATTTTATTTTTATAAAATCATTTTTAAATAACTTTATTTATCAAACAAAGTTAGGGTTTTAATAAAAGACTTTATATAGAAATTCATTAATATAAAATGTTTCCATTTTTGTATAAATCCAAAGTTTTATACTTTTCGTCAATTATTCAAAAATATGATATTCTATCATTTTTGAACATAGAATATATCTATATATATTTTATCCATTTTATTTCTTTAATAAAATCTAAACAAGACTTTTAAGTCTTTTATGTTAGAACTTATATTTTTATAAAATGAGACCATTTTTATATAAAAACTCTTATGGTGACATTTTTATAGTTTAAAATCTCAAAGTAATTTATAAAATCACTAGTTTTTATATTTGTTAGAGCATATTCCTATGCTATGAATGTCTCGTGTATTGTATCTATGTGAGCGTGTCTAAGTGATAGTTGTAGTGACTTTTTGGTTAGTGGCGTACCACATGATCCGGCGGATCATGTGGTCCGGCGTATCAGTTTGATACGCTGGGCATTTAGTCACTTACTATAAATAGGTGTGTGTTAGAATGTTAGCTAAACTAGTTAAAAACACTTCTGTCATTCTACACCTTTCTGTGTGTGTTTCTAGAGAGAGAAACTAGAGAGTCTTCTTTGTATCTTCAAGTGATCAATAAGAATTCTCTTATTTACATCCGTTGTTACTATGATTGATTGATACACGCAGTAGTAAGATCATATCTCGTTTCTACAAGTGGTATCAGAGCATTTGGTTGCTCTATTGCTGTGGTTTTGATCAATTTTCTGATTTAGAAGAGAAAGTTTCTGGAAAATATACAGGTTTGGGATTTCAAAAGAAACAGGTTGATGTGAATGTTTCAAAGGTTCAACAGCAACAGCATTTGAAGAAAGTTAATCTGAAGCAAGTAAAGAAAGAAGTTTTTAAAGCTGACAAAGTTCAACCCGAGAGGTTCTACAAACTCAAGGGTTCAGAACAAATATTTTCTGATAAAGAATTTCCGCTACATTGCGTAGATGCTCGGAAAGTTGCTGAAGTTTTTGTGCCGAATGTTGATTCAAAGACCAAGAAGCAACAAGGTGCTAAATATTCTTCTGGAGGATCCAATTCTACTCCAAAGAGCCCGACATCCAAATGGGTTCATGCTCATCGTTTTCAGGTATTTGATAATTTTTATGATCATTTTGGAGATGAATATGTGGGTGAAGCTTTGCAGATTCCCAAACGGCGAAATTACCCATAAAATTCATTTTAGGGTTTTTAAGATTATCATTTTATGTCCAAAGTTTAAGATAACACCTCTAAAGTCCATACTTAGTCCATGCATGTCTCTAATCACTATATTTAGTCCATGGTAATTGTCATTGGCAACATAAGAGTCCATAAACATGAGGATTAACCACTAAGACTCAAATGATATTTCTAGCAATCTATAACATATAAAACATGATTATAACTAAAACTAACCACGCAAAGTATGGTAATTAACATAAAATCACCAAATGATTAGTTCAAATCATCCAACTAGTAAGTTTAACCATAGGTTTTCATTTTAACAAATAACTAACATCTTTGTGTTAACAAACAACATGTTAATCAAACTTGTTCAAGTAATCATTAGTCTCAAAAAGAACTCACCAAACAACACATTTTGAAACCTTACAACCCTAAGGTTTAAGGAAAAATAGTTTAGTTGTTTTGATCGTTAGAAAAACTTCACGTTTAAACGGTTCGTTGTCAAGACTCGGGGGATCACTTGGGTCGTTTATAACGTATCAAAAACGTAACGAGAATGGTTTAACAAACTCACAAAGGAGCGCGAAAAAGGTGGTTGGTTGTTCACGGCAACAGCTAGCAGCAGCGTAGAAGTGGCAGCAGGTGGCTCGTGGTGGTGGCACACGACAGCAGTAGTAGTGCAGCAACAACTCCGGCAGGGAGGGCAGCAACAGTGGCAGCTGCTATGGTTCTCGGCAGAGAAGAAAAAAAAGAAAGGAGGGTTGGCTTGCTTGTTTACGTGAAGGAGAAAAGGAAGGGGAAGTGGTCCATGGTGGTGAGTCAAGGTGGTGGTGGCCAAGTGTGATGATGGTGGATGGTGAGGGCTGTTCTTGATCGGAAAAATGAAAGAAGAAGGGAGGCTGGGTTGTTGTTGGTTCACGGCAGGAAAGGGAAAAATGAAGGTGGCGGTTCAAGGTGGTAGTTTACGGTGGTGGGGGGGGGGGTTATTGTTTGGTCGGAAAACAGCAAGGGAAAGAAGGGTGGAGGCTGGGTAAAGAGGTGGTGGTGGCTGTGATATGCTCGACAGAAAGAAGAAAAAAGAGAAGAAGAGGGAATGAGAGTGAAAGTGTTTGTGTGTTTGAGTGTGTAAGTAGTTTAGGTTGGTGGATGGAGATGGGGCATGTCTTCCCACACTATTTGGTCATGATTGTCTAGGTGTTTAGGTTGATAGGATAGTTATGTGGCTAAGTGATCATCACAATTCTCCTAATAAAATCTCCTAGCTAAACTTTTATAAAAAATCAAATGGTAGGTGACATTTTATATAAAACTTGTTGAGTTTTATAAAATAGTTTAGGCTTTGAAAATCTTGTGTACAATATATAAATGATTAGAGATAATATAATTCATAACTTTTATAAAAAGTATGAAAATTATATAAGTTGGTGATTAATTTTTATAAAAATAATAACTGTTAATCAACTTTTATAAAAATTATTTTAAAGTTGATGGGCCAAAATTATTAAAAAGATTACCCATTGGGCTTTGGGATTTTTATTGGGCCAGAACATTTAAAGGAAAATGTAATTGGGCCGTTCCGTCGGTTATGGGTTGTTCGGGCCCAAACGGGACACCAGTTCAAGGCCCGGGCCCGTTGTGTGTCGGATAGTTTTTCGGATTGTCACGATGCTTCGGAATATCAAGGTTGAGTAATCAATCAAGGTTTCGGGTTTGGTTTCATTGTTTTAGGCTTATTGGGCCTATTGGGCCAAGTCGGGCCCAATTAGGTGTTCGGTTGGGGTTTAGGCTTAAGTCTTGACAACGATTTCAGTTTGTGATGTTTTTATTTCATAAAAACAATTGTTTAAGTTGATTATAATAGTTTTTCAAAAATCAGTCATAGTTTTTTGTTTTCTGTACGGGTTACGTATAACGTTTTCAGCTCGTCAGTTTGCAACAGTTTTAAGCTCGACCGTTCATATTGTTTAAAACCGAATAGTTTCAGACGATCGATCGCTTATCAGTTTGACGTGTCGATTATATAAGTGTTCGACACCAGTTCTGGATAAAATATAAAAATACATTTTATATTTATTTTTCTTATTATTGAAGTTCCATGATTTATACATGAAATTTCTAAGCATTTAACGGGTATACGCTCTTAGTACAAACACGGGATTAGGTTTACGTCATCAGTTAACAGTCAGACACAGAAATTTAACAGTTTAACAGAAATCAGATCAGATAAAGCACAATTAATACATAAATAAAAGTCAAAGTAAATGGTTTGACCTGGATTTTTGGACGAGGTGTCACAAAAACTTTCCCCTACACATGAATTTTTATAAAAACAAAAAGAGTAGGAGATTTACTTTTTATAATATTGTGAAGGAAAACTTGCCAACCATTCTAATCTAGTTACCTACATCTAAACCCATCATCACACAATAGTGAAAGAACACTCAACACTCAACCTCACCACTCCCTCCACCAACCCTCACCTCACCACCTCTCCTCTTCACCCACTAAATCCGGCAACACCTTGCCTCCCACTCCCTCTTCTTTTTTTTTCGTGAAACACCACAGCAACATCCCAAACCAAGCAGTCAAGCACCTCTACTTTGTCCTTTTCTTTATGTTCGGTCGAAGCAAACAACAATACCACCGCCAACACCCGTCACCTTTCCTCCATTCTTCTCCATCTCTCTGTCGAGACCACCACAGCCTCTCCCCTTTCCTTTTTTTGTCGAAGACAACACAACCCTCACCACCACCTCTTGTTGCCGCCGCCACCATGAACCACCACTTGCAGCCACAACCACAGCCACCGTGAACCACCATCACCCTCTCCCCTCCTCCCTTCCTTTCTTCTCGGAAAACCAAACAACAACCATCTACCACAGCCATCATCACCTTCAGTGACCGCCACCTGCCCTTTTATCTCTCTCTTCTCCTGTCGGAAAATAGCAACCACCACTGCTGCCGTACTGCTGCTGTTGTGCAGCCCTCCTGTCGCCAAAGCTACTGCAGCGGAGCTGCTGCTGTCCGTCGCTGAGCTGCTGCCGCTGGACTGCAGCTGCCGTCGGCTGCTGCTGTCCAACCGCCACCTTCTTCCTCCGTTCCTCACTTCTCGACGACAACCACCCAGCCGCACCACCACCTAATCGCGAGCTGCTACCACTGTCCCATTTTTGCTGCTGATGTTCCAACCACCCTCAGTCGCCGCTAGCAGCAGCGGAGCTGCTGCCGTGGACCATCGAGCACCACCACGTTTCTCCTTTCTTGTATATCGGTTTAACTCCTCTCCTTTTGTGAGTCTTTTAAACCATTTTCGTTACGTTTTTATACGTTAATAACGTCCCCAAACGATTCCCCAAGTCATGACAATTAACCGTTAAAACCCGAGCTTTTTAAACAATCGTAACCACCGAACTATTATTCTATCACAAATATGTTAGAGTTTTTGTTTAAAACAAAAACCTATAGATTAAGTTACAAATTAAATGGTTTAATTTGATCATGTAGTGACTTTATGATGATTATATGTTATGCATAGTTAATACTTGATATTATCATGCTTTGATAGTTTATAAATTGTTGAAATGGTTACTTGTGATTTTAATAGTTAATCATCATATTTACGGATAAATATGTGCTAATGACAACTAACATGGACTAAATATGGTATTAGTGACACTTTTGAACTAGATGTACATTAGAAAATGTTACTCTAACTTTGGATATAAAATCATGGATTAAAACATTGAAATGAAATTATTATGGTTGAATATTAATTTAGTAATTTTATAAAAATTACTTGAATAAATTAAACCATAAAATCTCATCATGGAACTTATTATACAAAATGGACATATTTTATAAAAATATAATTTCTAAAATACAGGACTTAAATGACTTTATAGATTTTATAAAGATAAAATGGAATAAAGTATATACATATATATTTTATATCAAAAATGGTAAAAGATCACATTTATGACTTTGGCATAAATAGTATAAATCTTGGGTTTTATACAAAAAGTGGAAAATGTTTTATGTTGGAAATTTTCTATAAAAAGTCTTTAAATTTAAAAACACTAGCTTTATTTAATAAATAAAGTTATTTAAAAATGATTTTATAAAAATAAAATCAAAGACTTATAGAAATTATGAAAAACAAATTTCAAACATTTATTATTATTTTAAATAAATCAAAATAATCAAAACGTTTTACCGGACCAAATGTTTTATTTTAAACGTTTGACTTAAAA